>PVKZ01000179.1:115000-715000 GCA_004027375.1 Macroglossus sobrinus
AACTATAGTTCCTATGCTGCACATTACTTAGAACTTCTTCACTTTATAATTAAAACTTTGTACCCTTTGGCCAACAATTTGAAGGAAGATAATGAAGAACAGAAATGAGTTTTTTATCATCTACTACATTTCAGAAACTCTAATTGGTTCTCTGTGTTTTTATACTTATTAAATCTACACAATGACACTCTAATGTGGTATCAATATCTCATATTGTAGATAAAGAACTTGAGTTCATAGAGGTCAAGAAATATGTTTAAAGCTCTCTATATAGAAAGCAACAAAGGTGAAATTCAAAACAAATGTTGTATGACTAAAATAAAAATTGGTTTTCAAATATCATACTGTTTTTCAAAGAAATTAGGTTTTGTTCATTCCTAGATTATCTACAAACTATTAGAGAAGCAAACTCAAATAAAACCTGCTCTAAAAAAAAAAAATCAATGCTTTCCCCAGAAATCAAAAATTGGCTTCTTAATCCAAGATACTCAAATTTTAAACATTGAGTCTCTCTGATTTGACTGATATCATCTTATAGAGATTGTTTTTTCTAACAAGGATTTAATAACTCAGTGAGTCATCAGGATACATAAAACATCAGCCAAAATGATGTACAGCATAGTATGGAATACAGTATATAGAAAACCTTATATATTCATGTTTCCTTGTCATATACAAAGAGAGAATAACTGTCGGTTATGCCCACTTCAAATTCAGCAATAATGTTGCTAAAGAATAAATTATGTCTCCCCCAAATTCATATGTTGAAACTCTAACCCCTAATGTGACAGTATTTGGAGATGGAGACATTGGGAGAAAACTAGGCTTAGATGAAGTCATGAGAATGAATCTTCATGATGGAATTAGTGCTTTTATAAGAAGAGCCATTGGAGAGGTTGTTCTGTCTTGCTCTCTCCTTACTTTGTGAGGACATAGAAAGAGACAGCCATCTACAAGCAAAGAAGAGAACTCTAACCAGAAACTGACCATGTTGGCTCTTTAATCTAAGACTTCTAACCTCCAGAACTGTGAGAAAATAAATTTCTGTTGGTTGAGCCACCCAGTCTACATTATTTTGTTATGGCAACCAGAATTGACTAAGACAGGTATCCTATAATATTGGCAGACACATTTTTTCTACTTCCCTCTTTTAGCAAACAGAACAGAGGAAGGAAAAAACAGAATCACATGTGTCCTTAACCCTGCTACACTCATTTTTTGAAGTCCTGTTTGAACCTATGTTTCAGAAGGTAACTTAGAAAAAGAAAGCAAACCAAAGAAAACATTATGTATATATTGACTGGTACAATCTTCCCCCAGAAGCAATACACATTTTCTTGGTGTCTTTTTTATTGTCACTTTTATCTCCTCACTTCAGCTTGTCAGTAAGTAGTGTACCAGGATTTATCTTTGTAGGGGCTCAAAGCTTTAGTGGTATTGTCATCCACCAGCAGCTCTGGGTTTCCCTTGGCAATAGAGTAGAAAATCTCTTATAATTGCAGAATATATTATGTTTAACCTCCAATAAAACAAAGATAGTAGAGAAAAAAAAAGGTAAGTATTTTCATTTTATAAATCAAAATCCAGCATTTATGTTCGGGTATAGGTTTTTTTCCAATGTCTGTTCTCGTCCCTTTAAGTTTTTTTTTTTTTTTAAGCAAACAAAAAATGATTTAGCCATAATTAACAAAGGGTAAAGAAACAATCTTAAACCCTTAAAAAGATACTACTGGGATACTTAAAGTAGCTTGTCATATTTGGTATTAAGGGATAATTAAAATTCAACTAAATTTTCTTTCTAGTGGTAAAGATTTCTAAGAATGAGATTCTTGTCCCTAGAATTTAACCTTCAGCATGGTCAGGTCGATATCATTGTTACCCTCAATTTAAAAATAACTGAAGTGAAGCCCAAGAAGTTTGTGGTATTTGGACATGGTTACATACTTAGCACCTAATGTGGTCAGGCTAAAACAACTTTGGGCTTTACTTCTAGTGCTCTTAACAATTTACTTGTTGGTAAGAATTGTTTAGAATGGTGGCTTTGCTGCTGCTGGTGGTAGCAGAAAAATAATGACAACCAAACAGTATTTTATCGCCTACGCTATGGAGAATTTCTCTATTAGACCCCATGGGCATAAGTAAGGGATGAAGACAGTTCTATCTAAGCATATCCAAACACATATTTTTGAACATCTAATTTGGAAAACTCAGTTTGCTCTTTGAGCAGCTCATATCGAATGGGAACATCTCAGAATCAGAAAGAGCCCTAGAAATGATCTTTCTCAAATACTCATCTAGTGTCTGCATGCTCTTCATCACGTATTTATTTTAGCCTCCACCTGAAAATGTTTGGGGACAGAGAATTCTCTCTGCTTATTCAATCTTTGGTCAGCTCTGACATTTTTTACTTAGTGTCTATCTGCAGTCAGATTGTCTGACATCAGATACTAACCCCATCAATTACTGTTTCATTTGAGGCAAAATTACTTGACTTCTGTATATTTCAGCTTCCTTATCAGCGAAACAGAAATAGTAGTACTTAGCATATAATATTGTTTTGTAGGTTAAATTATTAATACATAAATAGCACTTAGAACACTGTGTGATATATAATAAGTGTTCAATAATGGTTAACATTCACATATCATGTAACAATATATAATTTTACTATAATAATCAAGTACTAAAGTTTGTCTAGCAGTAGTAATAGTAATAGTTGTTGTGGTAATAATACTGCTTATAGTAGTGATCACAGATTGTTTTCCCTACAGTTATAACACCGGCTGTTATCAATTCTATTCTATTGAACCTATAATGGAAGTTCATTTGACAGTTCTTCCAATATATAATCCCAGAAGAAGGGCTTTCTTCTATTTCAGGCCAGTATCACCCTGTTTGAATCACTTTCCTAACATCACAACCTAAGACAGTCTTAGCCTTGGAAGGAGAACAATACCCTGGCTCTTGGCTAAGGATTTCTCCCTGCACACCTGGTCTTCATGGATACTGCCTTAAATATTTTCCACAACTGCAATTAAAATGAACCTATTTTGTAGCACTGTAACCCAAATTTGATACTTTCTTCATTCATTTCATTTAAACTTACAAATACTCATTTCATAGTGACCCAAGGAAAGAAAAAATGACTCTATTATTAAACAGTATATGTCACACTATTTTTATAATGCAGATGTCTAGATAAACAATGTAATATTAATGCCATGTTAACGTAAGCATATATTAATTTTTTTTCTTGTGAACATGGCAAAATAATGACAATACTGTCACACAGTCTGAGTGCAATGAGAATATCTAATTATCATTCACATAGCTATAAATAAATAATACTTGCCACTGACAAAAATAGGGGAAATTTCCATTTTACAGAAATGCATTCCACTTTGTAGAGATCAGTCCATTCTGAGATATCTCCTTGTACCAAACTGCCTTTTATGAACAGCACCTGAGATACTCCAAGTACAAGATGCAGAGTGCATGTCGATCTCCATGCACCTGGGGACTTGGATGTCTTGTTCATTGCCATATTCCCAGAACTAGAGTAGCAGTTGGTACTTGATAGGAGGATTAATAAGTATATGTTAAATGAATCAGGAAATGAATGTCAGTTCACAGATTTCTCTTCTCACAGATCTCTTATTTTCTTTAAGTGTTATACCTTCTAACCTCAACTTAACCTCTCAAGTGATTTTTAGTCTTCCCTATAACCTTTTATAAAAACTTGCTCTGAGTTTTTATTCACAATGAGATAGAAAGGTATGATAACAGTTTAATGTATCACATGTATTTGATGATCTATTAATCATTTCTGACTGTCAAAACACAATGAGTGCAAAGATGAATGAGAACATATATTATTTTGCCATGTCTTACTTCTCTACATGCATTTCCTCTTTTCTTGTTTATACAATCTGTTCTTGTCAGACTAAACTTGTTACAGCTTTTAGAATGTTATGCCCCCTTTCATTTCCAGAACTTTGAGTAGCCTTAGACATCTTTTATTCTCTTCATCTGCCCTCTATTCTTAAAAGAAATTCTCCCCTGATAGCCCTCAAACAATGTTTCTCTCGTACATTTAAGTACTCACTGCACTAAAAGTACCTGGCTTTTTCTAGCTATGTCTTTTCCTAGTCTCCTTAGACTTTAAGTTCCATGAAGGAATTGACTGTGTCTGTTTCCTAGTTCCCAGAGTATATAAATGAATATATCTACATAGAGGATCACCAAATTAATGTATGTTGAAATTGAAGTATTGGGAGAAAACCAATTTAGTATTCTAGTTTATATATATATATATATGAAAACCATAGCTCACAGATATATGGTGACCTCCTCGAGATCTCAAAGCCACTTGGTGGAAGAACTTGAGGCCATTATTGCACACCTAGTGCTCTTCCTTCCACACCGTATTACTCTTTTTCCTATAAAGCTCTATTTTCATAAGGCACAAGGATTTAACATTAAAATGTTGAAGTTATAATGGTGGCAAAGTTTAAGGACCTGTCAAAAAGTAGAAGTCACAGGTTTTTCCTAATGCCATCCCCCTAAAGATTATTATGTAAGAAAATTGCCTGAAATTCCTGTTCATATATCTAATCTTAAATTTATTTATTTGCATATACTTTCAAATACCTTTAGAACCTTCTCAAGATAAATACACTTGAGAACCTACTATGTACTCTTCCCTGTTCTACAAATTTTATATATATTAACATATGATTATCTCACAACCCAGTAGAAATTGTTTATCATTCCCATTTTACAGATGAGAAAACTGAGATTAAGCTGAGTAATTTACCCAAGTACACACATATGGTAAACAGAGAATGGTAGTAGAAATCCAAGTCTGTCTTTAGTGAAATACTTATTTGTTTTTATTTATGCCAGCACAAGACAATGCTCTTTGTTGTTGTATAACAGCTCTCATTATAGGAGCTAAGCTTCATTCTTGGACGTTTAAAAAAGTCATGAGCAAAGAGAAACTAGAAAAACTCTTATTTTGGGTTATTTCTAAACATTAGAGGTTGTATGCATGTTGGTAGGCAAAGGTAGTTTCAAATATTGTATTTATTTTTAATTTTTTCATTGGCAAAAATTTGTGCTGCTTTTTAAATTTCAATCTGGACTTCCGTGAGCAAGAATATTGTCAATCCAATTCAGGCTGCAAAAGAGTTTGTCCAAGAAATAGAATTCTCCATTTAACTTTATTTTGTGGCCTATTATATGAAAACAAAGTGATTCTCATACCTTGAAACCTTGATCTTGGCCATCTATTAATATGATCCCCTTCACTGCTTTGCATCTATAAACAGAAAGGCAAATGTCTTAAAAAGTTAAACTCTCTTCAGCCTGCATCTCAGCAGAAGCCCTTAAAATTCTGAAGAGTAAATCAATGTTCTCTAAGATTAAAGCTTTAAGGCACAGTAAATCCTCTAAAGAGTAATAAATAAGGCTGCACCCATGTCTTTGGACAGAAAATGTTGCCAATCCTCATAGCATATCTCTCTTGTTCTTAAAGAGATTAAAGAAAAATGTTGTTATGCCTTCATGCAACTTCTGCTTCTCAGTGGTACCAATCTACCATTCAAGCAGTGCATACAACACAGTCATCTACCCTCACACACCCCTCAAATGTCACTCTTTCTTTAACTTTTATCTTTATAGCTATTCCGTGTCTCAAGAATTATTATATCCCCTGTGCCAGACACTTGGCAGGAGACTTAGTTTGGGCTCATGAGAAACAAACTCTGAGGTAGAATTTGTGTGCAGAAAGTGTACTGGAGAGTGATCGATAGCTGTGAATGAGCAAAGAAAGTAGAATAGAGCTGAAAGAGGAGTTGAAATGCGATGGGGTTGAACTTAAGGCCTCAGTCTATCCCAAGGACAATTCTAGAACTGAAATAGTCTTTCAGAGTTTTATCCCCCAGAGGCAAAAGGAAGGACTTTGACTCACTGGCCAGTCAGTGTGGTCTGTTCCTTGGAAGTGGATGCCATTTGAGCAAGGCAGTTTTCTTCAGCTAAAGGCAATTTTCAGGAAGAGATACAGATGAGAGCCATAGGCTGCCACCACTCCCAACAAGTGGGAGGAGGAGCAAGCGCTTCCATCATGAAAGGAGGATATGGGCAGTACACCATCGCACCCACCAGTGCAAGTACCAAGAAGTTCAGTGCATGCCTCTGAGCCATCTTGGGCAACCGTTGCTTTAACTCATATTAAAAAAATCAAACACACTTTAAGTCACCACTAAAAGATGATCTAAGACTTTACAAGTCCTCCTAAGATAGGTTGTCCAACCAAAGCTAAAATCCAAGGAGTTGAAAAAAAGCAATATAATCTTTGTAAATCTTTGAGGCAGGAGAAACATATTTTTAAAATCAAGACAAATATGGAACAGATATTGGCAACATTTTTCTAGACTCATGGCAATTAAACTGCCTCTTTGTGTGGCTCCTTACAAACAATCTGAAAATTCTCCACTGGCCATGCTCATTGTCGTTATGCCAGCTACACCTTATCAACTGTGGCTGGGAATAATAGTTCACCAGCTCCTAATTGACCTCTCTATTTCTCATACAGGGTCCTAACCCCACCTCCAAGCCATCCTTCACACTGTTCAAATCCAAATTTGTCACTCTTCTACTTAAAACACCATGTTACTTTCCCAAATCCTTTGCATGGCAAATGTTTTATGCTGGTCTAACCATTTTTGCCTCTGAGTTCCCCACATGCATTGCATTCTATCAATCCTGAATGAATACATTTATTAGCAATTATATAGTTACATATGTGTATTGTACTGTTACAGATATAAAAGATAGTAAACATGATATAAAGATATAGATAAAGGCTTCCAAAGCAGATACCCCTTTTCTTCTGTCTAGAATTATCTTTCTTTCTGAATGAGGTAAACATGCATACATTCCTCAGAAAACCAGCTGATACATGTTCTGTAAGAATTCTTTAAAAAAAAATCTCATCTGCCACCCATCTAACCAAGATAATCTATTCCTCTTTCTTTTCATAGGCCATTGCAATCCATGTGCATATGTCTTTATAGTATATTACATATTAAAACTTTTAAAAATTTTAAATGATTTATTATATAACATATAACACATATAAATAATATTGTTTATATCTATGGAGGTGTATATGTAAACATATACTTGTGTATGTTGTGTGTGTCTATGTGTGTGTGTGTATACATATATATGTATATATATATATATATATACATATATATATATATACATAAAGCATTATAATAAAATAAATAGCTATGAACCCATAACCACACTTAATAACTAGAACATCACCACTATTACTTTATCTATCTATGTTTTTCTTCCCTGGACTATTTTGTTTTCCATTTGATCCCAGAGTTATCACTATCCTCAAATTGTGTTTATAACCCTCTTCATTTGGCTTTTGTAGTAAGTATATGTGTTTCTATTGAGCAATATACCGATTTGCATTAACTTTGAGACTGAACTTATAATCATGTGATGTGTAATTATTCGATAATGAAAATGAAGAAGCTTTAATTACACACAACACCATAGATGAATTTTAGCAATATAATGTTGAATGAAAAAGTAAGCAATAAGAAACCACATATGGTGTAAAACCATTTTTATTGCAATCTATTTTAATTATTTTTTGCATGTATATCTTCCCACTAAACTATTAGTTCTTTTAGAACAAATTCATTTTAAATTCATTTTTGTAATATTTTTAATTCCCCAGAACTTAGCACAGTGCTCGACACATCAGATACAGTCATTGCATAGTTGTTAAATTGAGTTGGACTCATCGGTCTATGTCCATCCTAATTTTTAATCATCCTTTGGATTCTAGGCTATCTGATATCTACTACTTTGAACTGGCTCTTTACTTCAGTCTTCTTCCAAATCTGATGTTGCTCATGTAATATACTTTGACATGCACTTATATTCTTTTCTATGTCTGAATTCAGATGGGTCCTATTTATAGTTTTGCTATTCCAACAGCAGTACTAGCAGATAAAAAAGTCCCTGAGCAATATGTCCTTTAAAACAGGGGTCCCCAAATCCTGGGCCATAGACTGGTACTCGTTTGTGGCCAGTTAGGAACCAGGCCACACAGTAGGAGGTGAGCAATGGGCAAGAAAGTAAAGCTTTATCTGTATTTGCAGCTGCTCCCTAGAGCTAGCATCACTGCTTTAGCTCCACCTCAGATCATCAGGCATTAGATTCTCATAGAAGCACAAGTCCCTGGTGCCAAAAAGGTTGGGGACCACTGCTTCAAAGTACTCTTATCTGTTTGTTTTACTAATGTAGAGTGTCCTACAATCACTAGTATCATGAATAATACAGTTCTGAAGAATTACATTTACTCAACGTCAATGACTTACACATTCAAACCCTTCACTCCCCACATAGCAACCCTCTTAACAACAGGAATGGCAGTGCAATTCTCTGAAAACTGCTTGATATGTACCAACTTTGCAAATTATTCCCAGGTTTCTAGAATAGTTTCACAACATGGAAAGAAACAGCACTCCAATAAGTCATCAAGATTATAGATTGTTTCTATAGTATCGCCATCATATATAGTCTCTCAGTTTCAATTAGAATGCTTCCAAGGACACAGAGCTCACTATGTCAGAGGTTGTCTTTCCATTATTAAATGGTTCCAGTTGGTCAAAATTCTTCCTTCCATTCAAGCAAAATATCACTGGCCTGCATTTTCTACTTTTGTGTTTATATTATTATTATTATTATTATTATTATTATTATTCTGCAGAAGCTAATGCAGTACAAAGAAGACAATGGACTTGGGAGCTGGATTTTGTTTAAATCCTGTGTCATAAATGACCTTAGCCAAACCTCCTGAAATCTCATAACCTCAGTTTTCTCATCCATAAATGAATGTAAAACACCCACCCAAGAACATACCTTACAATATACTGGGTCCTCAATGATTCTCAATCTATTCTAATACAAATCACACACTCTTTCTTTTAAAAATTATAATATTAAGCTGTGGTCATGTCTGTGGTCACTTATGCTGTAGTTACTTCTGCCCTTGATTCCTATCTCCTTATTCACATTACATAGTGACTAACAGTGTTAAAGGACATTACTCCAGCCACTACACTTTGCTCCTCCACCTGGGCCAGAAGGCTTCTCCACCTCAGGAATCCAGGAAAGGAAAGTAGGAGGAAATCCTGCAATGATACATGAAGTGCGCAGGACTGCATACTCAAAGACAGCATTAAGGTCCAGGATGTATCATTAACTGGCTGTGTGTCCTAAGGCAAGACATTTTATCTCCTCAGCTTTTCTTACTTTATCTGTATAATGTAGAGAATTACTGCATTTTGTGTCTATTCTGAGGATTAAACAACAATTATACACACACACACACACACACACAAATGTACATGTTATATATGTACATATGTGTATATACGCACACACACACATACATATATACGTGTGTGTGTGTGTGTGTGTGTGTGTGTGTGTGTGTGTGTAAACAGTTTTTAGAAACCTCCTAGCTACTTAGTAGAGGAGGTTCTGGAAATGGTAGTTATTATTATTTAGCATTCTGATGCTGTGTTCTCACCTGTGTTGGGATAACATCACCAGCTAGAAAGACAAATAAGCTAACATTTATACTTATTCAAATTAATTAATCAATGTCTCATCCACCTAGAAGACTACTTCCCCCACCACATTCACATATTAAAATGTCCAAGAATCCAGGGGCTTTATAAAGAACTATGGGAAAAGTCCTCCTTCCAAACACATGTGGAAGGATAACTGGAGAACCAGAACAGTTTATAATCATGACCATTATTAAAAAGTGTTTTTTTTCCCCTGCCACCTCATAGTGTAACCCTCATGAAATAAAGTGTGTCTTCTGTTTGACTATGTCTCTTGCTACCACTGAGAAGATGTAGAAATAATCTTTCATAATGCTGTCAGAGAGAAAAAAAAATGTCCCTCTTCTCAGGAATGTGCTCAGTTGGGGTCCCTTGTTACCATGTGCTTGGACACAAGATCAGTTCCTACATTAGTCATTTAACCTCTCTCTAAAACTCAGTCTCCACAAAGTGAAGACTGCTGAATTATGTGATATTTGGGGAATTTTTCATATTTATCACTTGTTAATATTGCACAGGAAACACTATAGAAAATCCAAGTTCATATGCAAAATAAGCAATTTGGTCACACATTTGACATAACTAGCAATTCCAGAACTAAGCTTCTCCATAATGTGATGGTATCAATAACAATTAACATTTTTGTATAAAACCTGATGTTGCTACCATTGTAAAACTTTTTATAATATAAATTACAGATAAGCATTATTACTTATTTCCTATATATGCTAGTTATGCATATGTCAAACTTATCTCTCTTTTAATACTTTGCATTATAAACCCCTGCAGGACAAGGATTAATTTTTATCTTCTCAGCATCTAATATCCATAATACTATAAATCTAATTGCTGCTGAGCAAAATATATTAATTGATAATGGCAAAATATGGGTATTAAAATTATATTAACTCAGTTTCACTTGAATATCAAGAAAAGTTGAACTTTTGATATCTGTAAAATATGGTTGGAAAAATGGCAATTTTATATGTAGAAATGGCTTAAAATCACCTAAATAACTTTTAAAAAGTGTATTATTTAAATTCTTTATAAAACTGCTATAATTCTAGATTATGAATGATAGTAACAATAACTCCTTCTATGTATACATAGGTATTTGTACTTACTGAGGTTGTTTAATTCTCATAGGAAGCATTGGTACCTATGTTTTACAATCAAGTAAAAATCTAAGAGGTTAAGGATCTTGCTCAGGTTTCTCACAGTAAATTACTGACCCCGTTTGGATCTCTCTGAGCTGTACTTTCCTTGTCTAAATTGATGCTAATACTCTTCCTCAACATCATCATGAATATTAAAAGAGATGACATACGTTATTGAGACCAGTTCTCAACATAGATAAGTGCCTAGTGCCTCCAACTTATTATAGGGAAATCATTTTGAAGAGAAAGGACAATCATAAATAAAATAAACCATATTTTTCTTTAATATAAGAGATGAGTTCTTTTCATTCTTAATCTCCAACTTGTTTTTGTTCATATATACATTCTATTTCCAGCTTTTACAGGTTTTTCTTTAATGAATTTAGAAATTGTACCTTGTTTATGTTTTAATTTCCATTGCCTAGATAAATCTCTGGTACACAAGGGACAATCAATCATTTTTAATAAATACATGAAGAAATACAATGTATGCTCTTTGCATAATCCTTGGATAAACTCCTTGTCCTTTCTCTCATACGATGGTCCTCATTCTGTATTCCTGCACACACAGTGACTCATATGCTATCATGTCTACTATATAGGCTTGCTAAATCCTCCACTTATTCTTCCAGATTTCACCATATAATTTAAAAATCTTTTTATCAACTCTAGTTCACCAAATACTATTTTCCCACTAATCAAGCTCTTCTTAAAGTTCCATTTGCTCTCTCTTTGCCTGATAGCCCAGATAAATCCTGACTGTTTCATAAATTCTCCTCAGAATCATAGCCAGAGTCATTCCTCTTCTACCTGTACACTCTCACAGAACTAGACCAGATGTTTGTGACACTACATACTTTTTATATCTGCATACATATCTGTATCTACATTTATATCCCCTGACATTTCAAGCCAGATATTTCTTTCTTTATTTGTTCTGGGCAACTGACTGTTCTTAGCATTGGTGAATGTTTAACAACATCCTTGGCTTCTATTTACTAGCTGTCAGCAGTACATGCCCAATTGTGACAACCAAAAACATCTCTATAAATTGTCAGATGTCTCCTGGGAAAGAAATCTCCCTCTCTCCCTGCATTGAGAACTTCTGATTTAAGTATACATTCATATCCATATTAATATTTACGTTCCAGCTGAAAGGTACTATTAAGATTGAGCTTCATTTGTTGCTTTTAGGTTTATATCCCACATATAAGTGATATCATGTGATTTTCAACTTTTACTGTCTGACTTATTTCACTTAGCATGATTATCTCAAGGTCCATCCACATTGTTGCAACAAACTGTACTTCTTAATCTCTCTCCCTTTTCACTCGTCCTCCCCAATCCCCTCTGGTCTGAAAAGGAAGATTCCACATACAAGTGAAATCAGAGTATTTGTTTTTCCCTATATGACTTTTCACTTAGCATAATATTCTTCAGATCTATTCATGGTGTTGCAGATAGCATGATTTCATTCCTTTTTTTGGCTGAATAATATTCCATTGTATATATGTACAATATCTTTTGTCTATTCATCCATTAATGGACACTGAGGTTGCTTCCATTTCTTGGCTATTGTAAATAATGCTACAATAAACATGAATGCATATACCTTTTCAAATTAGTGTTTTGAGTTTCCTCAAATAAATTCACAAAAATGAAATTCTTGGGTCCTTCTCTGTCTTCGTTATAGCCTTTGTTTTAAAGTTTATTCTGTATGGTATAAATACTGCTACATGAGCTTTATAAATTTTCTTTTTCATTTTCAAGAAATATCATTTTTTTTTATCTCTTTGCTTTCAGTTATGTGTATCTTTTGATCCACAGTGAGTATCTTGTTTACAAAATCTTGTAAGGATTTTGTTTTCTTATCCTATTTTTTTATTGGAACATTTAATCCATTTGCATTTAAAATAATTGTTGATAGATATGTAGTTATTACTATTTCTGATCTTCTTCTTCTTCTTGAAGTCCTTTCAACATTTGTTGTAATGCTGGTTTGGTGATAATAAACTTCTTTAACTTTTTCTTGCGTGGGAAGCTTTTTATTTGTCCTTCAAATCTACATGATAGTTTTTCTGAATATAGTGATCTTGGTTTTAAGTTTTTGCTTTTCATCACTTTGAATATTTTCTGCCAATCTCTCCTGGCCTGTAAAGTTTCTGTTGAGAGATAAGCTGATAGTCTTATAGAACTTTCTTTGTAGGTAATTTTTTTTCTGGCTACTTTAAGATTCTACCTTTGTTATTAACCTTTGACATTTTAATTATGATGTGTCTTTTGCTGGAGCTTTATTCTGTTCTTTCTTTTGGGACATGTTTCTCTATCTCCTCATTTTGGCTACCATCCTGTGTTTGTTTCTATGCATTATGTAGACTGCTAGGTATCCCATTCTTCATGGAGTGGCCTTATGTTGTAGGTGTCCTATGGGGCCCAGGGGCACATTCTCCCTTGTCACCTGAGCCAGGTGCTACAGGAGTATCCTTTGTGTGGTTGTGTGTGCCCTTCTGTTGTAGTTAATCCTTGCCTGCTCTTGGCAAGTCAGGCTGAATGGTTGTAAGGACTGGCCGTGACTATAGTAGAAGAGCTGTTGTGTAGGAGCTGACCCTACAGAGCAGTATTCACTTCAGCAGGGCTCTGGTGCTTGCCCAGTAAGCCTTTTGGGTGTGTTATTTGTGGAAGTGATTGGATGTTGCTCTGGTGTTATCTGAAACTAGCCACTGGGTGTGTAGTTTTTGGGTCCTCTTGGGAGAAGTTCTGGTGCAGGTCAACATCAGCTGCTGTTTATGCCCCACTGAGGACACCTGGTATGAGCTGCAAAGTGATATGTAGATTACTGCCACTTGTGCTGGGCTTGGATATGCCTGGAAGAGGCTAAGCTATGAACTGAAGCCAGCTACCACTAGTGCCAGACTTGGAGCTATTTAGCAAGAACTACAGGATACATTGAGGCCAGCTTCTGCTTGCTTGGTGTTTGTGAACCTTTGAGAGAATTTAGAAACTTCTGCAGCATGAGCCAAGATGTGCTGTTTGTATGAAAAAGTCACTGGATGCAGCTTGTGTGGGCCCACAGGTTTCTAAATTCTAAAGCCATCTGATCTTCAAAGCTATATAGAATTTAGTTCTCTACTGCTAGTTGATTGCAATTTTTGATCTGTTTTAATTTTTATGATCTTGAGGAATATTATTAGCACCAATTTAGACATAGAGAAGTATAGCTCAGAGAGATGAATAAAAACAAAATATACTGCATCATGTGCACCATGTTGCCTGCCAACTTATGAAGGGAAAGGTTTCTGTTGCTTTCATCTTTCTCCCTCCCACAGGGCCTATCATACACTAGTTGTATAATAATTACTACTAATAATACTGTGAATTAAAATGAAAATTCTTAGATTTATCATATGAGCTATACATTCTTCCTGGGCTTTACATTTTCTGGATTAGCACTGCCTATGAATTGCCTACATAGTCATTAATCCTGGTATATTTGTATTAAATGTATAACTAGATATAAGTATATTACTTAAAAAATAATTGTGTTGCTCTTTCTGTCTGTCTTCAAGTTTTGGCATCACAGTATCATGAAAAATGCATGAACTTTCAGAATCAAAAAGATGTTAAATTTAAATTCTGACTCCATGCCTAATAAACTATATGGCATTTACTTAAAAAATTAAACATATCTGTGGTAGGTGCAAAGATTATAGAGATGAAATGGTATAGAGATGGTTCCCCTTTACTAGAGTATAAGTATCTATACTCTAGTAAAGAGTCTAATAAAGTTTACTAGAGTATAAGTATCTATACTCTAGTAAAGAGTATATACTCTAGTAAAGAGTATAAATACTTATACTCTAGTAAAGAGGAACCAAATTTTAAAAGAAATCAATTCAAATACAGATATCATATTAAAACATGTACAAAATACAGTGATAGCAAGGAAGAGGGAAGGGTAATTCTACCATGTAAGGACAGGGGAAGTTTTTGGAGAGTTAGTGCTCATAATGGGTGATAAGAGATAGACTAGACAGAGCCAAAAGACAAGCATCTTCAACTTCCCAAGTCTCAATTTAACTATGTGTAAACTAAGAATATGCTTTATAGAATTGTTATGAGTACTGAATAATATACAACTCTAACATGTTTATCATAGTTTTAAACAGATGGTATACACATAACAAATATTATCTCTTTTCATTTACTTTAAAAGGCAAGAGCTGTGCCATTAATAACTTTTTACAGGTTACCTATTATTAGGCCCTAGGAGAATAAGAGGATGAGGGAATTTCATAGATCACAGAGATAGTTCACTTCTTTCCTTCCTCAGACACTCAGAAAAAATTTTAAAATTCTTTGTACATTATAAATTCCCCAAGAAAGATGAACAGGTTCTACATTCCATTTCAAAATGTTGTACAGATATTTTTATCAGAAATAAAAGGCATCTTTCTCACAAGACTTCCATGACCTTCTTTCTTTACTCTTAAAAAAAAAAAAAAGCAAAAACTGTACAACCTGAACATTCTGCTGGGTTTGCTTTCTGTTCCACTCAGTGACAGCAAATACAAGAAAAGAATAGCAAACTGAAAACCCTGAAAAGTAAAATCAAATCCCAAGCGCTTTACACATCTTTGTGAACCTCTGTGGAGGATTCTAAAGATTGACTCTTCTGTTATTCAAACTGCTTCACCCACTGCCCTCTGAGAGCTCCAGACTCAGACCATATTCAGCATCTTTATCCCTGAATGTCCCTTGTCATCAAGATAAGTCTTTATTTCTCTTTGTAAAGTGACAGCAGAGATCTGGGAAGATGAAGAATCTTTCCCCATTGAGCTTTAAATAGCTCACTTCTAAAGTACTTCCATGATTCTCATTGTGGCCATGAAGTTGTGAAGTTTCATTATCTCTGACCTTGTTGTTTCTTAGCTCCTAGGACCCATGACAAAAAAAGGTCAGTCCTGACATTCTTTCATTCCATAAACATTTACTGAGCACTTGTCAGGTGCCAGGTGTGGTGCTAGACTATAGGGATTTATCAAGGATTTATTCACTCAATTAATAGCAAGATAAATATAATCCGGTTTTATTTGTTTCAATAGTCTTATTCTCTTCTTTTTGGAAATTGGTCAATAAAGTGAAAATATATTTAGCAAATTTTTTTATTAGGCATCTTTACCACCCCAAATCTTAAAGAGTCTCTGAATCTCATAATATAGATTTCAGAGCAACTTTATAATGTGACTCTACTCGTAATATGTAGAAATGTTTTGAGCTAAAGTTTGCTATGGGATAATTTCTTTTATTTGTGAAAATATTTGTCTATAGTTTATTATATTTATCTCACATTACAGAAGCAGAAAATGCCCACTTGAAGTGTGACTACCTTATATTTCATTAATGGAGATGGTTTACATTAACTTTGTAAATTACACTTTTTATTCCTCAGGGAAAGTTTATTTTACAAGGGTGTTCAATAGATTTGATCTGAATACATGCAAAAACAAATAAGAAGCTACACACTTTATATTCACTTTCCTTTTTACATAGCATTGAAGCACTGGTGAGTGCAGAGAAAAATTCACTGGATTAGTTGGCTAGATAGAGTCTATAAATTCAATTGGAGATATTCAAAAGAGTTGAAGAATAAACTTGAGTTTGACTTGAGATAACATTTATGGCATTAGATATAAAGTGTTAACATGATGGCCCTTGCAGTCTTCTGGAGTTTGGCCAAGCTATAGAACCGGGAGACCCTGAGGTAACATTCAGAAAGCAGAAAGCAGGAACAAGGCTCCAAAGAAGGAGTTGGCAGAACCAGAGTAAAGGTCCCAACCCCATAGAGAGCCAGGGTTCTCAGTACCAGGATCCTTTTCATTGGGGACTGACGACAGAACCTGTCGTCTTGACAGCAGCCAGTCTAAAAGCACAATTGCACCTGGTAATGGACAGGTAACTGCCATGTCCTAGAGTTTTTAAAAGTGCCCAATTTTGCCCTTAAACATTTACAGGAGCATCTGGTATAATCCACAAACTATACTTAGATGTCATGTTTTAGTAGGAAACAACCACCTGTTTTTTTTTTTTTTTTTTCCCCAAGCCAGATTCTCAGAAGCTTAGAGATGAATCAGGGCAGAAACAATAGAGTGAATGAATGTTAAGACTGGAGCAGGATGGAGCTGGCATATTATATAATCAGTGTTTTATGGGACTAAATAATGCAGGCTCAGAAAAGCTGTCAAACTTTCTGAGTTCATATAGCAAAGGGTTCAGATACTATTTTGAGTTTACAAACTTGCCTGTTATAGAATTTTGCCCCTCACTCATGCATACATATGTGCATATGTTATGTAGATATACCTACACCAGCACACAGCACACACTCCTTAAATGATGGTACAGTGAATGAATATCTGATACAGTTTGAATTTAGCCGGTGTGGAAATAAAGACATTCATTTATTCACTCAATAAATATCTGTTGAGTGCTAAGTATGTGCCTACACTCCTCTACTCTTTAGGTATAGAGCAGAAAACAAGGCAGAAAATGTACCTGCTCTCACATTTGTGTGAGGGAAGAAAGTAATAACCAAGATTCAAATAGTTAACCAGGATAATTTCAAATAATATGCATGCCCTGGAGATGGTATCAAAGTATCATAAGAACTTCTACCTCTATATCTATAAAAAGGCAATTATGTCTAAGTAAGGATTAATTAAACATGAAAGGGACTAACCCTGCCTTCTATATATAATAGCATTTTTACTACCACTTATTTTTTTGTTCTCTAATTACATTTTCTGATTTGACCACTATATCACCTTCTCTTTCTTTTGCTACTAAATATTCATGTTATTTACCTAAAATAGATCAATAGTGTTTATTTTTAATTAGCAACATATTTGAGACATGTATAATAGCTGAAATGGACAAATACGGGGACAAGCAGCAGGGGAATCCAGGCAGTACTTTCCTCATCAGAGCATTAGGTTATCCAATGACAATATAGATTTATGCCTAGTTGGTGCTCAGTAAAAGTTCTTTTTTTCCCAAGAAAGTACAGTATATTCTTCTCTTGGATATATCCATGGCTCTTGCATTTTGTACAGATTAGGTTCTGATATATGTTAAAACTTTAAATTCACAAATTTCCTTATCAACCCCTTGCACACATCAGCTTAAGCCCTATATGACCCAGGGATCACTGAAAAGTTATTGTGTTAAGTTGAAGAGGTTACTAAAAACAGAAATTTTATTTATAGAAAGGAGAATCTTTTTTGCAATACTCTTCTCTTTTAATGAATAAAAAAAAAAAAAACCCAGACAAATACAGCTTTTAATTCTAAGTTGGACATTCATAGTGATAAGTTATTTTTCTTACCATCACTCAGTTTATTTGTTTATAAATAAAGGAATGCCTAATGCTTTAAAGCTCAAAAGTAATTACATGTTTGTGTATACTCACATATATAAATACATATAAAACAATGCCTGCACATAGTACACATTCAAGAAACATTTTCTTCTTCTGTAAGAAGCTCTGGCTTTAATTTCACACAAGTCACAAACTGAAACCATAAAGATAAAAATAAAGAATACAAAATCTGGAAATGTGTAATTTACTAAAATCACAAGAACCATTAATTGTCAGTGATGGTTCTCATTAAACTAGCAGCATATGTTGCTATTATAAGGATGTTTGTCATAAGCTCCTGAGAGGTCTATTAACAATAAAATCCTATTATTCCAGATGTTTCACATCCATGTAATACACCCATGATAATTAATTTAATATGGGCTAAATTCATAAATCTAGAAAACTAGAAAGACACGTTATTCACTGCAGAAGGCATCTTATATTCTACTTATAATCAGACTGAAACGCTAAAAAGTACCATTAATTGTAGGGGAACCCACTATCATTTTTCTTTATCTCTAAAATAGATTTTGAATTTTAAAATAATCCATTATAATTATAAAGGCAGCATCTGAACAAACAAAGAGAGGAAAGTTGCTGCTACATCTGCTGCTGTAGCCACAGTCATTCCTCCTAGTGGCATTATTGTCACGGCTTGCTCTTGCCACCCCCAGCCTGGCATTGGCTGAGCCCCCACTTTATGTCAGGAACTGTGCTATGTGCTTTACATGTGTCACAGCTTATTTTCACAAAATCTCTGTTAGTTTTCCTATTTTATAAAGTTTTCCCTTTCCAGAAGATAAAGATTCAAAGTTAAATAACTGATCCAGTCACAGTTCCTCAACAGCAGAACTAAGATTTGAGCTTGAAGCTCTAATACCAAAACATAGTATCTTCCCATGTTACCAAGCTGTCTCTTCAGAGATAAAATTAAAAAAAATTATTTACTTTATACCTAATCCAACCTATCAGGTAGCCTGGGATGAAGGAAGATAGAAAGGGGATTCTTCAACATAGAGTGTGAAGGTTAAATACTGCAACTGCCACTCAGTGCCATAACTCCCTTCACAGAAGACTTGTCAAATAACTAGACTGACAGAACATTTGACACTTGTTCTCACCTTTCATCTTCACTTGAACTATATTTGGTCATTGTAGTGTTCAGAGCTTTGGCTTTCAAGTCAAAAAGAGTTGAACTCAAGTTAAGCTTGAAGCTTCCTAGTTGTGTGACCTGGGCTGGCCCATAACCTTCACACCCCTCACTTGTAAAAAGGATGTTGTTATAATACCTATTTACATCAAAGGATATTGGGAAAATTAAACAAGATAATACATGTAAATTATTAGTATAGTTCCAGAAATATGCTTATATGTGCATATAAATATCATTTATCATTTTCAGTACTTCTTTTGCAGATGAGAATTCAGAGGGTCTAAGATATCAATGAGATGCTCAGTAAAGGTTGTGGAATGAAAAAACAGGTAAATAAAATGAATGATTAGAGAGAAAGCCACAAGTGCTGTTGAAGAAATTTCTCCTTTGTCCTATCTCTAAATAGTGAAATCAAGATGGAACTCCTATTTTTTCAGCAGCTTTAGAAAATAATGGTCATTTTGACATTACAAAGTTCCCCAGGTCCAGTGTCCAGTGTTAGGCCTAATCACATATTCTCTGGGAGGGTTTTCCTTCCACTTCACCTCTAGCCATTGCTAAGGAGCGTTGAAAGTGGTAAGAATTTATTCCTCTCAATTTCATGTAGTATAAAAGAAAATAAAATGAAAAAAAAAATCAAAGGGTCTCTCTTCCATCTCTACTTGTAGATTTACAATATTTTGCCAGAAGATGACTCTTAGTAGTAACTACTGCTATTTATGACACTTGCTTGTATGACTTTACAATTTGCAAATGCTTTCCATGTGTATTTTCTGATGTGATTCTCAGTATATCCTGTTGGTTGAGTTGCTCAGGTGTCAGTATCTCTCTTTCATGATGTGGAAACTGAGGCTTGAAACATCTACATGAATTGACTCAAATCACATAACCACGAGAGCTAAAGGAAGAATTTCAACAAATCTTGTCTTTTGCTTAAAACCCACCATGGTTTCCCACTAGTCTCAGAATTAAATCTAGATTCCTTTCCATGACCACTGTATGACCTGGTTCCTGCTAACTTGTCTAACCTCACTGAAAGCAACTTACTCCCTTATACTCCCATGACATGATTTTTTTTTTTTTAAGGAAGGAAGTAAGTTTTTTCAGCTCTACCCTGTGTTAGGACCCACATAAGGTCTGAGGATACAGTGGTAATCAGTTGGCAGAGTCCTAGCAGAACATACCTGAGATGTACAGGAGGCAGTGGAGCATAGATTCTACTCTGAAGTTCTAAAGAGTTCTGCTCTGGAATTCCATTGATGCTTCATTAGATCTTAATGTGGGGCCTCTGAAGAGTACTAAGCAGATAGTCTAGGGAATAACCATGGGATAATAAAACTTGATGGCAATTCTGTTTGAAAATCATGGTACAGAGGCCTGTGGAAAACTAGATTATTTAATACTTAATATCTTCTTAATTTTACACATGAATTACTCTAGAGGAAAAGAGAGTTTGTGATGTAAACATAACTTGTTTCAAGATGCAGTTTCTAAGTGGTACATTGATATTTAAAGTCAAGTTTATTAGGTTCTACTACACCTGACAGTTTCCTTCTAAAACAGTGACTGCTGCTACATGACTAGAATTACTTTATTAAAGCTATTTTAATTTCTTCAACAGCCACAAGAATGGTGCTAAACATGAGGGGATAGCTGGCTCTGCATCTGAGGAACGCAGTGTGAAGGACTGAAAGACAGGGGGCCTTGATAAAAATTATTTTACAAACACATTATTTGTAAGATAAAATTATTTTAAAAATAGCATTTGAATCAAATTGTGTACTTTCACTAGCTTTAATTTATTATGCATTAACAAGAAACATCTAATAAAAGCTCTACTTAGCTTCTTCTTTCTTTCAATCATTAAAAACAAATAGTACAATTTACTTATATCTTAAATATCAGTCATCCAAAGATGATTCATAGTAGATTTTCTAGGATTTTATGCTAAGAAAATCTACTTTCTGAGATATGTGTATATATAAATTGTTCTAAAAAGCAATGTGGAATAGATGTCTGGACTTCAGAATCCAAGGGTCTAGGTCAGTTCTCATCTCATGCATTTGCTGAGTACACTTAGAATATTTCAGAATCTACATTTTTGTTACTCATTTGCAAATGGGAGGAATTATATTATCTATTTGCAGGGCTTCTTACTTACTTAAAATAAAATGAAAGAGCGTATTTAAATATTTTCTATCAAATGATAAAATTTAGCATGTATATTACAAAAAAGAATAAATAATTGAATAAGCACATGAATACTTTGAGATCATTTTAAACAATTTTACCAATGTATGCTTATTGGTGGTATTTTTATCTTAAAAGTAATTAATTAACTACCTACATTAATTTTAATTATGCTCCATATTGGTTTGTAAGAATAAGGAATCACTATTGTTTACTGCTAATGGCCTTTTGAAATTACCAGAAAACAACACGACTATTTTTTTAACTGTGCTCACAAATGCTGTCACCCGAGTGCATTGAGATTCTGTGCTTATTTAATCTCTTATAGTAGAAAATGGTATAGTTCAAATTAAAAAACTTCCATTTTATACTTATATTGTAAAAAAATATATATTTGCCTCATTCATTTCTTTTAGAACTACCTTAAGTTCCCATTTTCTTCCTAATGCATTTGGAAATGTGAAATCTTTCTTCACAAGCTACCTTATTTTTAAGACTTCATAAAACTGCATTTCTCACTTAGGCCCACATCAAATGCTTGATAGAATAACTTTTGTGTGTGTGTGTGTGTGTGTGTGTGTGTGTGGTGTTTGGGGGTAACCTCGTGAGTTTGAGAACAGCTATCTTTTTTCCAATCTGTGATCTTGGTTAGTTTTAAAACTGAATTTGGTGATTCTTCAATAACAATAAGGACTTATTTCATATATATACAGAGAGGGAGAGAGAGAGAAACGGACATAGACCGTGTGCAAGCGTGAGCAAGAGAGTTTTGGGTTGGTTTGTGTCAAGGATGGCAAGTATCTGGACTATAAGCCACCATTTTCAACTTCTTGCATACAGAACAGACATTGCTAATCAATTGTGAATCTCTCTGAGTTTACTTTTCAACACTGAGTTTGAATCATAAATTGACCACAATTAGCTATGAAATGAAATGTATCTATCCACATTGGTTTATGGATATAATAATTTATATTAGCTGAAAAGAGAAAGAATTCAAAGTAGACAATGCATTTATCTGGAACAAATGGACACATAGACTGATAATAAGAGAAAGAAGAGTCATCAATATTTAATCAAAGAGCTTAATTTGTATAAGGACCTGGTATAAGCTTTGAATGCATGCCTAGAACGCCTATCTTCCACACAGCCATTCTCTCTTTGATATGTCCATATTAATGCACCTAGAATGAATGTGTTATTTAAGAATATAGTATGAAAAAAAAGTGGCCTATGATTCTGGAGATGGTTCTATGAAAGATGTGGCCTGCCACTTTTGCCTCTTGGTAATTATTAATCCATTCTATACAAAACAAATGCATTTCCTCTTAACCTTGTTGCATAAAAAAAAAGACTTAATACCCTCATAAAGCTAATATCTGTTCTTTGTTATATATCATTCCAGGGAAAACATGGCATCCACAATTACCTGGATATAAGATTCTTATATCAAAGGGCTCTGACTAGTTTTATACTCATCTCAGTGTTTGAAGACACTTTATGAAGGGGAAAGGTGCAACTCAAATCTAGCTGAGAAAGGAGGTGAGAAAAAATATTCAATAAGAATTTAAGCAAACTTATAAATACAGTTGGCACATTTTTCATCTAATGACATATATATCTTTCTGTCTTCTTTTCTTTTTTTCCACTTTCTGGGGCCATTTTACTACCACCTACACACCTAGACAACCCCAGGACTTGGAAAGATTTTACATTAAATAGGTTGTATTTGCAAAGCATTAGTTAGGTTGGGAGAGTTCAACATCAGATCTTAATTTTTATTAAGACTTTGTTGATCTGGATCTTAATAAAACAATTCATAGCTGGTTTACTCCTATCCGAATAAACTACCCAACTCCCCAAGTTCTCCCAAATTAGTACTAAAACAGTCTTGTGACTAAATTCCTACTATAATGTTATGCCCTAATTTTGACAACTGCTTATCTTTTCCCATGTTCTTTTCATGTACCTAATAGTCATTAATTGAATATCCAATATATTTCAAGAATAATTAGTAGGCATTTCAATACAGAGATAAATGAAAATAGCCTTGGTATTTGTCATCTAGTTGGTAGAAATATGTATTTAAAGTCTAGGTTTAAATAAAGTGTGCTCCCTGGGAGTATAGAGATGGAAGCAGCTAAGGCTGGTGTAAGAAACCAGGAACTTCTCAGGCAAGACAAACTTGGCTTATGCCTCAAAAAGAGGAGCCATGGTTTGATGTGTCTCACAGGATAGATGGAATAAACAGAATGTATGAAATAGTGGAAAGCAAAAGTGAGGTTGTTTATTGAGTACCGAGATGAAATGATAACATGGCTATAACAAAAGATCTCTCTAGAGAGATAGAGTGGGGACAGATCATAAAGAATCTTTAATGCCATGCCAAAATTTGGTGTTAAAACTGTAAGTTAGTAATTCTAAGCACGTGGTACGTTGGAATTACCTGGGAAATATATTCAATACAGATTCCTGGTCTCATCAGAGACTGAATTAGTATTCTTGGAGTATACTTATTTAGCACCTATGTGTTTTAGGAGCTCTCTAGTGCTACTCAACTGCAGCTGCGTTTTAGACCTACTGGAGGAGACAATATTATATCTATAAGCTAGTTCTGGGCAAAACAGAGGTCTTGGCTAATTCTCATTAGTTTCCTTCAGAGATGACCTTCTGCTTCTAAATGCCAGTCTAAAAGACACTGAAGTGCTATCCATTGAAATTGTTCTGCAAAGCCACATAAATGTTTAGAGAACCAAATGAAAAGCATCATCCAGTACTCCCAAAATCCAGGCCACATTTTTACCTTTTCCTTTTCCCTTTGTCTTATGTAGATGGTATGAGCAAAATGTGGCCTGCCGATGAGGAGAGTCATCAAATTATTTCAATGTGTATAGGGGAATTATTATTTCAAAGATAAGATGGATAAGTAATAGGCATGCTAGAATCCCTTGATAATATATTTTCTTTTGTAATATCATTGTTTCTTATTATCTTTTTTTTCACTGAGAGTTGAAAGTCTCTTGAGAGCAGAAATGTTTTATTTATAATCTTTGTATGCCATTATTTAACACAAAATGAAATTCATAGTAGATGCTGAGGAAATGCTTATTGATTAAATGAATGAACTAGTTCCAATAACTGTAATCACTTATTATGCTGCTCAATAGTTTTCTATCACTTGCCTGCCTACCCCAACCCAATCCATGGTTAGATCCTCAAGAAAAGAGATTGTGTCTTATACTTTTCTGTAATCCTAGTGTCTAACCCAATAGTTTACACCATGAATAAATTTATGAAATGATAAGGAGTGTTTTTCATTCATATTTTAATTCAGAGTCAAATTAAGTCATAGGTTATTTTTTGTTCCATTCTTCTCTCCTCAGCCTAGAAAACCTCTATGCAGAAATAAGAGTTTAAATACTGGCAGACTTCTTTTCTCATGACCTTTTCTCAAACTGGAAATTAAGATTTCCATAAACTAGGCATGTCCCGTGAGATTCCTAAAAAGGTCTAGGTGAGACACCAAGTGAATATGTGGATGTCTTCATAGAAAAAAATGTGTGGGCAAGGACAGGCAGAAAGTGATGCAGAAGACATTATGAAGACAGAACTTCCTAGGACTAAAAGAGGCAAACTCATCTCTGGCATCTTCAGAATGGATTATTTCAAATAGCACTGAAAGCCTCAGTTTTCTGTGAACAATTCAGTCATGCCTAACTTCTCTGACCTTTTTAAGTGCCAGGTACTCCTTTGACCATATCTGTCAAACTTTGCAGCATCTTGACTCAAGGTGAGCAAATAGCTCCTCTCAAAGCATCTAAGTGTATCCATGTAACAGGCTTATCTATTCAAACATATACTTCTGCTTTAGAGAATTTTATTTTACAATTGCATAGAGACTGTTAGAGTGGTATTAGGGTAGTTAAATGGAATTGTGAAATAGAAACCAATTAAAAAATAGCTAAGAAAACCTAGTTAAAAGAACGTAAGTGTATGGGGGCATTTTTCTGTCTAAACTAAGAATTATATTTATATTAAAGTGTACATCTTATATTTTAAGGTTCTAATATCAAACATCTTATGCCTGAGAAATGCTACTTACTTATTCATTTACTCATTCATTCAATCATTCAAACATCCATAAAATATTTATTGAGTACCTTCTAGATGCTACAACAAATAAGAGAGCAAACCATGTCTTTAGAATTTAGATTATTAAGTCTAATCAATAAGTTATTGTAATAAGGACCAACTACTGTAGTAATTAAGATAGCATGGGATAGCACAGGGGGACAATCAGCTAATGATTCATAGTGTGGCAGTAGTTAGATCAAGGTGGGAGTCAGTCCTCAGAGAATGCTGCATAGAGAAAATGACCTCTGCTAAAAAATGAAGAACATGTGGAAATTTTATAATTGAACAAATATTTTGTATAAAGAAATCAGTATGTACAAAAATCTAGAGATCTGAGCATGCAGAGTCTTCATCGACTTGAAAATAGTATACTGTAGCTAGAACAAAAGGTGGGAGGGAAGAGGGGGAGGAGACAGGCAAGGAAGAATGGAAAAGAGGGAGGTGGGACAAGAACCAGACCATGAAGGGACCTGAACACTCTGTTAGAAAATATGGCCTTCATACTGAGAGCACTTTGAAGCTATTGAACAGTTTTAGTTAACTGAGTGATGTGATCATATTTGAGCTTTAGGAAGACTGTCTGGAGAGCACTGTGGAAGACAGATGATGAACAAACTTTAGAGACAAGTTTCAGTGGTCCAAGCAAGAGACTGTGGTTTGAATGGGGGGTAGGGGGAGACAGAGGAGATGAACAGAACTTGTATAGTTGACTCATATTTAGTCTGTAGAAAAGATAAAACTAAATGATTTGGTGTTAGAAGGTAAATAAGAGAAAACAAAGATGGCTCCTGTGATAATGGCGTACTCTTCTTTTGTATGAAGACTGGTTGGGTCAGCACAGAAAGTGTTCAACTCACAAGGTTTCATGTTCTAGTGGATAGAAATCTGAAGTTAGCGTCCAAGGCACACTTGAAGTGTATCTACATATTAATTTTAGATACATTTTTATGTCAAGGTAAGGTATAGGGAAAGATGTCAGTTTTACAATTAATTATTTTATTGATTTTAAAAGTCCCAAGAAAAAAATTTACTTCAAGTGTTCTTTGGAAATTAATGATATTGCTTAAGAAAAGTTATTTAACCTAAGTGAACAAAAATTATTTTTGCAAAACGTTATCTTGGATAGATAGGATATATATATATATATATATATATATATATATATATATATATACACATACATATATATATTTATCTTTAGGAAGATAAATCTTAAAAGTATCTATTCATCTTAGGATGTGTGTATTGTCATAGGAACTCTACTTGCATAGGATACCAAGGAGAAATAAAAAATATAATTTACAGCCTTCATATTTTACCAAGTTTTTTTTTTCAATTTTGTTTTTTCCATAGGAACATCCAATGTAAACATTAAATATACTAATTAAAATAGAGGGATAACGTCTTTAAAGGACTGAAATAGTATTGTAAAGTTATAAATTCAATCCTGACTCCCATCACCACCTGTGCTTTTACCCAAAGTCACTTTCATTGTCAGATGCTTTCTTTTTCTGAAACTTGAATACTACACACTATAATGTGCATCAGATGAAACAAAATACATGAAGATACTTTCAACTATAATTATAATTGGTAGTATTATTATTTTTAGAATAAGAATTGTAAATAGAGGTCAGAATCAGTATATTAGAAAGGGAAAGAAAATGAGCCAGAATTTGTGAACACGAAGGAACTTTGTAAAAAGCACAGAACTTCTTTTATCCAGGTGAGGACACCTGCACATTGCCCGAATGGTCCTGAGAATATCAAGGTCATCACCTTGGGAAGAAAAGCAATACAAAATTTTAGAAAGCATCTGTTTTTGTGCAGAGTATTTCACTGTAAAAAACAGTAAGAGTTATCTTAAGAAAAGCTTTCTCGAGAGTTTGAAATCTCCTAAATTTTCTGCATATAAATGTTGAATACATCCAAAATGTCAATCAATCTTGTTTTTCAGTTAACTTTTAGAATAAAATAATAATGAACTTAAATTTAGTTGGTGCCTTACACAGAATGACAGTAATTAGATTTGGAAAAGGCTTATTAGGATATCCAATTTTATCTCTCTGCCCAGAGAGGTCTATTTTATCTGAGATTTCCCTGTTACTGCGTCCTCACTAGTTTTAAAAATCTCAAGGGGAGAAATATTTACTATATTCTTAGAGAACTATTTAATTACAGGCTTAAGAAGAAAGAAAACCTGGTTAGGTATCAGAAAGCATGGATTTGGTTCCTGATTTTGTCATTTATTATTTTGCGACTTTTAGCTAGACACCTAGGCTATCTAAGACTTAATTTTAAAAAAAGGCGTCATATATATATTAAATGATTGTGGTGATAATTAATAGAAAACAACACATGTAAACTGATAGAAACATAGTCTGTAATGTTATAGTCAACTGATAAATAAATTTATCTCCTTAAAAACTTTATCAACCACTCCCTCTCCTGCCCTCCTACACCCACTCCTTCCTCCAACACTTTCTCTGAGGTAAGTATACTTTCTTAATTTCAGGGGAAGATATTGCTGCCTTCATTCCTTCTAGTCTCCATGACTATTAGTTACTTAGGGCTCCCATAACAAAATGGCAAAGACTGAATTTCTTAAAACAACAAAAATCTATGTTCTCTCAGTTCTGGAGACTAAAAGTCTGAAATCAAGCAGGGGCATTCTCTTTCTGAAAGTTCTAGGGAAATATTTTGCCTTGCCTCTTTCTAGTTTCTGGTGGCTCCCAGAAATCCTATGCATTTTTTTTGTCTTATTGTTAGTTCACTGCCATCTCTGCCTCCATCTTCACCTGACCTTTATCCTTTGTGTCTTTGAAAGTTCTCTCTTCTTCTTATAAAGATACCAGTCATTAGATTTAAGGCTCATCCTAATTGGAAATGACCTCACCTTAACTTATTACATATGAAAAAAATCCTATTTCCAAATAAGGCCCCATTATGAGATTCTAGGTAGACATGAATTTGGGGAGATGCTATTCAACCTACTATACCATTTATCACAAGTTCTCAACAGAGTAGTTTCTTCTTTTATAAGATACACTGTAGACTCTTAAGTCATAATCCTGAGGGTATTGGGTTGGTTAATAATCAAACTCTCTCTTTTTTACTCAGCTTTCAGTGTTTTCCCAACCATTGTCTCATTAGTTTCATTAATCAAGGAAAGTTATTACCACTTTGACCAAGTTCCAACAATGTTCTTTTGAAAATTCTGTGTACTAGGAGAGAGAAAAATGAGAGAGGAGAGATTTCCATTATAAAATAGAAAGGAGGGCCTGAGACTGTGAGCAGACCAAATGTGCAAAGTTCCTCTACATCATCCTATAACCTTTGAAAAGAGAAGAGTTAATGGAAATCCTTGTTCCACCTGTGTTTTTGCTGAGTGACTTAAGCAAGTCATTTAATACCTCTCACCATCATCAACCTTTCCCCTTCCCTCTCCTTTAAATAAAGAAAAATAGCAAATTTCTTGTTTATTTACTCAGGACTCTTGAGAGGATAATACAATATAGCAAATGAGAAAGCAGTTTTAAAAGGTTAAGTGATATAAATGTTTGAATTATTTTGTAGAGTATTATTGTTGCCCCACTAGGTTGTAAATGACTAGAGATTTAGAACTATGTCTTCTTCATGCTTGTTTTGCCTTGTCTATCCCTTTCTACAGAACATTTCAGTAATGTCTATAATAAAGCTTTACCTATTTTGAGAACTCAATTTATGTGAAATTGAATTGAATCACCACTTTCCTAAATTCTAAGCTTTAAATAATTCTGTTAACACATATGTATAAGAATATTTTTCCTCAGGTTTTAAAATTCTTTCCGTTATTACCCAATTTTCTTACTAATTTTTAAATTTATTTTTATACATGCTAAATGTCTTTTTACCTTTTTCCAACATGAATAGTCAAAATCTGCACTAAATGAATTGTTTTATGTTGAGTTTCTTATAAAACAAATGTGAGAGATAACTTTTGTGTATAAGAAAAATGTAAGAAAAATCTATTGTGTATATAAAGCTCTTGCTATGTGATGATAGATAAAACATAAAATACCTCACAGGTCCAGATTCCACCAATCCTCCCAATATTAAATAAAAGCTACTTAATTTCTTTAAACCTAATTTTCTTAATCTCTCTATAGTTGTAAATGGGGAATAATACCAATTTCAGACTTATCTTAGGAGGATTAAAGGAAAAAACTTGAGTATTGAAGAGGCAAAAAGATGTCAATTAAAACGCTTCTTCTTCTTAATAGTTGTTTGATTCCTGGGAAGTCCATTTACATCTCTGAATCTCAGCTTCCCCACACTTAAAGATAACAATAACAATACCCAGTTCACTGTTAGAAAAATTCAATGAAATAAAAAATGTGTTCCGAAAATATAAAATTATTAAAATACTTGTTAAGAGATAGCATTTAGAAAATGTGAATTTAATTTTTTCAGTAAGGGCTACTTCTTGTCTTGGGTATGTATGAGGGAATGGAATTATATTTCCTAACCCAATGTTATCTGCTATGCTGAAAATTCTAAATTTCTGCACATAATTGCTCTGATGCTGTCTAAATATAACTATCTTAAAAAAGTAGTACTTTTTAAAAAAGATTATTTAAAGCAAACACACAGGCATTTTATTTCAAGGAGTTAGATTCAAAACAATATTCTATTATGTCAGTGGCCAACAGCATAATGAAACCATGAAAAAAAAAAAAAAGATAAGTACACAAAAGACAATAGAGAAACCCAGAGTTATCACTGTGGTACAAAGTGATGAAATGAAAGGGTAGGTTACTGGCAATATTAACTCAATTAATACATCCCAGGCCGACCCAGGTTCATCATCATAATAGTTTAATTACAGATTACAAAATATTTTGCCCCAAACTCATTTCCTGTAGACTCCCTCAAAACATCTATGAAGATCCTATCAATTGAAGGAAACTTTTGTCCCATGGTTGTGAATATGTAGGCCCAGAACCTTTATGAACATGATGCACAAAAATTGAGGCATTAAGTGATCTTAGACCATTCAGTCTGTGACCCACACAGAGGTTTAAAAAGTAACGGTACAAATTGCTAAATACATTTCAATTTAGACTAAGAGCTTGTAAAAAATGGCTTAAAATTATGTAATTAGTACAGCTCTCCTAAGGAGAGATATAATTATAGTAATCATAAATCATTTTTCTCTCATAACTGTAAATAGAGAACAAAAGGAAACTGACACTCTTTACCAGTTTTCTGGTGAGAAAATATTTTTTGACGTGGGTACCTGTCACACATAATTGTCATTTGGGGGAGAATGGGGGAAAAACATTTTGTTTTAATCTCTGGGAAGAATATAACTTTTCAATAATTGTCACAAATGTTTCTTGATGAGCATGAACTTTTCATACTTTTGATAGTTCCCAGGCTGCCTTTGAGAACTAGGGAATGATCAAGAAGAAATACCTTTGCGCTTCTGTGTAACATTAGGAACAGGCTTTGACAAAGTCATATTTTGTTATTTACCTCTCGCCCCCTTTACTGTGGAGATATAAAAGAAAAAAGGGGGAGGAGGGGAGAAAAGGGGAGAAAAGGGAAAAGGAAAACATTGATAACAACTGGCTTTACTTTATGCTGACCCTCTTTTTAATTCCACTGTACAAAAGGGACATTTTAGAAATGTAGTCTATAAATATACTTGTCTATAGATATAGTTCCTTGAAAGAAAGACACTTCACATTTGAGAAAATTTTGATTTTTAAAGACATCTACAAAATTGTATTTTTAGACATTTTTCTCCCAAGTATTTTCAGGTTGCTTACAATGATACCATAATTTGGATAACTGAATAGAGATCCAGGATCCTTTAATAACTTTGCCAACATAACCAAAATATTGGCAAAAAGAAATATAATTTGACATAGCTGATCTTTCCAAAACAGCAACATTTAAAATGTATTATTGTGCTAAAGCTGATGGGAATATTCTTTTTTGTTGTTTTTGTTTTTGTTTCACTTGTTTAATTTGCTGAAACAAAAAAAAATTAAAGGGAAAAATGGAAAAAAACATTCTTTGCTGACATGCAAAAGAGCTTTGACAATGAGGGCACCATCTTGAGGGAGTACTTGTTCTAAATTTCTTCAATATATCCAGTGCAAAAACATTATATTACTCTGGAAATTCAGCTAATGAATTATGATGGAAAATATTTCACTTTTTCTTATGATAGCGAAGTAGCACATATTGTTGCTTTAATGTTGGAACGAGAATATGGCATAGAAGAAGAAAAATATAAGTCCCTACCTTTTTCAGTTAGTTGGAAGGACTCCAAGCTCGGTGTGAAAAATCAGACAGTCCTACCCATGTATCTTGCATTTCCCCTCTTTGTGCTTTTACCTGGGAAGGTAGAATATCAAGAATAGACTAAGGTTCCACCCTTGGTATCTGTATATAGAATACAGACAAGGTCACTTTTTGTTCCCTCTACTCCCCCACAAACCCAAGGTACAGTCACATTAACTGGGTTGCTCAAGGTGATCAGGAAAAATGAAGCCCTAATATGTATCTTTCCTGAGCCTTCCTCCAGACTTGTATACTGTAAATGCTGCTGATGTGAAGATTTCAGGTCCATCTTATGACCAGTGTGGCAGAGTCAGGTTGAGTCCAGAGTAAAGGTAGGGAGAAGGTGCAGGCTGATCTGAAATCATGGAACTCCTCAGGGGTCCATAGCCTCTGGAAGGTGATGGGAAGTGGGTAGGTTCAGCCAAAGGATGTGCCTTAAGTCAGGTTCCCCAAAATAGATTTAAACACAAGTTTTTTTTATGCTCTTCCTGCCCCAATTTTCTTTTTCCAGGTAGAAACAGACACAGCTCTAAGTGATGACCCATGATTTTGTTTTATAGACAAGCTTTTGCTTTTCTATAACATGCTTATGGCAGCATCGCATTCCCAGCTCCAGTCTTACTGTTTTAATGTGTGAGCCCAAGGCCAAAAGAAATTCAGAACTGAAATTTTGTTGAGACTTAAGTCAAAGATGTCAACCTCCTAACTTCTTAATATTTAATTCCGTGATAAATGAACACTTGGAGACATAGGTTTCCTAAACTAACCCTATGGGTGCTGTATTAGGGGGAAGAAAAGGGGAGAATGGATAAATCTGACAGACTCTGCTTTTTTGTTTCTTAGAGAATATCCTTTAGAATTACATAAAATTGTTTTTTTAACCTAGCACATTAGATTTTATTCTGGATTAGAATATTTTAGTTTCTCTTTTGCTTTGCTTCACTTTTTTTCTAATTAAATATTTCATGGGAGCTTGTGAGAAAAACCAGATCAGATATTGTATTAGTATTTTTATTGCTTCTGTAACAAAATGCTACTGATTTAGTGGCTTAAAACAACATACATTTATTATTTTACAGTTATGAAGGCCAGAATCTGAAATGGGTCTTGCAGGGCTAAAATGAAGGTGTCAGAAAAGCTGTGTTTTTCTGTAGACTCTAGGGAGAAATCTGTTTCACTGTCTTTAGATCTTGAGGACACCTGCATTCCTTGGCTCACAGCTTCTTTTTCCATCTCCTAAGCCAGCAGTGTAGCATTTTCAAATTTCATATTTCCTCTACTCTCCCCTTCCCTCCCCTCTTCACCTTCTCTCTGACCTGTTTCCATCATCTCTCTTTCTGTCTCTTAATCTTCTGCTTCACTCTTTTCTTTAAGATTGTTATCCTTATAATCTGCCCTTCTCAAGATCTTTACCTTAACATCTGAGAAGTTATTTTTTGCTATGTAAGGTAATTTATTTACAGGTTCTAGGGATTAGGATGTTGACATCTTTGGGGATCCATTATTTTATCTACTACAGGTAGAGGCAATATTTAAAAGCACATTTCTTTTTTTCTACAGTAGTAGAAATAGTTTTAGGTAAGCTACATTTAGTCTTTCACTACATACGTATTCCATAATTTGAAGCAATTTAATGAACTTTTTTATATCTTGAAGTTGAATATTAATAGTTGTCATAAATTTGTCTTAAGGTCTGAAGAATTTTTAGTAGAATAAAATCACATCTACATGAAGGTTAAGTTTTAAATTTACACATAAAGTAAAAATACTGTACAGTAAAAGTATTCTTGAAGACAGCTTATTTTGTTATTTCTTGCATATTTCTTGCAGTTTTCCCCCACTCTCTTCCCTTGCTCCATGCAGTGGAAGCCAAGGTCTGGAAAAGTGATGGGGTAAATCAAAAGATTCTATCACTCTCTCTGTTTTATTTGTATGTTTGCTAGTTTTTTTTTTTTTTTTTTTTTGCGTATTAGACATGATTTTCCACTCCTACTTACAGAATCTGGAATTTGTATCTTGCATACTGAATGAATCCTCATTCTGCTTTTGATTAGCTATAAAATTTAGACTACATAAAAAAGAATATTCACACATATGTACATATAGTTTATTGAAAAATAATTTGCATACCATAAAATTTACCTAATGTAACCATACAATGAAATTGTATTTTAATAAATTTAGTTTTGAAATTATCAGCATAGTCTAATTTTAGAATATTCCTATTACTCAAAAAAAATCCCTTGTGCAATTTGAAGCTACTCTTATTCCCATCCTCAGCCTTATATGACCACTAATCTATTTTCAGTCTTTGCAGATTTGACCTTTCTTGGAATTTTCATATAAATGTGATCATGCAACAAGTGGACTTATGTCGAGCTTCCTTTACTTAGCATATATATTTCTGACGTTCACCCATGTTAGCACATATCATTCTTTTTCTTGATTATATAACACATTTTCAGTATTAACTTACTAGTGATTGTTTTAAATTATTTTTTATTTTTTATTAAGTGTATTGGGGTAATATTAGTTAATACAATTATATAAATTTTTAGTGTACATTTTTATTTGACATCTGTATATTCTATTGTGTTATCACCCAAAGTCCAGTTTCCTTAGCTACCATATGTTCAATTCCCTTTACCCACTTCACCCTCTATCTAACCTCCTATATTTGACCCCCTTTACCCTGTCTATCTCACTCCTTTCCCACTCTACTACTAACCACTATTCTATAATCCTCTGGTAATCACTAGTCTATATTCCATGTCCATGAGTCTCTGTTTATTTGTCCTGCTCATTTGTTGCTTTTAGGATTATATCCCACTTATAAATGATATCATCTGATTTTCATCTTTTTCTGTCTGGCTTATTTCATTTAGCATGATTATCTCAAGGTCCATCTATGTTGTCACATGGCAGCATTTTATCTCTTCTTATGGCTGAGTAATATTCCATTGTATATATGTACCACGGCTTCTTTAGCCAATTATTTATTATAGGATACTTCAGTTGCTTCCTTGTCCTGGCCACTGTGAATAATGCTGCTATGAACATTGGCATGCAAATTACTTTTTGGATATAAGTTTTCAAGTCTTTGAGGCAAACACCCAGCAGAGAGATTTTTGGATCACATGGTAGATCAAGTCTTAATTTTTTGAGGAACCTCCATACTGTTTTCCATAGCGGCTGTACCAATTCGCAATCCCACCAGCAGTGTATCCTCTCCAACATTTGTTATTACTTGTCCTGTTAATTATAGCTATTCTAACAGATGTGAGACGGTATCTCATTGTGGTTTTAATTAGCATTCCCCTAATAATTAGTGATGCCAAACATCTTTTTATACAGTTCTTGGTCATTTGTATGTTTTCTAGAGAGAAGTGTCAATTCAGGTCCTCTGCCCATTTTTTGACTAGATTGTTTGTTTTTGCTGTTGTTGTTTTAATTGAATTGTATGAGTTATTTGTATATTTTGGATATTAGGCCCTTATTGGAGGTGTTACTTGCAAATATATTTTCCCAATTGGATGGTTCTTTCTTTACCTTAGATGTCAAGTAAGAACAATAACAATTGCTTTGTCAGGTAATTTCAAAAGCTAAATTAAGAAAATAAAAATATCTAGGTACAGAATTTGAAAAAAAAAATAGATGAACAATAAATAACTATTTGCAGCAATGGTGAAAAGACTCAACAGTTAGTGAGCTTTTCTCCACTCACACAGAAAGGAAGTATGGCAAAGTTTGCCCAAGCTCTGAAATCAGACTACTAGATTAGAATCTAGTATTTTCACTTATTAACTGTTGACTTTGAGCAAGTCACATAACGTCTCTACCTCTGTTTTTTTCATTAAATGCCATTAATGTCACACAATTCATAGGATGATTGCATGAATTCAATGCAATTATACTTGTGAGAGTACCTGACCCTCACTAAATGCTCAATAAGAGTTAGTTGTTATTTTCATTACTTGTCAAATATTTATTAAAATTATATAAATAGCTGATAGATAAAATTTGATGAAGATTGATCTTTATCATGGTAAAGAATAGGAAGGGACTTGCACGGATACAGATTCTCCCTTAGAACCTCCAGAAGGAACCAATCCATCCAACATCTTGACTGGTTGTGGACTTCTGACCTCCAAAAGTATAAGATAATAAATATATGTTGTTTCAAACCACTAAATTTGTGGTGATTTGTTAAATCATCAATAGAAAGTTAATATAACATGCTTATTATGAGGTAAGTACTGATTTTATAAAGAGTAGATCTAGAAAAATAATGATTGTAAAAGCCAAGAGATAAAGAATTAAAAACAGAGTGTATATGAAGAAATGGAGTAGAGGAGGCAGTCAGAGATCATTGGTGATGTCATTCTTTTTTATAAGAACCTAATTTAATTTAGTGTATTATTATTCTGTCCTACTGTATGTAAAATTCTAGGTTGCAAAGATGTATCAGATAATTTTTTCCCTTAAGAAGTTTAGTCTAACAGGGGAGAGATTAGAGTGTGACTTAAGTAATAAAATCATTTGATTGTCACTAAAAAAAGATTAAAAATGTGATTAATTTTAATTAGATAAAGGAGAGGTGTGAAAAAATGTCACAATAAAAATATTCTATAATTTGTGATTTAACTGAAGAGTAGAAGTATCCCAGAGAAAGATCTGGAAGCAGGGAACCATAGACTTTAAAAACAAATGTGCTGTGAAAAGGATAATGACACTGTAAGGATTGTCAAATTACTGGGTATAAGTGGAAATTAGAATGTATGACAGGAAAATGCCAACATGTCCTAGGACAATATACTTTGAATCTCCAAAATTAATTTCTAATATATCTACGGCTTTCCAATTCCAGTGCTACCATCCTATTCTAAGCATCGTTATTACTAATAACAACCCTTCAGTAGTTCCCTATTTCTTACTATATTCGCTCATATTGACCCTATTCTTCCCACTTTTCCTTGAATATGTCCAAATTTTTTTTCTTTATGGCTTTTGTCTTTACTATCCCTTCTGCTCAAAACACCTAGTTCCCTGTTGTCCACATGAATTGCCCCACTTGCCAATAAGTCTTACTTTATTACAGTGGTCTTCCTTGTCTACCTTGGATATGGTACTCAAACACTGTATATCATACCACTCTGTTTTATTTTAATCCTGGTTTTCATCATTATCTGAAATTATCTTTTCTATTTATTTACTTGGTTGCATGTATCATCTCACTCTCAGCCCCTACAAAGGTCTAAGTTTCTTGAAGATGTATGTCATTAGTCTTGTTCATTGTTCCACTTCTAGTGTCTAGAACAGTAACAGACATATTGGGAACTCATATACTGAATGAATAATGAGTCAAATGTTTTAAATAATGTTCAGAAAAAAAGAATATACTAGGAGTTCAGTTTAGAAAACAGATCTTTTAGTCACTACTTAAACAATGACCTCCATTGTAGCTGACATTTCAGGTGAAAACAGAATTGCTTATAAGTACAGGGTTTTTTTTTAGAGGAGATATGAACACAACAAGAAAACATTTAAAAATAAAATAACTCACATTCTGTGGATATGGGGAAAATAAATTTTAAAGTCAAAAGAAATAACAAGACAGAAATTTGAGTTGTAAAATTTCTTGCAAATATTTCTGTTTCTGGTAAATTCAGAATGAGAGCTCTTCTTCTCCAGGATATAGTAGAATGGAAACAGTATAAAAGGTTACTAGACACAATTCCTAAACAGAAATGGGGCATGGATTTCCAGCTGTAATGCTCTCAAAAATTCTCAACCAAAATAGATAAATGATAAAAGTAAATAGTCAATTCAAATTTCCTCTGCTGCACCCATCCCTACCCGTTCCTCTGTAACCTCGTGTATAATCTATCTAGTTAATTAGAACAGAAGTTGCTCAAACAGAAATCTAAGAAGTAGCTGACATCACAGTCTTCATCACTCAGATTGTTAGTCTATGAATCCTGCTCCTTTAACCCAAGAAATGTCTGTAATTTATCCCCTCTCCCTAAATCCACATTGCTTTTTTCTCAAGTTAGCATTTTAGCACTTCCAATTTACTAATTTGGCCTTCCTCCTTCAAATCTTAACTATTCCAATCTAATTGCTTTATAACTGTCAATACTTTTCAAAACCTGCTTTGTGGGTTGCCTATAGCAATGAATTGTTATTGACTAAAGAATAAATTTAAAATAAATAAAGAAACAAATAAAAATCTTTAACCTATCACTGAAGTTCCTTCAAAATTTGATCCTAATTTACCCATGTGGTCACATTTGCCATCACCTCTCTCTAAATCCCATATATCATAATCCAGTCACACTAGACTTTTTTGAACTTTTTATGTATTTTCATCTACCTTCATCTTTGCAGATGTTGCTCCTTGACCCTAAAGCAGTCCTTCAGATACTTTATAACATCATTTTGTTTTATTTCCTTCACAAATATATCTCTAAGTTTTTTATGCATATTTGCTTATGTATTATCTCCTTCTGCCATAATATAAATTCCATAAGAACAGTGTTCTTGTTTTGTTCTATCATGCAATAACCTTTACTTCCTCTATTAACATTCAACTAATAGAAGAATGTGACAGAAATTACTTGTGCTCACCAATAGTTAGGTCCTCTTCTTCCTGGCTACAAAGCTAAACTACATTTCCCAGCCTACCTGACAATAAGTAATAGCAGTTACCCTACATTGACTAACATATGAAGTTTAGTGAGAACATGTGGCCCTCCCCACCCCCATATAAACTGTGACATTCTTAAGGGCAAGGGTCATGGCTGATTCAATTTTATATCTTCACCTAGTACCAACATGTATATGCATGGTGTGCTGAAAAACGATAAATTGCAATGATATTTTTCTAAATTCACTCTAAAATATAATTTATTCACAAATGACACCAAAAGTCCCCTGTCCTGTACCACTGTTTCCCTAACCAAACTGAAATAAAAAGGAGATTTCTAGTATCTGTGTGATATAATAAAGGAGATGTAAAACCAGAGAGACCCACTCTTAAAGACTGGTTCTCCTAGTTACTTTGTATTTTTTTTTTACCTCTAGGAGTCTCAATTTCTTCATTTGTAGATGGGGATAATAACTACTATGAGAACTAGAGGCAATGTACAGACTCATATAACCTTGCCTGGCAATATGCTAATCATGAAAGTGGTATTGTTAATGATTATTGTAATAACGACTTGGAAAAAGTATATACTTCTCCATGGAAATTGTGGAAGAAAGCAGAGTAATCTTAGAATACTTAAGAAAGTAGTTGGTTTTGATAAAATATCCTGCATGAGAAGCAAATTTCATCATTTCTCTGAAGTTTTTATCATTGTCTAATGCTTACAGGGACTTAGGCAGCATAGGCCTTGTTTAGAAGACAGTAGCTCAAAAGCAATACAGGCACCTTAGGGCTTTGCCAAGAGCTTGGGCCATTTGTAAGAACCAGGGACTGGCGCTGCCACTGAGAATATGACAGACAGGAAACCAGAGATGTGTGTATTGTAAGAACTGAGCAATAACAATAAGAATTTCCCAGTCATTCTTCAAAATTCTGTAGTATTACATTTATTATTTGTAAGTGGGTATTTTTTAAAGAAAAATAACAGCAAATCCAGCCATTAATGGTAACATTTCAAGCTAGAGTTTTCTCCAGAGAGATTTATTTAGAATAAACATTTAAATCACTTAAAAGAAATCGGACAAATCCTCACATATTTTCCCCCAGGAAATCACTTCATTTCTAAGGGAAGATCAAATGATATACAACATCCAAAACTAACTTATTGAATGGTGTTATCAAATCCTCTGTATTTTCTCATAATAATATAAGAAGACAGAGACACATTATGCTACTGAGTCTTCAAAGGACTCAGAAACAATACAATACATAATTTAATCTGAGGTAGAAAATTTGAAGTTGACTTAGCTTCAGTGAACTATTAGAATCCATATTTTGGCCCTCAGGAAAGTATGAGGATTGGTTCCAATGTTGTAGTGTAAGCTTATCATTTTAAGATAGACCCAGAGAAAGCCAGGACCAACAATAATAGTAACACCACAACCAACAGCTTCATCAACCCTTGCCTGTAGTAGGTAACTTATCAGTTTAAAAAGTACCTTCACTGACATTAGTTTAATCACCAAAGAGGAACACTGATAGAAATCACAAGAATTCCAAAGAATCACTGACATACCCTTTAAAGAATTGAGAGTGTGGAGTCTAAAGTAATGGGAGAGGGTAGTGAACAGAAACAATCTCTTTTGTTAGTTTCTACCTAGGAGGTGCCTTTATCATCACAGAGCAGAGCACTGGGAGAGTGAATTTCAGAGTAAAGGAAAATAAAAGTACTTCTAAATTCTTTAGTCTTTTGTGGATCAGGATATAAGTTAAAGTTCAGTTTGGAAAGATTATGCATGATTCAGCATTATGTCAAGCAAGAACCTTAAGATTCAAAGAATTATTAGAAAATACAATGTAGTGTGGTATTAGCCTCATTCTGATGATAAGAACAGTGCAGATTAGAAAAAAAATAATGACTGGATTAAGAATTCAAAAAGGGAAAGTGACAAAGTAGGGATAAGAGACCCATTTAGGAGAGGTATACCATCTTGTTCCACCAGGGTTCCACCTTAATCTTGGGAGGTGAGTATAGTGTCATTGTGATGAGTTCTCACCTCATATAGCACAGGTTAGTAAATAATCTCTAAAATTTATAACTCAAGAATTAGCAGCATAATTATTTGATTTAGTGATAGAGAATTAATGATAAGAAATAATAAGAAAAAAATAAGAATTAAAATTTTCCCTTCTAAACATATGACTGAGTATAGGGTGACACATTTGAAAATTATTTAAATTTTGAAAATTAAAAAACACAAAAAAGTAAAACTTATTTTTTGATATATGTACACCCATGTCCATTATAACACTATTTACAATTGCCAAGACATGAAAACAAGCTAAGTGGCCACTGATGAATGAATGAAGAAACTGTGTGTGTGTGTGTAATGGAATATTATTCAGCCATAAAAAAGAACAAAATCTTGCCATTTGCAACAACATAGATGAACCTCAAGAGCATTATGCTAAGTGAAATAAGTCAGACAGAGAAGGGCAAACAATGTATAATCTCTCTCATACATTTGGAACCCCCCCAAAAAAGTGCATAGATATAAAAGACAGATTTGTGGTTGCCAAAAAGTGAGAGCAATGAGAAATGGGTGAAAGACATCAAATGTTAAAAAAATCAATCAATACAATTCATGTTAATAACAGAGCAACAGAGAAAATATGATGATTTTAACAGATATCTAAATAACATTTGATAAAATTCAACAACCCATTCATGATATAAACTCTTGTAGAAATAGAAGGTAACTTCCTCCATCTAATAAATGGCTACTCTAAAAAAAATCTAAAAATTTGCCATCATACTTAAGAGTGAAATATCAAATATTTTCCTCCTACAAGTGGGAACGAGCAGGATGCCTACCCTTACCACTACATTTCAGCATTATTCTAGAGGTTCTAACCTTTGTGGAAAGGCAAAAAAAAAAATGTATACAGATTGAAAAATAAAAACTTAAACTATTTCTATTTGTACGTGAAATAACACTAATGAAAGATCCATGACCTCTAAAAAACAACTCTTAGAAATAATCATTGAATTTAGCAAGTTCATAAGATAACAAGATTTCTATAAAACAAAATCTAAATTTTATTTTTATATAGTAGTAATGAATAATTAGAATGCACCAAAATATCAACTACATTTACAATAGCATCCTGGCTGATTCTGTTGTTTTTAAAATTATTATCTTCCCAAATACCTTAAATCACTGAGATAATAAGTAAATAAAAAATAAATAAAAATTTAATCACGATGCATTAAAAAGAGCCCTTAGCACAACTGTCCTTTACTAGTGCCAACACTTACCAAAATGATTTTATAAATACTACTTAAAGCACTCAACAATTCTCAGTTAAAAAAAATCTGTATAACAGGTTGAATATTATATTTATCTATATAATAGGTATACACACACACATTTTACTCTCTCTATAAAATAAGATGGAGCTTTACTTAAAGAATATATATGGGACATAACTTCTGCTGGCATTATAAGGAACTCGAGATATAATCATAGATCTACTAATATATTTATTATGCTTATTAGATCATGTGGTACAAAATGAGTAATGGTTAATAATCAAGATAAAAATTCATATCTACTGTGAAACAGAATTAAAAGGTATTTTATCTGTTGACTTTAAAAAGCACTAAAATGGAAGAATTAATTTTGTCTCATGAAGTTATGTTTCAGCTACCCATGGCAACTCTGACCCACAGTTCCAACCGCTCTGAAGAATAATAGATATATACATTTCATTGAATTTCTACCATAAGAACTTGTGGTACAGACTATGTCCTAAGCATATGAGTTAATGTGAAGAAAATGACATCAATATATAACTCTTTTGGATTCATATTCTAAGAATAAAATATTGCATTGAAGGCTTACATGGGAAAAAGATATCAATTCCTGGCAGAAGCTCTCAATGGCCTTAGAGAATAATAGCTTGACCTTCAGTAACATGCAGTTTTATATTCATTTTAGTTTTAAAAAAAATGACACCTTGTACATTTATAGGTAAAAGACTTCATCATACTAACAATGGTCCTAAGGAAAGCCATGGAATTACTAATTTTTTTTTACAGTAACCACAAAAATAAATCTTTTACTAAAATTAGAGACCTGATAATTACAAATTTCCAACATTGTTTTTGCCATAATCTGGCATCCTTTAGGTGATAAAATGGAATATATGTAACCTGAACAAATGCACTGGTTGTACTGCTCGGCCCATATCTTTCTATCCATCCTTGCTTCTGGTTTGCACATTTATGGCATATCTTGAACTTAACTGGCTTAGTCATCCATCTTAAATAAATATCTGACTCTGCCTCTCAACTGCTTCAATCTTTTAGCTGGAGTCATGTAGCTCACAGGACGAACTTAAAATTTTTAGCAAGTTATATTAGATCTGCCATGACCTGGCTCTTCTCCAACTGTCCAGACTAACATTTTGCAACCACTTTAAATGTATCAGGCACTGTGCTTCAGCCCATTATGTTAAGTATACCTTTAAAACTTAATATAATCTTAGCATAACCTAGAGGATATTATGCAAAATGAAATAAGTCAGACAGAGAAGAAAAATTCCTAACAATTTTACTTCATGTGGAATCTAAAAAATAAAACAAATGAACAAACAAAACAGAAACAGATACATAGATACAGATAACAAACTGATAGTTGCTATAAGGAAAAGCGTTGAGGGAAGTGAAAAAGATGAAGGGGGAATAAGAGGTACACATTTCCAGTTACAAAATAAATAAGTCACAGGGACATATGTACAGTCTAAGTATAGCCAATAATGGTGTAATAACTTTGTATAGTGACAGATGGTTACTAGACTTATCATGGTGATCATTCCATTAGGGATATAAATGTTAAATGACTACCTTGTATGCCTTAAACTAATATAAAATTGTATGTCAACTATTTTAATAAAAAATCCACAATCTTGGTTGATAAATACTGCTATCATATGTATTTATCAAGTTTCAGAGAGGGTAGTTTTACCAGTTATGCTGATAGTAATTGGTGAAGCTGAGTTCAAGATCTATATATTTTCTGGAGATATTTCTGCTTTAGTCACTATGATTTCACAAATCTAACCTGTATTATTATCTTCTCTCCATTTAGGAGTGTCCTCATTTGTACTGGAACATAAGTGCATTGTCTTTTAAACAGAGTTTTAGTAACTGAGTATGTTTATTTCAAGACAAAGCAACTAAATCATTTCTATTTTGTGAATACTTTTAAAAAAGAAAACAAAATTTAAAATAGGAATATGAGGCAAAATTAAGACTTGGCAGGAATAAGATTTTTCAGTAAAGAAAGATGAAGAAAGCAGTGAAAAATTAAATCTGGAGTTTTGAATAACATTGTTGAATTTTCTAGGCTAGAAAGTACTGGGATGGAAGAAAAATACTAAAATTTTTCTAACAAGTGATGAGTAAGGGATAGTATATGAGTATTAATTATTCATTTATTATTATTCATGGAACTTAAAATTGTATCACTATACTCTTCATTTGGTATGCTGTTATAATTCATTTACTTTTTCAAACCAAAAAAATATTTACAAGGACCTCTACATATTCACATATCACAGTGGTCTCCCTGCATTCTACTTTTGCCCACTTGCAAATCCCTGGAGGTTTTAAGGAATGTAACTTGTAAGATTCGAGTTGGAATGGGGGGTGAGGGGACTGCTTCCTAAAGACATGATTTTGTTTGTTTGCTTGCTTATATGACTGCCTCACCTTGGCCATATACTTATTTCTGTTCTCTTCTCTACTGCCTACTTGTCCTTGGAGGTTAACTTAGGTGTGATCTTACCTTCTCTTCCATGACCCCACACATTCTGGATCAGCTTTTCCTCCCCTGGGTTCCTATAGCACCTCACACTTGTATATGATGGCATTCCTACATTGGACTGAAATTATCTGTCTTGCAGTGTGGAAAACATTTCTTTCTTAGTGATAGTCAATGTGACATAAGTAAGAATGTTGATTCTGGACCCATTCCAGGTAGGTCCAAATCCCTATTCTACCTTTCACTTTCTGAGAGGTTTTGTGCAAATTACTCATTTTCTCTGTGCCTCAGTGTACTTAGCTATAAATGAGAATAATCAAATCTACTTCATGGTTTGATTGTACTAACTTACATAAAATGATTAGAAAGATAAGTGACACATAGAAGGGTCTCTGTTAACTGAGCTAACTCATTTGACTACCTATTGGCAGAAGACTGATTAGCCAGCATGACTTTATTCCTTTAGATCTTATTTTCTCTGATAAAAAAAAGGGTGTATGAGTTCCAAAAGAGTAGAGAATACTTCTGTTCAAGAAATAAATGAACTGCACAGAATTTTATCTGAACTTCTTATAGCATTTCCTACTTTCCTCTTTGTAATATAGTTTTCTGATGTTCCTATTTTAATATCTTCCTTGAGCAAGTTGGGCCTCCTCTATCTTCATTTGTATCTCATTTTTATTAGTGCCTAATATGTTGCCTGATGTATATTAGAAACTCAAACATTTGATAAATAAAAGATATACAAATAAATCTGCAAATAATCAAAAGAACCAGTAAGTCTGATATTATACAAAGTTAACTGGAATTGTTCAAATGGTTCTGTGACCATGAATCACTGTCAATATCCGCAGAGAAAATCTTATGATTGTGAAATATAACTTTATAAATTTCTATTACAATTCTGGAAATTATAAAAATCAAAATATATTCCCACCATCTGAAATCTTAATTTAATGGAATAAACACTAAGTATTTATAGATTTCATTGCCTTATGATAAATATTCAGGATTACACATTGGCTGTCAAGAAATTTACAAGTGTTTGATGTCATTCTTCTTCTTTAAGAACATTTTAAATATGTTTTTATGATCATTCAAAAGAGTCTTATGCTAATAGCTAATGATATATTCTACTTGCCTGCCTACAACATATTTTTGTGCAATATATCCCAAAGAGAAGAGATTATTTTTATTTTATTTTATTTTTTGCAGTTCACTAAACATAAGAAACCTTATTTCAATCAGATATTTGAAAAAACTGCACTCACATGCCTAGGCATAAAATTAAAAGAATTTAAACACACTATAACTTCTAATGAAATCTAAGATTTTCTTACTCCATTTAGCAAATCAGACAACTCATTGCTTGAAATAAAAGTTTATTCTCCTTTTAATAATAATAGTCATTAACTTATGTAAGTTAGCTTTTAAACCTGTGAAGCTCCTAAAGACCACCTGGACATGACCATTAAAAAATCTAATTTCCTAAATTTCCTAATTCTAAGCATGCTCGTGTGTGCATGTGCTCACTCCCCCAGCCACTCTCACTCTCTCTCTCTCTCTCTCTCTCTCTCTCTATCTCCCTCTCTCTCTCTCTCCCCCCTCTCTGTACCGTGCTTTATTTATTTATTTTAATCTAATTTTACGTCACTGCGTTTCTTATTTGATTTTACATACTTGGTTTTAAAAACTGAAGGGCCAAAGTGGCAATAGAATTTTACACTCAAGAATTTAGTCTCCACATTACTTTTGCAAATGTTACTCCATCTGCCTGCAAACCAACTCTTCCTATACCTTTGATATGCTTCCTGGAAATTCTGAATCTCTTCTAAAACACAATTCTAAAGGCCTATTCTGTAGTACATCCCTGGTATCTCTACTCCAAGCTCAAGACAGTTTCTCTACAACACCCAATATCATCATGACATTCAAATATTAAATCAAACTTCTCGCACATACAATCTAATTTCATCTGCATAATAGTCCTGTGAAATATGCATTATTACAATAATAAGTTTATGGCTAAAGAAATGGTTGCTAAAAAAAGACTAGTTAACTTGCTTAAGTTCACTATGTAAAGGAACTGGGATTCAACTCTGAGTTTCTAGCTACAAACCTACATCAAATGTTATTAAAACAAAATTACCCAATGCTCTATAATTATCTATTTCATGCTCATTCTGTATGTAGGCAGTGAGTTCCTTCAAAGAAATGGATCTATTAGTATATCATCATTGCCTAGAACCTAAATACGGTTTAGTAAGTATTTGATGAATAAATCGATAAGATGGTAGATAGGAATGAATAAAAAGAAGAATAGGAAAATTGGAGGATGGACAAATGATTAAATTAATGACAAAAATAAATAGAAAGAAAGATCTAATCTTACAAATTGACTTTTGGTCTAACATAAAGACAGGATTGAATTCTTAAGTCTGCTTCTCTGTCCTTAGCCCTGGCTTGTTCAGCCTGTACCAGCATTCACAAATACTAATATAGCCTGATTGTTTTCAGCTATTATTGTTAATATATACCAATTTTAATTGCTATTTTCTGGAAGTACTTAGAGAAAATATTACTGAAATTTGAGTAGTGCTTTGATTCTTCACACTTTCTTCCAGATGATGCATATAACGTTTTATGAGGTAGTATATTCCTAAAGTAGGTTTATTTCTATTAGAGTAGGTAATCAAAAAATTTTATTTAAATAAATCAATCAAAAATGAATGAAGGAATCATTCAATCAATCAATTAATAATTTAATCAATGCTTCAGTATAGAAACTGTGGATTTAGTTACTAGTTTATGTTTATTTCATATTGTGGCTAAGGGACCTAACATTTACTACCCAAATATGATCTGTGACAGGTATTATGGCTCATATGCACATTAAATCATATAATCCTCATAGTAGCCATGCAAGACACATGTTTTTATTCTCATCTCAGATATTTCTAAGCAAAGACTCAGAGAGGTTAAGTTTGATGAGATAAGAAGCCAAGCACCTATAAAGTGGAAGAGATAACATTCTGACTCTTCATTATTTGTTTTTTTCTTTGTATGTGGGTTATAGAATGCCTTTGAAAGTTATATAAGTTTGATTTATACTGTTTAAACCAATAATGCACACTTTCCTAAGATACTGAGTCTTACTGGTCAGATATAGTACTGGAGTTTCCAATTCTCATGCTGAGAAACAAAACAAAACAAAACAAAAAAATCTTAAAACCATGGTAAGTTGAATACTCAGTTACAGACAACTTCATCAAATTAGTTGCCTTCTGAGGAGCTGTGGTGAGATGGTACTAGATGCTTCCCCTAAACAACTCAGTGTAATCTATGAGGCACTCCTGGTCTCCCACCATATTCTCCATAAATAGAAAGATACTCATGTAATTATTTAGGGCCTTTCATAGCTCAACAAACTTTACAAAAGATCATTCATTGTGAAGAAACTTTCTTGTGATGACTGACCTGACGTGCTGTCCAAAAGAAAAATTGCACTTGGAGTATGTACATTTCCCCAGGACAAATCCATACAATGGCTTTAATCCTAAACTGAAAACTCATTGACTTTTTCTTTTTCCTTTATTAGCTAAATTTTTCCAGCTTTACTGAAATGTAATTAACAAATAAAAATTGTATATATTTAATATGTGTATGATGTTTTAAAATATGTATCTATTGTGAAATGATCACCACAACTAAAGTTATTAACATATCCAACGAATTACATAGTTACCTCTTAAGTGGGGGTTGGGGAGGTGAAAAGATCTCCACTTTTACAAATTTCATATATACAATACATTATCATTACTATAGTCACCACCCTGTAAAACAGATTTCCAGAATTTATTCATCCTGAGTAAATGAAACTTTGTATCCGTTGGCCAACATCTCTCCGCCCCTGAAAATACCATTCTATTCTCTGCTTTTCTGAGTTAGATTTTTTAGATTCCATATATAAGTGAGTTTATGCAGTATTTGACTTTCAATGTGTGGCTTATTTTACTTACCATAATGTCCTTTAGCTTCATCCGTATTATCACAAATCTCAGAATTTTCTTTTTTAAGGCTGAATGATATTTCATTGTATATATACCACAGTTTTTAATCCATTCATCTATCAATAGATACTTAGGTTATTTCCATATTTTGAATATTTGAATAACATTGCAATGAATATAAGGATGCAGATATCTCTTTAAGATACTGATTTCATTTCCTTTGGATATAGACCTAGAAGTTGGATTGTTAAATCATATGATAGTTTTATTTTTAATTTTTTGAGGAATTTCCATATTTTTTCCATAGTTCTCTACCAGTTTACATTCTAACAGTGTACAAGGGTTCTCTTTTCTTTATGTTCTCACCAAAAATTGTTATCTTTTTTATAATAGCCTTTCTAACAAATGTAAGGTAATATTCATTGTGGTTTTGATTTGCATTTCTCTAATGATTAGTGAGACTAATCCCCTTTTATATACCTGTTAGTCATTTATATATATCTTCTTTGGAGAAATGTCCAATGTCTGTTCAGGTGCTTTGTTCATGTTTTAATTTTTTCCCTATTGAGCTGACCTCCTTATATATATTTTTATATTAACCCCCTATCAGATGTATGACTTGCAAATAACTTCTCCCATTCCATAGACTGTCCCTTTAGTATGTTGATTCTTTCTTTTGCTGTGAGAACTCATTGGTTTTAGAAGTATGCTAAACTCAAAGGGTTAGGAAGGTTGAGGAAGAAAAGAAAGAAGAAAGAAAGAAAGAAAAAAGGAAAGAAGTAAGAATAAATAAAAGAAGGAAGGAAGGAAGGAAGGAAGGAAGGAGGGAAGGAAGGAAAGGAGGGAATTTAATGGAATCTGCCTTAAAGGTAATAATTTAAACCTTCAAAGAAAATGTGTTAGTTCTATTTATTTATTTTCTCCTAAAATGTCCTAATTTACTACTTATAAGAAAAAAATAGCTTATTTACAGTATTAGACTATATATGAAATAGGAATGTTGCAGTAAAGCAATTTTAAAAATGAGAAATGAGATGTTACAAGAAGAAAAATATATGGACCAAGTGTTTATGATAAGTCAATTACAGTAGTTGGATATTTACATTAGAATAAACTTTCTGGCAGCTAATTAATGAAGGAAGACACTTGGTGGGTCATAGCCTTCACTGATGAAAGACAATAAGATGATCATCAGAAAAGACAATTTGTTTCTGGGTCCAAAACTAAAAGGATTTTATCTTAAAAAGAGCTAAAAATACATTGGGGAGTATGGGTTCTGGATCACAAAGCCCTGAATGAGGACTTCTCTAAGCATAAACTTGGATAGGATAGATTTACCTCAATAAAAATAATTTATATGTTTAGTATTTAATTAATTTAAAAGAATATGTGTATATTTGAAAGAAAAAAAAACAACAAACAAATTCATGTATACCCATTAGTAGAAACAATTTATGACTATATATAGTTCGGATACCCTTGAATATCTCTCTTAGGACCCATTCCTTCACTCCACCCACTCTCAGAAATAATCAAACGTAAATTTTTAGGGTGGCTACTCCCTTATGGTACTTTAGAATTTTCACTTATATCTATATATTTCTAAAGTCATTAATTGTTCATAGTTTTTGAAATTCACATACATGTAACCATACTGAATGCATTTTTCTTCAAATTGCTTTTTTTTCATTCAACGTCATGTTTGAAATCTATTCTTTTGGATGAATCTAGTTGTAGTTCAGTGATTTTCATTACTATAGAGTATTCTATTATATAACTAAAATAAAAAAATGTATTTCACCATATTATTGCAATAAACATTTGGGTTGTCTCCTCAGGTTTGTTTTGTTATGCTATTTTTAAAAAGCTTCAAAAACATGCTTATTTATGTCTCTCAAAAAAATATGAACATGTCTCTAGGGTAAATTCTTAGGAGGACTATCTCTGGGTTGAAAGTATACTGAGCCTATCTAGCACCCCCAATTTGGTTTAATGAACATTATGTGCTCATGTTGGATTAATCACAGTCCGTAATTGATTAAACAATCAAAAAAGGTCCATGTGAGCAACCACATTTTTACTTTCCTAGTTAATGTAGAATTGCTTTCCAGAATGACAATGCTAATATACATTACCAGCAGATTCATTGTTCCACATTCCAGCCAACAGTAAGATATTTTAACTTCTCAAAATCTGGTAGATGAGATATCATGTTATCTCATTGTCATGGTAGTGTGAATGTCTTTTATTTGTAGTAAAGTTGAGCATATTCTTATACACTTATTGCTTAGTCAGATTTCTTCATCTTTAAAGCTCAGTGAAAGGTTTCATACATGTTTATTAAAATGATGAAAATAGCTATATACCAAATTATGCAGCAAAATTTCTGGTAAAAAGTTGGTATGTAATATATGTCTATAACCATCCTTAGTCCTCATTCCTCCACACAATTAAGAACTAGCTGATAAAATGAGGAATGACATCTTCCGCTGTTTTTAAAACATACCAAAATATTGTTCAAATAAATGCTTCTTTAGAATATGTGTGTATACTCTCTCTCTCTCTCTCTCTCTCTCTCTCTCTCTCTCTCACACACACACACACACACACACACACACACACACACACACACACACACACACTTACCAAATTTGCTGAAGGCATTTCTTAAGAAACTGAAATTACACTATTCTATTATACTCATGTATTCCAACTTTGCAAAGAGAAAGAGCTTAATGTTAAATAAAAACTTGGCAAATGATGAAAGTATTCCCCAAAAAAGTGTGTCAGAAACTGTGGCAGTTTTGTTTGTCTATGTTTTTTTGTTTGCTTGTTTTTTGTTGTTTGTTTGTTTAGCCATCTTCTTTAGGGGCAGGCTCTGAGCCCAGATCACAAATGGGGATGTTCTCTAGACAAGACATTAAAAAATTAATGCATTTTTTTGGAAATTTCAAAAGTTACAAATATTTGTATGGCAGTAAACTCATATATTTTAGAAAAAAAATAAATTACAATGTTGTACAACCTTCTATATACTGTGAATACAGCAATTTCTTTTTATAATGGCTAATACACACAAAATAAGCTTCTAGGAAATCAGTGGGAACACTTCTATCAATTCTCAAAGTTTTAGAGGGATTCCAAGTGCAACTTAGCCATTATTCAAGATACAAAACTAAGTTTTAAAAGTGGAGATAACACCTTTAAAAGATTATTTCTAAGATTAGAAAGTATGCATATAGATTGGCTGAATGATAGTAGACACACAATAATAATTAGTAATAATTTATCCAACAATATTTTTTTAATTCAACAAATATGTATTGAGGACCTGATGTGTGCTGTGTATTGTGCTAGGCACTGGGATATATACATTGCAAAAGAAAAAAAAATAAAACAAACTAAAACAGGAGCCATTCATAGTACTCATATATCAACTTCCTCTTAAATCTTCTAACAGGTATACTAATTTGAATATTGGTATAATTCCCTAGTTATTATACAATGTACATTCACAAAATATAACTTTCTTTTAAATTTGTTTTTACTAACTACATTTTTTTGGGGCTGGCTGGTAAATCTTTCTTGCAGGGGCTGTCCTTTCTGTGTGATACAGCATGTTTAGTAGCACTACATGCCAGTGGCACACCTCGCCATGTTGCGACAACCAAAATATATCACCAGACATTTGCAAGTTTCCTCAAGGGGAAAAATCACACCCAGTTGATAATCACTGGGTTAAAAGAAATAGTAGAGTTAAAAGAGCAGTAGACTGAGGTGGAGAGAGGGGAGACAAAGGCTTAAAATCTGGCATTGTCCACTCACTATATCTGCACTTATTTAAACAGTAACAAAATTAAAAGAATAAAGGGCCATTCTAATGGAATTTTTCGAAAATTTTTGATGTTGTAGATGTTTCACGATGTTTATGAAACAAGATCTGGGCTTTCATTACCAGTGTTAAAAGTAATGTAGAATAAATAAAAACCCCAGTTCCCAGCATTAACATCTATATAGCTCACAGGTGAGTAAAACACATGCTAGACATCTTATGCTGTTGATAAGCTTCCTAAATCCATGTGTCATCTGAGGCTTGGTTTGCTCATCTACAAAAAAGAGAGATGATTCCTCACTCTCAAGTTAGGGTCGAATATCTAGCTAAGGATTTCCACTAGTCCATATAATTACCTTTTTGACTTTCTTTAACATAAAATAATATAATTTATCATTTGTTTATATTTTTCTCTAAAGTATAAGCAGAGAAAATGTCTTATTAATCATTGCATCATAAATTCCTAATCCAGTATATGACATATAGTAAGAAACATTTATCTGACATATAGTGATAAAAATTTGTCAAGTGAATAACTCATCTGGTGAATACTTGTTTTCAAATTTCTTGGCTCATTTTTCTTCCCTCTCTTCCCCTTCCATTCCCTTCCCTTTATTTTCCTCTCCTTTCCTCTTCATTCATTCATTCATTCATTCATTCAATCAATCATTTTTAATTCTACTACCAATATAATCAGAAGCCTCAGTGACAGCCAGGTTATGTAAGCAGCCACAGTCTCTTACATTTTTTAGTGATGTCCATATAAAAAAAAAATTCTTCTTGCATGCACTCACCAATGAATACCATTCATATAACAGAACATAAGGCTTTTATCTGAATATTAAGTTTATTTCAAATGAAAATATTGTTAAGAAAAGAAATGTTCAGTTTGATAGTTTGAGTACTGTACTCAATTTTGTCTAGTCCAAAGATCATTGTGCCAATAAAAATGAGGTTTTTTTTTCACTAAAAACCCTATAAAATGCAATAATCTATTCTAATTAATTTTAATCAAATGCAAGTAAATAATATAAATCCTTTTTCAATAATCAATTTGGCCCAAGAAATCATGAAATCTTCCTTAGACCTATCTATCATTGAGAAAAAAAATACTCTTTTTATAATATTTGTGGGAGATGGTCATTTAATTTCTGTTATCAACAATCCTTATGTCAGGTTGAAGAGAAGTCTAAGGTCTAGGAGTGAAGCAGCAGAGATATCCCAAGACTAAATCTGACCTCCTCACTACTGTTCTTAGTTTGTCATAATATAAAAATTTAGAAGGATAGAGACTTCTAAATAAAGCCTATAAATGAGATGAACTCAGCATAGACAAAGGGATTAGGAGAGAATTTGGACCTAGAAATCAAAGGAATTGTTGGAAACCCAGCACCACTGCTTCCTAGCTATGCAATTCTGAATAAACAGTGCAACTCTCTGAATCTCACTTTCCTCATCTGTAAAATAGGCATGATTACATTTTGATGACATGAGATGAAGTGACTATAAGTGAACATTCAAAGTGACTAGAAACTTAGGAGAAGAAATTTATCACAGAAAGCAAATGAATCAAGGGTAATTTGAAATATTCTGACTTGAGGTGGCTTATTCAATTTGTTGGCTTATTTTGTTTTGAGAAATTTTTCTTTAGGATAGAAGGAACAATTGCAGTGTTGACTCAGTCCCTATACTGTTTATGAGAAAGAAGAGAAGAGAGAAAAGAAAAAGAGAGATTAAAGTCTCATACCAAATCTTAGCAAGTAGTCTGGGGAAGGAAGAGCTTCTCTTGTAGAAAAGAAAAAGAAATGTTTCATAAAAATAGTTTTATCTATCTGGAGATAATTACAACCCTAGAGAATTAGAAGCACAAGAGGTACATACAGCCAGATATAACCTCCAGAGTATTATTCATCTCTAGCTTAACTATCTTTCTCCTAGTGTGCCTGGTTAATTATAAACTTTCCTATCTAAGGAAAACCACTGAAAACTGAACACAGGTAAAGACATGGGAAGTTATTTCAATTTTTTTTTTCAAATAACTAAAATATCTGTGGAAGAGGATCTCTGTCTTTCAAATCCCTAAAGCAAAGTAAACAGGATTGCAGTTTTCAGTTAATCAAATTTACAAATCATCTAAAAGACAGTGTGCTCTATGAAAATAGAGATTTCTAGTCTCAGCTTTGCCATTTAAAAAAAAGTGTCCACAGAAACCATTTATGTCTCTATAGGAGACTGAATAGTGTTCCCTAAAATCCATGTATACCCAGAAACACAGAATGTGATCTGATTTGGACATAAGGTATAATTGCTGATGTAATTAGTCAAAGATCTTAAGCTGAAGTCATCCTGGATGCAGTTTGGGCTCTAATCCAATGACTGATATTCCTATAAGAAGGCACACAGAGAGACACAGAAAAGGAGAAGGCCATATGAATACAGAGGCAGAAATTGGAGTGATGTGCCTAGAAGTCAAGAAACACCAAGGATGGCTAGCAACCACCAGAAACTAGGAGAGAGGCATGGCAAGTGTCTCTTTCAGAGCCAAAAGGAATAAACCTTGCTAACATCTTGATTTCAGAATTTTGGCCTCCTGAAATGTGAGAGAATACATTTCCATTTTTTTAAGTCACCATATTTGTATTATTAGAAGTCTTATAGGAAACTAATATACCAAGTTTGTACTTTTTATTGTTTCTTTTGTGATAATCTGTGAAAGAGTTAAACATGTATACTGTATTTGGGCTGGAATAAAAAGGGTAAAAAGACACAGGCACATATGCATCAAGAATTGAGCCATACAATTAGAAATTTAAAAATCATCCTGTAAGATAATAGTGGCCAATACAAAGTGTGATGGGAAAATGTGGCAGCATAGGGAGGTAAATGGAGATGAGGTCCTAGGGCAGAAAAGGAAAGCTTTCAAAGAGATAAAATGAGGTTGAATGCTGGGAATGAGGAGGAGAAATCAGCCTGTTCAAAAGGACCATGTGGAATGAAGACTGTATGCAGTTTGATATTTCAGAAGAATTAACTGGTAGGAATGAGAAAGTGAGATGAGACTAGAATGGTAGGCAGAGTCAGATCACAAGTGAAATATTAGAGTCTAAATTTTTCCTAAAAGATTGTGCTACAGTTTCATCATCTGTCAAATGTGTACACTGGACAAAGTCATAATTTTGCCTCCAGCTCCAGAATTCTAAGAATCTAGGAATATTAAAATTCTTCAAAGTTGTTTTAACTTAGGCTCTAACACCAGAATAACTAAGCAACAGATTTGTTCAGTAGATTGGCAATAATCATCACATAAGTTGGTATTATTGAAAAGTGTATGTATCAATGGACCAAATTTAAATTCATTGCTGTGAAGTTCCAAAAACATCAACCATTCTGTCCCTACACTGGTATCTGTATCTTGGTGAAAGATGTGCTTGGAAATGAATCATCCGAGAATAAAACAGGTTTTATTTTTTTGTGTGTGAACATATAGCTGGCTTCAAGTATATAATGAATGACAGGACAGCAGGAAAGTACTAAGCATGTGATCAATTTGAAATGAAGAATTTAAATGACTGTTAAGGTACCTGAAGTAAAAATTAGCCCTCCCTTTCTACTCTCAGCATGCACACATTACTTGGGAAAAATGACTTCAGTTGATCATTTTAGACTGTCTTCATCAAGTTAAAATTTTCATACTGTAAAAAGTTATGCAATGCTTGCAGTGTAGCCATGTCTTCAGAACTGAAGAAACCTGAGTCCTAATCTAGGCTCTGCCATTTATTAATATGCTTCCTTGGAGAAAGTACTTAACTTTTCTGAACATCAGTTCTTCAGCTATAAAATAGTAGTAATAGACACCTCATTGAAAAATGAGATGAGGATTTATAAAATTACATAGTAATTACTGTACTACTATAGTAATATTTAACAGATTTTAAGTAATCAGGAAATAATAGCTTTTTTATTAGCCTTATCACTAGGTCTAATAGAAAATCTAGAGAAATTTTTTTAAAATCCCTGGATCTTGGATAATTTTTATAAAGCATATAAAAGAAAGTATTTTAAGGTTTTGAGCATACTCTTAGACCACTTTGTAACCTGAAATTATTCAATTTATGCTAGCTTCTATAAAGACATATACAATTATTTATAATTCATTTCTATATAGTAGCATATAAGGGTCATGTTGAAATTTTTCCAGTAATTTAGAGTTGTATAAAATATCAGACCTACTAAAAATGCAACCAATTACAACTAATAGTACATTTTCATCTAAAAAGAACTGACCCTTCATGGTTTAGACTAATTCACAAAAATTTCACATCAGCAGTTGATTATGTGGCAATGAGGGCATTTTTGAATGGCAGCCTAAAGTGTATTGCAGAAAATTGTCTCTGAATCAGATAGAACTGATTACCCATTCTAACTCTACCGCAACTTATTAGAAAAGTAAGTTAACTTCTTTATTATTGTCCAAGTAATAATAATCACTTCATGCATTTAGTATGGTTATCAAATGAAATAATGCCTGTGGCGATACTGAGCTAAATGCCTTAGATATAAAAAGTAACAGAGCAACTATTGTTTTAAATAGTGCACAGACATATACATGTCACCTTCAACCTTTTTTTGTGGGCATAGACTTGTATATTTAAATAGATAGTAAAAAAGCAATAAATTAGAACACATTCGTGACCTATTTTACAGTCAAAATGCCTAGTACAACTGCTTATTTTTGGCTTCATATTTTATTGTATAGACCTGGACAGTTTGTTCTAATGTTATGTTCTCTACAGAGTAAAGTATTTTGTTGAAGGCAAACAGTAAACACAATAGAGCACACCTTATGCTATGTATATGTTTAAAATATCTCATGGCTCCTCAAATCAAGTAATCAAGCATAATGACCAATCTATGGTGACATATATTAAGTTATTATCTATATCCTAAGGTTCAGAACATTTTTTTTTCTTTTGGCAAAGCAGCACTTTTTATTTTTTATCACTCACCCACTATTTATCTAGGTTTTGCAAATCCCACATAAAACAAAATGCCAAGCATCTAATGCACAGCAAAAATGTCTACCAGAATTAAAAACACACAATGCACACACATACACACATTTTAACACTTCCTTGAAAAATTAACATAGGAGCATCACTTATCTTGGAAAAACCTATAGCACTTTGTAAAACTTACTATGTAATTGATAGGAGTATATAATATACATTTGACTTTTTTCACTATTCATACATTGTAAAGAAATGACATTATTGTGATTGCCCAAAGGTTCTGCCTGAGTCCTATTCAGCCTCGCCTTAATAATCATGAGGCAACAGATTAAGATGTAATCTCTTCAGACATAGGAGTATGAATTCTAGACTCTAAATATTTACTTTTTAATTCAGCACAGAAACAATGTGACAATGAATGGTCCTCTCTCATCGCATTATCACTTCTATAGTATTAAGTGTCAATTGGTCAGAGAAAAATCTTTCTCCACTCGGTAGCATTTGTGTCCCCCAACTCTCCATTTAAAGGAAAAATATAATAGATAAAAAGATAGTCCTCAGAAGTTTACCTTTTTATTTTTTTTAGATAACTTAAAAAAAGAATACATAATATTCAGACCCAAATATAATATATATTATGGAATTATACTATAGAATTATAGTATTTGTCATTTGGCACTCACTGGGCTTGGTTCTTGCGTCTATTTAAGTAGGGTGAGTTGGGCATGTTCTATGAACTCTGATCTCAAATCTTTATTTCAAAAAATATAATAATAATACTTTAAAGGTAGATTATCATGACAGTAACCTTAGATGAGTAAACTGTAAAACTTCTAGTGCAGAGCCTTTCCTTCTTTCCCTTGGGCTTCCCTGGGAACTTAACTGTAATAGATAGGAAGAGAATGGAAGAAGCATTGGGTGCGAGACAGAAAGAGCATGGCAAAAGTCTCTTTCTTATCATATAATGCTTGTCTGATTTGAAGAAGTTACTTAATTTCTCTGAACAGTAATTTACACATTACAAAAATGAAAAACAATCAAATATAACTACCTCAGTGGCTTATAGAAGTTGAATTATAAAATAGATATCAAAGTACTTTGTAAACTATGGGAAAACACTGAAAGAAAATAGCTGAGGTAGTTTGCTTGGAAAAATTTCAAACTGATTTGTTAAATTAAAAAAAAAAAGCAAGATGTTGGGAAGTGTGTAAAAGACAATCACATTCTAAACACATAATAATGAACTTCATACATATGTATAGATTGTGTGTGTGTGTGTGTGTGTGTGAGAGAGAGAGAGAGAGAGAGAGAGAGAGAGAGAGAGAGAGAGAGAGAGGAGAGATTGATTTGTGCGATTACATCAGCATGGATAAATAAGACTCAGATTGCTTATGCGAGTTATGTGAGCCCTTTAATAATATTGGGGTTATGAAGGAAGAAGCTTGACAATAAATCAGCAAACAAACTAATAAACTTACAAAATATTTTTTAAGAAATAAAGAAAAAATATGCCTATATCCAAGGTAAATATGTGTGTGATATAATCTATGTCGATTTAAAGTGCATAAATAAATATTTATGTGCATGTTATATAAACTATTCAAGGATAACCACTAAAACATTAAAGGTAAGCATATCAGAGCAAAGCACAGTGAAGAAAAGTATCTCGACTTTATTTCTAAAGATGGCCTGGATTGTTTAATTATTGCCCAGTGAGTATGTTATTTATAACATCTAAAATACATACATATCTGTATTGTAAAAAATAAAACAAAATCACTACACAAATCCAAGTGAATATTATCAGTTCCTCCAGGCATTTCTGAACTATATGCAGCCATATCCCTTTCTTTTCACATTGCAGTTATTACTAGTTGATTGTGGCATCTTTTCTTATTAAGGCTAGACACGATTCATAATTCTTCACACAATGCAAGAGGAGCCATTACTAAATGATGAGCGATAATCACGCTAGATAAATTCAATTTGCCATCAAAGCATCAATTCACTTCCTTGAAAGTTTAGTTCTGGATTTTCATCTTTGCTTCTGAATTGCATTAGCAAAATTTCAGCTAAATGTTTCCAAAATAAATAATTGTTCTATTAAGATAATAAATTTTAACTTTTTTTCATAAGATTACAAAATAATGGTGTTAGAGAATTTATTAAATAAGAAAAAAATAATCGCTCACATATGCCAATGATTCTATCAAGGAAAAAGTCAAGGAGATTAAAATAATATTTTAAGCTTCTAAAGTAGAGAAAAGGATTGGACATACATCTCATAATTGTTTGTCCATGCTCCCATTATTATGGAAGAAACAATAGAACATTCGCTTACTGGCAAAATGGACTGAACTTCCACTAGATAATTTAAAGACACATTTCCATTTGATTTTGCCCTTTAATGGTAATGGTAAATTCATGCTAATTTTCTGGAAATAACTTTACCTCAGACTAATTTTCCTCATCTGTGAACTAAAACTAAAACAACCTCTCACCTTCCTCCACAGCTTGGTCACACATGAACGTGGTCTGCTAACATCTAGCAGAAAAAAAATATAAATAATTGTGACTTTAGAGAGATATTACAGCATATTTTTTATATGAAAAAAATGCTAGCCATGATAAAACTTAAAACAGTAAATGATGCTCTGAAGGAAAAAAAAAGTTTCTTTATTGACAAATTTTCTACTTTTGCTATTTTCGGTTCAGCATCCCCTAATTATTTAAAATCATACTTGATTTTGGTGATGACAATTGTCTCATAATTTGCAATGAAGGCTTGTTGTGTTGAATTGTATATTGTGGGAGCTCGAGATCTTTAAATCTTTGTTCATCAGAATCCTTCTGTCGAAATACTCAACCTTTTGGAAACTTCTATTACTATTTGTAAAATGGAAAAAAAAAACATTAAGAGGCATGGCATAAAATGGTTACTAATGCAATCTGTTTAGCTGGTTTAAAAATTGACTCATTTCATTATAGCTCCATGGATTCCTTTCTATAAGCAAATACTGGTGAGCCACTGCATACATACCTTTCATTAAGTACTGCAGGGAATACTGTGAGAGAGAGGCAAGATACTAAAAAATATATATATATATATATATGAATTTGAGGTAGCCTATAAATGTCTTTATAAAGATAAAATGCATTATGGGAATTCAGACTAGTGATATCTCACATATATTTATTAAGTAGTTACTTTTTACTAGAAACTGTGCTTGATATTTAGGAAACAAACCACTCCATAAGGAAGATGCACAGATTCGGGGGAAAATAAATTATACACTATTAAGGCTGCACAGCATGCCATTATAGAAGAAACTGCAGAGTCTATGGGAGAACAGAGAACTACCTTCCTAGACCCCAACACACACACACACCTTCCTTATTTGTCCAGATAGGAAAGGCTCTTTAAGGAGGTAATCTTTGCGCTGTATCTTAAAGGAGAAGACAGCTGAATCACAGACAAACTGAGCAAAAGAAAGAAGAGCTGAATATATAGTTCAGAAATGCCTGGAGGAACTGATAATATTCACAAGGGAAAGGTAAGAGAAAAGGTAAACATTTACTCAGCTTGAATGTTGAGGCCAGTGTTCAACTAGCCCCTTTTAAATATGATACTTATATAAATGTGGATCAGTTCAGTAAGATATATATTATTTTGCCCTCCTTATCATTATTTTATTTTTCTTTTTGTAATGAGGCTCAAAATCATCATGGTGATGTTGGAATTGGAATTTAATTAAATTTTGGTCTTTCTTTCTTCTATTTTACTTAACATTAACATGTTCTTGTCTCAGCACCTTCCTTCTTCCAGACATGGAATAAGAAACAAGTTTCAAAGTCGTAACTTTTTTCTAGAATTAAAAATAATAATTACAATTTTCATACTAATTTTACTGTTTCTCTTTAAGAACCAAGAAAAGCACTTACATAAGGATTAGTCACACTTGAAGAAAAAGATAATAAAATGCTGACAACTGACCATTCCTTATCAGATTCAGGCTCTAATCAGTTCTTTCTTGCTCTCAAAAAAATTACTGAACATACAAAAGAATACTGTCAAACATCATGCCAGAATATCACGTAGTAAGGGAAACAAACAAGAAAATAGTCTCAATAAGTTTAATCACCAGTACAATGAGGATTTCTACAAAATATTGAGGGTACAACAACTCTATGAGAATGCTGGAGAGAGCATCATGGAGAAAGTTGTATTTCAGATGTGATTTGCAGGATATATAGGCATGTTCTATTTTGAGGAGGGAATAAGATACATTTTAAGTTAAGTGAGTCTCAAAGGAAATGAAGTGGGTAAGCCAGATGCTTTTGAGAAAAGAGCAATCTTTGGTTGTAGTAGAGAATTTGTGGTAGGAAGTAGCCACATATGTGACAGCAGAGGAAGTCACAGCAAGATTGATACTAAATTGGGCAGGGGGTGGATCTTGTCTTGTAGCCTATGGGGACTTGCAGGTGTTAAGTTAAATAGTGCCACAATAAAATCTGTATTTGGGCAAATGGAATGCAAGGGAGGTCAGAAGCAAGTTAGAAAAATAATTTAAAAAAAAAAAAGAAAAGTAAGAGTTTTGAGGCTGGGATTGATGGAGAGGAAAAAAGAGAAACATGATTATTTTACTAATAAAGTTTAGTGTGATACTGACTATGGGGAGTTTACAATCTAATTGGGAAGTAAGACTTTTTTCAAAAAATAGAAGTGTCTAAACTGCAATGTAGCATCTGAACCTTTCCTCCCCAGTATTACAGAAGTTAAGCAGAGGGAGATGACTTCAAAGACTAGGAAAACATCACAACGGTCTCATTTATCTTCTATTACAGTGGATCACTATCAGTAATGGGATGCATTGGGTGACTAGCCCCAGTGGAACAAAATTACTTAAAGAACCTTAACAAAGGAGAGCTGTACTACCTACACACACACACACACACACACAAACACACACACACACTCCAGATTAATTCTGTAGTTATGTTTCAGCATAGTCTAAAAAGCACATGTGATTCATATTTTGATTCTGCATCGATAAATTTAAAGACCAATGTTCATTTAATCCATCTTTTAGAGCCTTTATTTTTATTTTTTCATAAAATGGGGTGATGATATCTCTCTATCAAGGTGCTGTGAGGATTTAAATAAACTATTTATTGGATAATCCTTGCACAATCTAACAGAGTAGATATTCAGTATGTTTTTTAATTTCTTTCATTTTCTTAGGGAATATCTATATATCTTACAAGTTACTGGTCACTAATACCAAAAAAAAAAAAAGTAAATTTCTTCTATATATGACAGGAATGGGTAGAAATATAGATGCTCGGTACAGTGTTCCTACATTGCATGAATAGCACTGACACTTATTGAATCCCTGCTAGGTGCCAGACACTGTGGCTAATCTTGGGGACATAGGAACAGCTAAGAAAAGGGCCTCTTCCTAAAACAACTCATAACCAACTATGAAAAAAATAAATAATCACAGATTATGAAGTACTAAAATAGAGTAGAAATTCAGTATAGTAATTTCTTACAAAATCTTCATAAATTCTTGCAACATCCATTAATACATTCAGAAAACCTGGTGCTAGAGAACATTTAAGTAGAGAAAGAATTTAGACTAAATATTTGATGCAGTTCAGCACCACTGAGATATTCAGCTTATGTGGAAATATTTTCAGACCAGAGAGCATAAATAAATTCTGTTAATCCCAAGTAAAAGCTGCATTTGAAAAACAGGAAAGTACTATGATCTGAAAAACAAATATTTTTTTTTCAACTTAATTGTGTTCTTATTTTGTCTGTCTTTTTCCAGGATTAAGACTGACCCCCACATCCCTTAGCTTTGATGTCTATATATAGGGGCTGTTGATTCTATAAAAATAATATTTTCAATAATATATACTTTCTCAGTAGTTCTGTCTCAGATAAACAGAACTCTCTCAGTAAAATATATGTGAGAACATTCCTTCCAGCCCCAGCTATGATTCATTTATTACCCAGTTGGCCAAGGTTCTTGGGAAAAGAAAACGGTCCTTTCTCTCAACTTCCACTCCCACAATTTTCCAACTTTTACCTGTTTTGCTAGTTATAATTCTCTCTTCTCTCCATTCCTACACATACCTGAGTTTCTTCCCACTCCATCCACTATCCTGACTCAGTAGTTACTTTCTGGTATTAAAAGCAAAACAAATTTTGCCTAGAAACTTTTAAGTAAAATCCTTAGAAGGGATTTGAATGTTTGTGCCTATTTATAACTACTCTCGAGTCTTCTTAAGTAATTTTCCTTTGATGTGACAAACATAATGTCAAGGGATTTTAAGAGCATTCAGATTTTCAACTGTCCTTAATATTGATACAGTAAAATCAAGAACGTCACTGTGAGTCTTCCATTTTGCCATAAATTATAAGCATGCAGTCAACAGAGGACAAAAAAAGAAGAAAAGAAATGCTAGGAGGGTATCTGTAGTACTTTCTAATGCCACAGTATGATTCCTGATGCTATCAAAAGCCAAAATAAATTATATATATATATATATATATATATATATATATATATATATATATATATGATAATAATGAGGAATCAGTAAGAATTAGAAATCACAGCAAATCTGCTTGTTTTATTTAACAAAAATGAGAATTAATGACAGAAGTGGAAAAAAATAGGTAGGGACTTGGTAACAAAGATATCTATACTCAAACTTAGAAAGACACCATTCAACAATTATAATAATCAGAAATATGCTCATTAAAAATTGAGAATAAATGCAAGAGGGGTGGATGTTTTGAATGTTACTACCACTCTGGATTAATAGTATTACTATTTAAAAAACATACAATCCATAGTTTAAAGTAGGAAAGAACTCTGTGCTGATTGAAAAATGCTAGGAATTAGAAAGTTTTCTTCTTTTTGATATTAATTATGTTCTTTTTCATTGGATTTTTTTCTAAACCAACTATCTGTAATATTTATATAAGCCTCAAAGAAAATATGATAAATTAAAATTATACTGCATAAAAGTGGAAGGCTACCTGATAGTTCAATTCTTGATTTTATAGAAAAAAAGGGGAGTTAGGTTTAGAGAATGAAAACTGAGATAACTTCAGTAAAGTCATGCAGCAAGTTGGTGGTAAAACCAGAGAGAAATGGATCAAATCCTACTACCACAAAAAGACAGTGGAGGCTTGGAACACTCCTAAACTTATGCATCCAACGTGCCCTCATGCCACGTACCTCCACCTCCTTCTCCATCATCACAATGAATTGCAGTCAGATGCATTCACTGAAAAATAAAATTAAGAAAGCTAAAATGAAAGTCAAATATTCCTGTTACTTTTTGATTCCCAGTTTTACTTAATTAATTCTCAGGAGAAAGATTAGGGAAAATGTATTTTTATAGTTAATATAAAATAGTTGTTTAAAATCTGAATTCATAGCAAAACATGATGTTTCTAAAACATGTTTTACATGTCCCTGAAAAAAAAAAGACAACACTCTAAAGAACCTTTGCCAATAAACATTTTGTTGTTTCTTTTCTAAAGTTTATAGTTTTTATAAATAATTTTTAAGGTGAACTCAAAAGAAACATTTTAGTAGAATCTGAACCCATGTAGATGAAATGTTTTAAAACTCATACAATGATTTTTCCATTAAACTTGTTTTGTTTTGCGTTTCTGAGTGAGTAGTTATGTGATGTATTAGGTCTTTTTCCTCTTGGACCTTTGGAAGGGGAGACAGGTGAGTCTGATTAAGTGCTGGCACAAAGAAACAGCTGGAGACACTATTTATATTATGAAGGCCCAACATGTAACAAGGTAGACTCCTTAGTCAGAACCTGCTTTCTGCAAAATTATAAAGTAGCTTAGGCTCTTGCTTTTATAATTCTGAAAAATATCATCTCCTCCCATAGTTTTTACTTCTATCTACACATGGAAGACTCCAAAGGCACAATGCCAGGATATCCTATTAGACATTCACACCCAAGACTAATCAAATCCAACATTTTTAAATGCACACATAATCTTTCTCCCAGTTTTCCTTCCAGTCTCCCCATAGTCTCTACACAGTCTAACTCTTCCAGAAGTTCTGGAGGTCAGCAAACTCTCTGTGTGTTCTCCTTTCTTCCAACTATAAGTATCTTGGTGCAGTGCTTCTTTGTTCCTTTTTTGGACTAATGTACAGATTCTTCAATTGCTCTCCTACCTACCACCTACCTTTTCCCTAACAATCATTTTATTAGTGATGTAAGACTATTTTTCAGAAAGTTAAATCTGTTCACAATCTACCCCAGTTTATTATCATTCAAGGCTTCCCATCATCTGTAGTTTAATTTCCAAAGTATGTCCCATGAAATACTAGTCATTGTTCTATGATACACAAAAGTAACTCAAAACAAAGTAGACTTTCATGATCCACTAAGTTGAAAAACTGCAGATATATATCTCTTTTAAAAATTGGTATTTCAAATACACTGAAAACGTGAGCCATGTAAAAACCGGATTAACTCTGCTAGGTACAGCTTCTTATGACCAGATCTATATATACAGTTCAGACTCTTGTTGACCAACCATTGTGTTTTTCACAACACACTATACCTTACGACATATTATTCAGTCTCTCTAAAACCTTGTGAAGAAATATATTAGTATGCATGAAAATAGAAACAATTCTTTTTGTATGTCTTTATCCCCATCACCTTTAATGCTTGGCATACCATTAATTCCCAATGCATATCTGAGGACAGAATGGGTGGATGGACAATCAAACTGATTGATATATAGACTGTCATCTTCTTTGACCCTAGATGATGAGGCAGAAAAATTCTACAGATGAAAATGTGTTTAATGGAACAGTCCCTATAGAGAGACAATAGTGAGATTATGACTTTCTGTTCTGTTTCATTCCTTGCCTCAGGGAATATTGACTCTTCACTTCTGAGGTTTCTAGTGATAAAGAGACTCAGAGGCCCTGAGGAGGTCATATTCAGAGCTCTTCCTTTGGTGAGAAGGCAGAAGAAACAATTTGGCTTTGATCTTAACATTTCTTTCTAGGGAGCTTGCCTCTTATGCTCCTTTTCCTTTTTTTTTTTTTTTTTTTTTTAATGCAAAGAAAAAAATTCCTCATTTGAGAAGGCTTTATATTTTATACTATTCCAGAACATTTCTTAATCTCTAGAAATTTTTTTTTCATTTTAAATTTTCATATAGCTGATTAGGTCTTTTAAGTTTATTTAACCCTTGTGGAATAAAAATCCCAAATATAACTATTGGTCAGTGAGAATCTGCAGAACAGTACTTAAAAGAGTGCGGGCTCTGAAGTCTGAGCAAAAATATTAAAAATTCTTCTATAACACTTATTTGATAAATTGGTCTCTTATATTAATTAACATAATAGGGCTCAGATATTGCCTGACTCTTATACAAATAAGTTGCTGTTTTTCTATTGTTCTCATTTATTATAATCATTTTTTAAAGCTTTAGTGAACAGAAAATACATTAGGTGTCACAGGAAATAAAACTATTTGACTGCTAATGTATTTGTGATAGCATCCCCTAAAGCTTTAGTGAGAACAAATGGTGAATACTGAAATTATCTTCAGATGAGGAAACAATGATTTTGATATAGGAGATAAGACATTAAAGAAGCTACAACACTGATGAAAAATATGTTAACTAATATATATATGTCTTCTAGCATATTGTTTATATATACATATATTATACATATAGTTATATATAGTTATACATATATATAACTATATATATAGTTATATAGTTATATATAAATAAATAAACTACTATATATAGTTACATATATATATAAGCCAAAATCTAAAGCAGCAGAATAGCCAAATTGGGTGAGGGTGTAACCTGGTTGGTCAGATTATTTGATAATCAGTTAGACTAAATACACAGAAAGTTTCCTTATCTGATTAACAATTTTTTTTTTGCTAATTAAAATTACAATTCTTTGTTAGATTCAGTAATTAGTTCCAAATAGTTCCTCTTAGATGGCCTTCAATTACATGAAGAAAATTGAGGCACTGAAATATTAAATAGAGTAAATAAGAAAGTAATTGTTTTCATTTGCATTGTGAACTTGAACTAGGACATAATGCATCATGGTTCTTCTGTCATAGATATGTGATAAGAATGTCATTCACAATTTTAAAATTCCAGCAAGTTCAACACTACACATCCCTCTCATACTTGGTATATTTCTATGTAATTTATCAAACACCAATTATATCCTCAGTTTGAAAGCGATTTTAATAGGTCATTTCATCAGACATTCCATATGATACTTGAGAACTGCAGAAATGCATTACAAGTGAATATAGTATCTACAGTACAGAATGTAATGTATCCACAGGAATAGAAAATCCAATGCCGCCTATTTTCTGTTGGGTTTAGAAGAGAAGGAATTAACACATTTAACACACACCAAAATTATATGGTATTGATTTTCTTATTTTAAAGGTGAGAGAGCTGAAACAAATTGATACAACTTGCACATCCCCAGTAGGTTTTGTGTAAGTATTTGAACCTAGATCTAACTGTTTTTTTTATTGTATGCCACATTATCTAACAAAAGAAAAACAAGCAAATCATTTAGCTAATTACTTCTACAATACAGATTCTGAATGAGGAAAGGCTTTTTGTCTTTTAAGTTGTTTTTTTGTTTGTTTGTTTTTTAACTTCAAATTGGTGAGCTGAAATTAATCATTTTCTTTATAATGCCTGAGTGTCTCCAAAGAACTCTGAATAGTTGACTGATAAAATCAACACATAGAGGATGAGTTTGGAAATATGAATAGTTTTCTTAAGGAGAATGGATAGTTCCCAAGTCAGAACAAGACTTGACTCATTGGAATTAGCTAAGCTAAAGAAGAATAAAGAATGTCAGGAGAAAATAGGTTGTCAGCAATGGCAGCTCAGAAAAATGCAGAGAGAAGAAAAATGGTGTTAGCAGTGCATATCTGAACAGTGTCCAAGGAAAGAAAAATTGAATCTAGATGATGTGAATATTGTCTCAGGAAAACTCAGTGCTCCTCTGCAACCTAACCCCATTATGTTACATATACTCCTTCCTAGAAAAATTACTATCAGAAGTGGTCAGGTTTGAGGACATTGACTTGATATGATTTTCTAGGAGACAAGGTCTTAATGGACTTAGTTTAAGAATAACTTTTGTTCAGGACATACACTTATATGCTTCCTTGAAATAATTTTCAAGCAAGACATTCATGGGTTCAGAGATTGCTGATTCTACTTGGATGGGCACCAAAGTCCAGCTATCTCTAGGCTTTAGAATAAATTACCTCCTTCACTGGATAGAATTCCAAAATTAGCTGTACTTTGAGGCTTAAGTGACAAAACCTGAGATTTTATGTGGGCTTAATGAAAATACCAGATTAGACTACTCAGCTTGCTATAATGCTGGGCTCAAGATTGCTTCTAGCATATTGTATTAACCAGGGTAGGCAAGATTATGGTGACTAATAGACCTACAAGTGTTAGCTCAATATAGTAGTTTGTTTGTTGTTCATATTACAGCAAAGACTGGTTCTGGTATGGTAAGAGTAAGTGGTAGTAGTGTGTGTATATGGATGTGTGTGCTGAGATGAGGGGACCTTCTCTATGCAATCATTTATAAACCACAACTATGACAGCTCTGTCATCCTGAATTCATAGCTCTTGAGACTGCTCCTGGGCCTATTGCCTTCCCCAAGTTAAAAAAAAATGAAAATTACAGAGGAACACATGAAAATGATTTATGGTCATGCCTGAAAATGGTACATACCACTTCCACTCATATGCCATTCACTACAACTCAGTAATACAACCAATTTAATTGCAAAGAACACCAGAAAATGTAGTCTGGCTGTGTTCCCAGAAAGAAGAGGAGAAAAACTTTACCAACACCATCAATTTTTACCAATTTTGCCAACCAAAACAAAAAGATTTCTACTTGTGGATCAGCTAAAATCACAGGATTATATTAGGGTTGAGTACACCATTTTCTCAGTTACCCCTAAAGCACTGCAAGTGTGCATGTGTGTATGTAGTATGTTTGTTGTTTCATCATTTCCTTTCCTTTCCTCTTCCTGTTCTTTTCTCTCTGATAAAACTGATTAGAAGAAACACAGGTTTTAGAGTGGAATGATCTAAAACTGAAGTCCAGCTCTTCTAGCTTTCAGCTACATGACCTCATCAAGTTTTAAGTTTCATCATCAGCAAAGTGAAGATAATGATTTAGGCTGCTAAAAGATGAGATCTGATATTACAGAGATGCTGTATTTTGGCCACTTAGACTCATGTTAGAACAAGCTGGTCATTAAAATTATGGGGAATAATATATCCTTGGGCTTGAAAAGAGTCATTTGAAATTTTCTACATCTTTGTTTTTTTCTTCTTGTTTTTTTCTTTCATCAGCTTTGCTAAGATATACTTTGCATACATTATTATTCACCAATTTTAAGTGTGCAATCAATTTTGACAAATACAGTATGATGGAAAACAAAATATAAAATATTTACATCTCTTTTCATACCCCATTCCTTCCCTGATATTTCCTTTGTAATATCTTCCCTTTCAATCTTTGGTCTAGTTTCTGATAACCATTGATCTGACTTCTGTTACTATGGCTTGTGTGTGTGTGTGTGTGTGTGTGGTTGTGTGTGTGTGTGTGTGTGTGTGTGTGTGTGATTTCATAAAATAAAATTACAAAGTTTACTTTCATGTCTAGCCTCTTTTATTCAGCATAATGCTTTTTAAATTTATCTATGCTTTGTGCATATTAATAGTTCGATCCTTTTGATTATGAACACTATTCTACTGTATAACTATATCAAATTTGTTTATAAATTCTGTTAATAAATTAATGAACTTTTTTTGCTAATATGAATATATTTGCCATGAATATTTACATATAAATCTTTGTGTGGACATAAATTTAATTTCTCTTGGGTAAATATTTATGAATAAGACTGCAGTGTTAGTCTTGCTTTGTTTTGATTCTCACCAATTTATATACTTGGTATTCAAGGTATTATACTTCCATATTTGGGAGGTAAATGCTTTTCACAAAAGGAAATTAATTTTGATTACCAAAATAAGATAAACTTCCATTAATATTTTTCCTTCTTTATGTAGTAATTTCTCAAACTTAAGGTGAACTTGACAGGGAAATAGCAATATAATAACTGTCCTTGGCCAAGTTTCTTTCATGTATTAAACACTGAGCTAGGGTCATAATAATAGAAACAAGTGTTTAAGCCTCAACAACTCTGACACTGATTCTATAAATAAATAAATTAAAATACACACACACACACACACACACACACACACACACACACGTGTGTGTGTGTATATCTCTATACACACATATGTGTATTTATTATTTATATCTATATATACACATATATATGTGTGTGTGTATATAAACTAAGAAATAGAGATGATTACATTTGCCCAAGGTCACCAGTTAGGAAGGGTTGCATACTGTATGTAATTTAAATCTAAATCTATTTGCCTTTCAATCCTATATAGTTCATATTTGGTTTAGTATATTTAGGCAACTAAAACAATAAAATAAATTTATTTCTCTCAGTTCTGGAGGCTGGGGAATTCAAGATTTAGTGTCTGGTGAGGTCTCACTTCCTGGTTCATAGTTAGCTTTCTTTTCACTATCTTCTTACATGGTGGAAGCATGCAAGAGATTTCACTGAGACCTTTTTTATAAGGGCACTAATCTCATAAATGAGGGCTCTGCCCTCATGCCCTAATTATCTTCCAAAAGCCTCACCTTATAATACCCTCATGTTGGGAATTAATTTTAACATATGAATTTTTGAGAAAGGGACACATTCAGTTCATAACACCACTGATTTATGTTATTGGGTCTGCAGAGTTACGGGAAATCTTCTGAAAATGTAGATCCATTTATGGTTCTGTCTGTGAGAAGAACTATCTGGGTGTCTGGTGGTTCTTTTCTTCTTAATAATTATCATTACATCGATGACAGGTTATTTAGGGAAAATATTGCCCAGAACTATTTCTGTATCGCATAAAGTCAATTTGGACTTTTGAGAGAGTTATTTCCATAGGACTCTTTCTCAATACAAAATTAAGAAAAAAAGACATATTTGATATTTTAAATGAATGTCATTATAGGAGTCCTGTATATTAAAAACAGTTTCCTAAAAATTCATCACCATCTCAACGAGACAAGAGAACCTCTTATAGTGGACAAACTCGTTAATGACAAAAAAACAGGACCTTAACAATTCTCCCAACATTGTTTCCCTTTCTTGTAAGCATACCATGTCAAGCAGACTAGAACACCCTGCCTCAACAGCATCCAAGACCTAAGCAATAACAAAAAGAGGATAAAGGGAATGTTGTATATTTTTCAAGTGCCTTATCTTTACAAACAACATTGAAAGCTTTAGCTATTTTTTCTGAGTTTGCATATGAGCCAAGAATAGTGTTTTGGTCATAAAAATGTTCTAAAATCAGTGCTTATTCTAAGGACAAAGTCAAGTTGTCACTTTCTCTTCCATTACTTTGAATTACACCATCCCAGAATGGATACAATTATTTTGTCAGTATAGACTTTTTTCACAAAGGCTGAGAGATTGCTCCCAGATGTAATCTTAAATAGTATAATTATGTAATTTAATAAAATAAATTCAGGTATTTTTAAAGTTTCACTAAGTTATTCAGTTCATGATTTTTACTAAACAAGGTGGGTGTTTAAAGAAGTAAGATTGGGTTCATTTAAGTGGTTCCTGAAGTAACAATTGGGAATCTTATAATTGTCTTGCTATTTGATAAATCAACATTTTCCCTCTTCCTCCCTGTTCTTTCTTTTCTTGTAAAGCTTATAAGAAGAGACATCTTTTTTAGAGTAGGATAATCTGGGATTGCAGGACAACTCTTTTACTTTCCAGGTACATGATTTCTTCAAGTTTCAGTTTTCTCATCAGCCAAATGAGGGTAACAACATTTACTTACAAGGTGGTTGTGAGAATTAAGTGACTTCTTATGCCATTCACCATGGTAACAAATATAGAAGAAGAACAAGTTTAGGTAAGAAATGTAAACTCATTTCTGTATAATCTCAGGTGCTTGTGGGACTGTCATAAACTATTAAAAGATGGTGGGTATGTGTGGCAGAGCTGAATGAGCAGATCAGATGTGTAGAGATATGAGAGACATCAGGTGGGGATGACTGTTGAAGCACAGGGAAGGTGTGTGCAAAGATAGGATGCATAGTCTCGGGAATCTAGGTGGATGGGATAGGAACCTTGGGAATATTGGCTCATCAGGGGTAGGCAGTAGCACTCCAAATGCAATGTAGTAGACATCTCCAAAGAGTAAATTAATAACCATGGTTTTCTGCACTTTTGTGGGCTAGAATTGTTGTGCTGTGCTATTTTTATGAGGCTTTTATTCAGGTAAAAAAAAAAATATTTGAAAAGAACATTGGGAAATACAATGGGTAACCTATAATTGCCTAAATATTTACATTTTCTAAGATGTCAGTGGCAGCTGGTCAAGTCTTTTATTTTACTCTCCAGTTTAGAAGGAAACATTGCCAACCATCTCTCACTGGCAAAGGAGCTGGCCTGGATGCCTTTCTTATAAAAGAAACTGTTTTAGGAGCAAAGTGAGAGAGCACCTAGCCTGTCTGACATTAAAGTCTGCATCACTCATCTGGTCCAGCTTCTCTTGTGGCTCAATTTAATAAATATTCTACTTATGAGTATCTATCATATAATCCATTAGGCTGGGAAATTTGGACAAAAATAAAAGTGAAAATCAGTTTTTACCAATAGAAATTCTATAATCTCGTGAAAGATAAAGCCATACCAATTTATGAAGACAAACACAAAGAAAGAATACATAAAACCATGCCTAGCCCCAATTTTCTTTATATTTTTTTGAACTGGAAGGGAACTTTTCATTATGTACCTTCTCTCACTTTCAGGCAATATTTAGTTTTCATCTGTATTGTGAGAAAGGTATTATGATGTCCATTTTACAGATGAGCAAATTAAGGCAAATGAATTTTAATTTGCCTAGAATCACAAAGTCAACAACTGGTGAAGGTAAATCTTAGCGATTTTACGATATTTTACGATATTAAATGCAGAAAACCCATTATGAAATTTTAACTAGAAATATAGCGCTCACCTCTTAAACTCAGTAAGACAGAGAGAAGATGAGGGGAGAGAAGGAAAGAAGGAAAGGAAGGTAGAAAAAAGAGAATGAGAATAAAAAGTAGAAGGAAAGAGAATGAGAATAAGCAAAAATAATGAGGGAAGGAAGGAAAAGGAACTAAGAGATAAAGGTGATAATGCTTTTTTGCACTAAAGACAAACATCCTTTCCCAACCAATATTTTAAGGAATTTTTTCCGCAGCCTCAGAAAGTGAAAGAAGATTATTACTCAGTAGGACTCCTTCAAAGGGTGACTTAAAGCTGTACTATTAATAATGTTAAAAAATCATTTCCAGATATCAAGAAAAGCAGGAGAAATAAAATAAAGCTCAAATGAAAAATAAAACCAAAGATAAAAATCAGATTGTTATTATCAACATGAGGGCTTTGAAACAAAAGCAGAATAACACTACAGAGGAGCTATAGCTTGTGAAACAAAGGGAGCTGTTTCTATAGCATACCTACTCTACCTTTTTCACAGGATTTGCAAAATGTAGAAAAACATGGAACTTGGATTTAAAAACACTCACTTGAGCCTGATCCTCAATTTTACCCAATTATATGGGAAAATAATTTATTTTATATGAATCTCAGGGTCCTTCATTTTAAAACTGAAAACAATTAACTTATCCTCTATGTCTATAAAGATTGTTGTGATCATTTATTTAAATAGAACAAGGTGATGGGGCATAATGGTTAGAAATATGAGCTTTGAAGTAAGTGCTCAGTTTTGAATTCAGGCCCTGCTATTTAATACTGAGCAAGCTATTTTACTTCTTTAAGCATCCTTCCCTTGTTTCTAAAATAGGAATGATAATAGTACTCAACTTATGAGGAGGTTATGGGGATTGTTGGAGATAACACATACTCTATACTTTTCACAGTACCTGATAAAAAGTAAGTTCTCAATACATGCTCTCTAATGGTTGTTATGATAATGGCAATGATGTTGACAGAGACAATGACAATGATGATGATGATAACTGCAGTTGTGAAGATGTAATATTTTCTGGGAAGCCTTCCTTACCTCCTTTCTCACCTCTGGAGATAGGAATGCCGTCTATCGTATTACTACACGATTTTGAATCTACTTCCATTATAGATCTTTTTCACATGATCTTGTTGTTATTGAATTGCCTGCCTTTCTCTTCTGCAAATCGATGAGCATCATGAGGCTTAACCTTAGTCTTTTCTGTTTCTTCATTGTCCTGGACATAGTAACCTCTCAACTGCTGAACAGTTGAATCAATTGAGATAATATTCTGGATAATGCATTATAAAGTTAAAAGCAGCATATTAATGCTCACTGGTATTATTAGTAGAATTGCTTATATAAGTTTTTGCTCCTATTCAATTATTTTCCCAAATAATAAGTACTTTGTGTTGGAAAGTTGTCCAATATTGCTGCCACCAACAGGGACTGTGAAAACAGCTGTTCTTTGCTTGGTATGAAAGCAAAAACAGGGAGAAAATGACTGGGAACTGGAGGTACTTAGTATAACACAAAAGAAGAAAAATTCAAACAATGCAAATCTTGCTGATGAAAGTATAGGCATAAATGAGAACAGCATTAGCATCTCCTGAAATCTTAGAAAAGCAAACTCTCTGGCCCCACCCCAGACCTAGTGAATCACAATCTACATTAAAACAACATCCTCAAGTGATTCCTGCACACATTACATTTGAGATGTCTTGCTCTGAAACTCTTGGCATAATCAATAAAGCAGAGAATGAACTCTCTTTTCCTGGGCTCAGTTAGGAAAAGGCATGTGGTAAAGAAGAAAGAAACCAATGTTTACAGACCACCAACTAAGTACCAAGGTTAGGAGTGTTATTGTTTTGTAAAGTTTGTCTTGTTATCATTCCTTTTATAGATGCTCAGAGGATGAATACTGTAGCCATGAAAACATAGTGAGCAAGTGGCAAGGTTTGAATTTGACCTGCTGAAACTACTCCAAAGTAGTTTCTACATTTCTACAGGAAGACTGCAGCAGTCTCATCAAACCCTAATTTAGTAAACTTGATCTCAAGTCTCCAAAACTCCTTTCCAGCATCATTAAAAAGACAACTTTACCTCTGTCATAGAACAACACTCATTTAACATCCAGACTTTGAATCAGACAAACATGGGTTCAAATTCCAGCTTTCTTTCTTATTTGCAATGCAATAGTGGGTATCACCTAACATTTATTTACCTGAACAGGAGTACCACCTACACCAAAGGGCTGCTATTAAGACAATATCATATGCATAAAGCATTTGGAATAGTCCTGATGTATATTAATTGCTCTCAAATGCTAGATGCTACTGTAATTAAATCATTTATTTTTAAACACACTGTTTAGTATAAATAACAATATCCGCCACAAAAAGGCTCAATTAACTATTACTTATTTCTATGTGTTAATAGTCAACTATTATTTGTTTAGTGTACTTGGATATTTTGAATTGGCTTCAAACTAAATATATACAATTCCAAATTCATAATTTTCCCCTGCCATCTTCCACTGCAGTTTGAGCTGTCTTTGTCACATCTATTATACTGCATTCTAATTAATTTTTACTGTCAATGGACTATGACCTCCTTAATATCAAGGGCTGCATATTACTCATCTTTTGAATTCCCAGCTACCAGCACAGCATCTTAAACATTGAAAATATAAAAAGATTATACAGGATATTTGTCTAGGCATGCTTTGTACTGTGCTCAAACCTTAGTAAAATCATAAAAACACCATTTTTAGTTGTCTCAGAGGGAAATGCTATATTTACTTTTAGATCTTAAATTCAGTAACTTTACATACTATTCTGTTTAAGAAAGTAGACTATTCACTCCAGAGTCTGGATTTATTATTAAAATGGTGTATATATATATATATATATATATATATATATATATATATATCACCATAAATATATATTTATATTTATATTTATATTTATATTTATATTTATAAATATATATTTATATTTATTTATTTTAAACCCTGAAAGAAAAATCCACATTTGTGCAATATTACTGACATATGAGGCCACGGATACATAAAAATTCCATGATTCTGGCTCTTTGGTTTGGAAAAGAATTAATATAAGGCATAAGAGGAGCTGCCATTATGTTAACTGAAAGATCAACTCTTTTGCAACAGTTATATTAAATGGTTATTTGACAAATATTATATTTTCTCCTCTCTGTTGCCATTAATTAAAAAATACAATAAAAAATTTCAAAGGCATTACTTTGTCCAGTCTCTGAGTAGAACTTAAATGATAAATCTTGTGGAGCTGGTTATAATTTAAGTCCATGATTAAGCTCAGTCTTCTATTTCACATAGAGGTGATACACAAAGTGTGCAAAGACTCAATATAACTTACTATCTAATGGGAATAAAGCCTCTTTGGACTGCAGTATTCAAAATCAGGACCTTTTATTAACTATACACCTCAACATTTAATAATTTGTGTTTTCTAAGAGGTAGAATATCATAAACATTCATGGGCATTATAATTAAACTCTCCTAGAGTTTGAATCCCAGCTCAAATATTCTTTGATTGTGTGGAGATAAAAAATAATAATAACGGCTAAATTAGACATTTTAATCTGTAAAACTAAAATAGTAATCTAATTTAAGGGCTACTTTGAAGATTAAAATGAGGTAGTATGCATATGGTAGCTATTTGACTTTTTCCCAAAAGTAGTTTCTAGTCAAATAAGATACACCATAAAAGAACATTAATATATAGAATAAGTTCACATAGTGAGGTTCTATTATTATACACACACACGCACACACACATGCACACACACACACACACACACACATGTTTTGTTTTCTTTTGTTTCCTATAACTAGGTAATGTATATCCCTCTGAGAGTTAGGTTTGTAAAGTCCATATCTAATGCTTTAGATTAGCATAAGCTGCCTCAAGGGACAGAATTCCTCCCAAATTACATCAGGAAAATAGAACTTGCAAATCTAATACAGATATGTCTAAAATTAGAGTAAAGCTTTTAAGTTTATCGTGGTGGCAGTGGTACTTATTACTTATTGAATACCTATTATGTGTTAGGCTCTGTAGATTTTTCTTTATTATTAGTTTCAAGTATACAGTACATAGGCGAGACATTTATACAGTTTATAAAACAATCCCACTGATTACTCTTTCTTCCCTTTGGCTCTCCACTTAGCCATGACATTACAGCTGACTGCATTCCCTATGCCATGCTCCCCATCCCTGTGACTTGTCAACTACTAATTTGTACTTTAATACTACACAGCTTTCTCCAAGGCCTCCACTCCCCTGTAGAATTTTTATTCACATTATTTTTAAGTTTTGAAAATAACTAAAAAGGAGATATTATTACCATCCCCGTTATGCAGAAACTGAAGCTCAGGCAGTAAGCTTGGAGTGACTTGCTTAGAGTCAAACAACTAAAAAATGAATGAGGAAGAACTAGAATTCAGATACTCTCTGAGCCTACAGCTAATATATGTAACAGACTAGCACTCTAACATATTGGAAGAAAAGAAACAAAAGTATTTTGCCAAGAAACTACTAAAAAAACCCAAAGATTAAAAAATAAAATTCAGCACATTTCCTGCATTATTCAGAGATTTCAGTGCCCTTACTACCTGGCACAAATTTCTGGTCAATTTGCAAGTCTAACCCTTAATCAAGTATAGTTGGCTAACACAAATTTTTCAGATTATCAAAAATAAATTTGGCTACTGCAACCCAAATATTCATGAACCTAATCATTATTGTATATACCAGCCAAACTTCTGGATCCACAAAGTTGAATCTAACCTTGAAATTGTATTCTCCCATTAGATCTGGACTATATTGAGCCCATCTATCATTAAGTTCATGTTAGAACACTTAGCCAATCTTCTGCTGTGATATAACTATCATTTTATAAAATAACATCTTAAAACCAAATAGCTTCTAAACAGGCATTTTAAAACAGATGTCATGACATTTGTTATGTAGGTAAAGTATCTAAAATACATGTCTAACCACAGAAAGCATCTAGATTCTCTTTTCATTTTCTTATTCTGATTTGCTTTCTTTTTCTATTTCAATAAAAAAATAAAGAAATGTTTACCAAACTACAAATATCATCTGCATAAAAATTAAGTAAGTGGATTCTTTAAACTATTTGTGTATGCCAGTATTTTATAGACACACTTAGAGAAAACACAGCCACTTCTCCAGAAGGTGACTCAACTCTCAAATCCAATGCTATCTACCTCTTGACAGGCTCTACCTCCTGACAGGCTCCACGAAGCTGCTGCTACCAAAAAGAGATCAGCCTTTAGATATCTAAACTGGTTGGCCAGTCTGTTTGTTCACTGAAATTAAGTGCCACAGTATTGTGAGGATGGATCTGTCAAGACCCATATGCAGACTTTGGCCCAATTACAAAGTGGCAGGTAGCACCTGGTTGGCAACAAGGGAGGAGTGACTCAATGTGTCACACAGAGCACAACTTAATAAAATTACTCTGAGGGAACTGAAAAGGAAGAGGTTCAAAAGCAATAGAACATAATAGTCAATCAGAACTTTAGCCCAGTAGAGTCTGATATTAACCTCTGTACTCTACTTTTCTCCATTAGTTTAACAGAAGTAAATTATGTTAATTATTTAAAACAAATATTTTTGAAAATGAAATCTACTATTAATTAAATTAGATAATGAATATGAAGGAAGTTTGAAAAGCATAATGCACAATGAACACTAACTTTTAAGCTTTGGATTAGTTGTTTTTTCTGGTATTGGATAGGTTCCCCTTAATAATCTTCATTAGCATGTAGGCTATTTTCTGCAGATGGTCCAGTAGTCTCGCCAAGACAGTTGTATAAGAATTAATGGTTATTTACCCTGATCATATGCCCAAGGCTCCAGATACCTCTGTAGTAAAAAGAGCTAGAGTTCTGGCAGGAACTGAGTCTGACCAGAGCAAAATCAATTACCAGCTCTTTAATTTTTGCCAAGACACTCTCTCTGAAACTCAGATTCCTCTTCTGTTTAATGGGTGTGAATATCTATGCCAGACAGTTATAGAATAAACACACAATTAAGCCTGGCATTTAAGAATTTCTCGCTATATGCTAGTTTTTTCCCCAGTTCCCCAAAACCCATTATATTCTACCAATGTCTGAAGCAGGTAAGATGACAGGAGCAATAACCACGGTCACTGCTACAGAAACTCTGAGACCTCCAGTTTCAATTTTTCAGAAACAATGTCCAAAAATTTATTTGCTCTTTTGTCCTTTTATAAAAGGATTTCTTAACATGAGAATTAGAAGATAAGTATAACAATCCTACTAATTTATTGGCATAAAGCCTACTAAGATTTAACATCCATGTGTCTTATTCAAGACTCTTTTGCTTTCTGAATGCATTTCAAGAGAAAGACAGAAAGCGATTAATTTTTTCCCTCTTTATATTTATATTTATATCCTCTTGTTCATGTTAGATGTTTGAAGAAAGAATTAAAATAGAACATATTGCATTATAAATGGGAAACTTTGTGCTTTGTATTTAAGCTAGAGTTTTATTCTTAACCTTTTGGTATAAACCATAACTCATCTCCTTGGAGAAATGAGCAGGAGGATAACTTTGACTGAAATTTTACTATTTATCTACTAAGATTATGGATGTGATCTTCAAGACATATTAAAATATCAATACTGTAATATTAAGTTAGTCATAACATACTAAATAATATTTAAGAAAAATATAAGATAACAGTAAGTTCCTTTCTAAAATACATATTTATACATTAATTACCACTATAATGAGCTAATCAACAGGTGAATAAATGAATTAGCTTAGGAAGTGACTCTTTCTTTTAAAGAAAAAAGTAGCTTCTTCACTTTTTCAGAAACAAATCAGAACTTTGTATAAATGAAAAATATAGTATGGACTTTAGAGGAAAATAGTCTTAAGTTCCAATCTATTTGAGACAAACAGTGAGCTAGACAGCAGATGATAGATAGACACAAAAGAGAAGGCTTTACTTACAAAAGAATGCTGAATGCCAAATGGTAAATATAGATATGAAATTCTGGAGTTAGAAAAATCAGCATTTTGCACCCATCACACATACAAAAAAATGTGTTAGGCAAGAATTACAAAAGGATGTTAAATCTAAGGGAAAATCTTGATGAGAAGCAGGGTGTTTTCATGGTCTCAAGGAATCACCTCATAAACTTATTACTTGCAAGAGAAGAAAATAGTAATTACATAGTAGTGTAAACAATAATAATGCAACTATTGATCAAAATAAATATGAACATCATGGAGCCCAAGATTTGTGGTCATATAAAGGGCTTAAAAGTTTATTTGTATTCTAACTTCATCTTTTCATTCCTATGCTATTCTGCAATTTCCACATTTTGTAGTGTTGATGTAAAAAGTTAAAATAATTTATACAAAATAATCAGTGTATAGTAAGTTATTAATAAAAGAAAATAATTCTTAAAAATAAAAATACTTTCATTTCTCCTAATACATACAGAAAAAAATTCACTTACCAACAGAGGGAAAAAAATGGTGTAGATGATAGAGGCTTTGTTCATCTCTCGTGACAAAATCAAAGTTGTGACAGAAACACGGAACAAACAGCAAGGATAGTTGCCTGAGATCTAGATGAACAATATCACTACAATAGGAAGAAAAATAAGAAGTTACCCAGCAACTGTAGAAGGTAGGAGAGGGTGAAGGCATGGGGTGGCCTGGTCCCAGTGGCTAGGTGGGATGGAGGCTGCGCAGCTGCAGATGCCTCTTAAAGGGGCAGTGTCCACAGGTAGACTTGGGTGGTGACAGGCTTACTACTCGTGAGCACCAGTGCTGGGCTGGCTGCTCCAGGAGCACCAGGGACTTACAGGGGGACACTGAGTTGTTGGAGCAAGGGCTGGAGGCAAGGCTCTCTCCTGGACAGAAGTGTGGGTGGTATCCATTGTTCCTCTGCTGAGCTCTCCAACCTGCCCCAGTGTGCGAACTCAGCACCACCACAGCTGAGACATCATCTAAATGAATAACAGAGCTAGCTCTGCCCAGAGGATTCCCTGGAACTTGCGGCCCCGCCTAAGCCACACACAGCCAGGTATGTCCTCAGCGAGTCAGGTGTTCCTTGCTAAGTTAACTCCAAGACTCGATACTGGTTGTAGCTGACCTTGGTTTCTAGCGTGGCATCTTGAGGCAATTATAAGCACAGCATCTGTGTATTGCTTGCTGAATCTTAACAAGTGGCCCCAGAAGGGACACAAGCTGGAGCTAAACTTGGCCTGCAGCTGAAATCCTCTCAGGACTCTGCCACTGGACACCTACTACATAAAGCCATGCTAATAAGACTGGGAGACTTTATAGCTTTGCTTAGTACATAGAAATAGACATAGAGAGGCAGCCAAAATGGGAGGACAAAGAAGCAGAAATCATATGAGAGAACAGAACAGAGATCCAGAAATAATGGAGTCAAGTAATAGATACAGAGTTCAAACACTGGTTATAAAGATGATCAACGAACTTAGGGGATGTGTAGATGAACTCAGTGAGAACTTTAACAAAGAGACAAAAAACATAAAAATGGAAATGAAAATTATAAAAAGGATCCAGTCAGAAATGAAGAACACATTATCTGAGATGAAGAGAATATTAGAGGTAATCAACAGAGTAGATAAAGAAGAGGATCAAACCACTGATCTAGAAGATGGGCAAGCCAAGTTCATTCAATCAGAATGGCAAGAAAAAGGAGACAAGACTATAATAATTTAAGAGGCCTATGGGACAAAATTAAATGTAAAAGCATCTGGATCATAGGGGTAGCTGAAGAGGAACAAGAAATTGAAAAGCTATTTGAAGAAATAATGATCAAAAACTTCCCTAACATGATGAAGAAAATAGACATACAACCCCAAGAAGCTCAGGGAGTCCCAAAAATCAGGAACCCAAAGAGGCCCACACCAAGACACATCATAATTTAAATTCCAAAGGTTAAATATAAAGAGATAATCTCAAAAGCAGAAGAGAAAAGCAATTACCTACAAGGGTGAACCCATAAGACTAGCAGCTAATTTATCAAAGGAAACCATGTAGGACAGAAAGGCTTGGCACAAAATATTAGATGTGATAAAAACCCAGGATCTATAGACAAGAATTCTTCATCCAACAAAGGTATCATTTAGAGTTGAAGGACAGATAAAGAGCTTCCTAGACAAAAATAAGCTAAAGAAATTTATCCACACCAAGCCAGTTTTACAGGAAATGTAATATTTAATATTTATTGAGTAGTTTCTATGAAGCAGCCAACATACCACCCACTAGAGAATACTACGACGTATAGATAAAACGATGCTTCTGACCTGGAAAATTCATCAGTTAATATAAATTATAGACCTATAAGTAACTATAGTAAAATGAAATATATGTAAAAATAACAGAAGGACTGTCTGGAAGAATATGATGGAAGCTTCACAGAATAGTTGTGCTCTAATAAATAGGTGATATAGCAGCTAACCAAATTTTTGAAAGAAGGGAGACCTTTATAAACATGTACTGCTTTTATACAGACATGGACATGTACAAGAGAGAAATCACAGCCATATTTAGCCCTTATCCCCAATACCATTACTTTCTTCTTTGCATAGTTTTAGCTCCAAAGATGGGATAATTTTTTGGTATTTGACCAGCTTTGCTATTTTTTAAGCCTATCTCAGGATATATACATGTTCTTGTTAAATAAAATATAGTTTAGTAAAATTGGAAAATATTTTCTGTAAAAATATCATTACACCAAGAAAGCACACTCAATAATAGATAAAGCATTTCAGCTCTTTCAGTTAAATTTTTTTCTGTTCAGATTTCATAATGTACAGGTGACTATTAAAGTAATAACAATTATGTTCACTTAATAGCATTTCCTCCCCCTATTTCCTAGGAAAGGCAATTTATTTTCATATGCATAAGCTGCAAATGGGGAGTTATTATTATGGTAATGGACCGAAATGAAAAACAAATGTTGTCATTACACATGGAAAAACATTCCCCCAATGCTACCAGACAAAGATTTATACCTCTACAGATATTAAGAAGATATGTTTTTTTTTAATTAATACACCCATCAATTTATATTTCTTAGTGCTTCCTGTGTTCCAGAAATTGTGATACATGGATGGAAATACATAGTTCCTGACTTTAAGACTCTGGTTAAGAGAAAAGAAGTTATGACTCTAGCCGAGAAAAGAAATGTAAACATTCTTTAGGGAGGCCTTTTTTTAACATGAGTTCTCCACAGAGAGCAAGTGATGCTCAGACAGCCTCTGAACATCATTTGCCTGGTGGTATCAGGGAAGATCCCCAGATGAAGAGAGTTGAGGATGAAGGGATGAGCAGGGATTTTCCACATTCACAAGTAGAGAGAGGGCATCTGAGGCACAGGGAAGAGCATCTGCAAAGATGCACAGAAACTATACACTGAAAACTATAAGACATTATTAAAAGAAATTGAAGATACAAAGAAATGGAAAGATAGTCCATGTACATAAATTGGAAGAATCAACACAGTTAAAATGGCTTTATCACCCAAAACAAAATACAGATTAAATACAATCCCCATCAAAATCCTAATGGCATTTTTTAAAGAAATAGAACAAAAGGTTATTAGATTTGTATGATATCACAAAAGACCTCAAATAGCCAAAGCAGTCCTGAGGAATAAAAACAAGGCCAGAAGTATCATTCTGCCTGCCTTCAAATTATATTACAAAGCAACAATAATAAAAAAAAAGTATGGTGTTGGCAGAAAAATGAACACTCAGACCAATGGAACAGAATTCAGAGCCCAGAAATAAACTTCTGTATATATGGATAAATAATTTTTGACAAAAGATCCAAAAACATAAAATGGAGTAAGGAAAACCCCTTCAATTAATGGTGCTGGTAAAACTGGAAAGCCATGCAAAAGAATGAAACTAGACTGCTACTATTTACTAAAACTAACAAAATGAATCAAAGACCTAAATATAAGACTGAAAGAATAAATTACATAGAAGAAACCATAGGTACCAAACTCACAGACCTTGAATTTAGAGAGGATTTTACAATTTTGACCTCAAAGGCAAGGGAAGTAAAAGAACAAATAAATAAATGAGAACATAACAAACTAAAAAGTCCTGCACAGCAAAAGAAACCATCAATAAGAAGAAGCTAAATGGGAGAAGTTATTTGTGAACAAAGCTTCTAATAAGGAACTAATTTCAAAAATATACAAAGAACTCATACAGCTCAACAACAAAAAACAAATAATCCAATTTAAAAAATGAGCAGAGGACCTGAACAAACACTTCTCCCAAGAAGACATACAAATAGCCAACAGAAACGTGAAAAGATATTCAGTTTTGCAAGCTATTAGAAAATGTAAATCAAAACCACAATGAGATACCATTTCACACTAGTTAGAATAGCTATTATCAACAAGACAAGTAATAACAAGTGTTGGAGAGGTTGTAGGAAAAAAAGAACCCTCATACACTGCTGGTGAGAATGTAAATTGGTATAGCCACTATGAAAAACAGTATAGAGGTTCCTCAAAAAATTAAGAATATAATTACCATGTGACCCAACAATCCCCAAAACCTTAAAACATTTATCCTCAAGGATATGTGCACCCCAATGTTCATAGCAGTGTTATTCATGGTGGCCAAGACACAGAAGCAACCAAAGCATCCTTTGATAGATGATTGGATAAAGAAGATGGGGAGAAGGGAGGTAGAAGGAGTCAAATATGTGATGACAGAAAGAAATCTAACTATGGGTGATAAACATACAATGATATATGTGTGTGTGTGTGTGTGTGTGTGTGTGTGTGTGTGTGTGTGTGTATTGCTGAATTGTACCCTTGAAATTTATTGGATTTTGTTAATCAATGTCACCATAATAAATAATTAATTTTAAAAAGATGTGACACAAGGGATGGATCTGGAGATTATCATACTAAGTAAAATAAATCAGACAGGAAAAGTTGAGAATCATATGATTTCACTCATATGTAGTAGAAAAACTGAGAGCACCAAATGAACAAGGCAAGCAATAGAGACTCATGGACACTGACAACAGTTTATTGGTTACCAGAGGGAAGGGGCTGGAGAAAGTAGATAAAGGTAAAGGGTGTCAAATATATGGTAACAGAAGAAAATTTAACTTTGGGTGGTGTACACACAATGCAGTATACATATGAGGTGCCATTGAATTGTAAACTTGAAACCTATATAATTTTGTTAATCAATGTTACCTCAATAAATTGAAGGTAAAGCAAAACAGGCAATGTTTCAGATTGCTACAAAGTCACAGTTGTCAATAATGTTTCCTTTAGAGACGGTTCTTTGCAAACATAACTTCCAGTGCATATGTTTACTACATATCTGTGTTTTTGACCTGTTTTGTGCATTATTCACTTCAGTACAACCAAGAAACAACTTTTCCCCTTGGATTGTCCCCCAAGACTCTAAATATTGTAAGGCTAAGACAATTTCTCCTCTAGTACCCAGTATGCCATTTGGTTCATAATCTGTATTCATTAAATATTTGTGGATTAAATGAGTAAAAATAAAAATTGATTACTGCCCTAATATCATTGCAGATCTGGCAAACAGTAGCTGTACAAACTTTAAGAAGTGATTTAACATCTCTGAGCATCATTTTTAAATATAAAACTTGCTAGCTTCCTCTTGATCCTCCATCCTTTAATGGGATAGTTAATGTCAGTCTTAATACAAATACCTAGTCTATAAAAGCTATTAAGGGATTGTTTTATAAACTATATAAATATCTAACCAATGTCCTGTATACTTAAAACTAATAAAATAAAATAAAATAATTTATTTCTCCTTCCCTGATTTTCACAGTCCTTTATCCTCTTAATCTCTTTCTAGCTTTTAAGAAACTTGAAACTCAGTGTCCCTCCTTCTTCTGTTTATCCCTTAAATTTAGACATTTAAAGTAGCACACTTCTTCTCTTCTCTTCTTATAATTCTACATAGTCATTGTCTCATAGCTTTGTTCTAGTCTCTCTATAGTCACTGACAAACAGCCTTGGTCTTTCACAATGACTGGCACTGCCTGCCCTCCTTTTCCAACTCTGCCTTTCTTCTGTATCTATAAGAAATGCCATTATCTTTTTCTTTGAAATTTTTATCAGTTGATAGTTCCCAAAAGTTTTTAACTTCCATAAACCATTACTCAACAATATCTGAAATTTTAACTTTACATTATAACAGAAACTCTTCCGCATCTTTACTCTAAAGACCACAGCTCAACTCTAGTCTTGTCACCTCTCTCTTCAATAATTGCAAGTTTCCACACTGCCTCCAATTTCTTATGTTCTCCAAATGGTGTTACGTTCTATAGCTACAGTAGATTTTTATAAAGCACAGATCTAGTCATGTCATTCCCCAGTTGGACCACATTTAATTGTTCCTGTTATTATTTTAAAAATAAAAAGACATTTCACTCCTGCAGCCAAATCTGTGACATACCTCAGGCAACTTTCTAAAACTGGAAAGTGAGAGTTCTGACTTTCCTTCTCCTCCATCTATTTTCTTTTCAAATGTTTGAGTCATATAGATTCATTATCATTCCCATGTGGTCTCCCACCTTGCTGACTTGGCTTCTGCTATCTCTTCCACCTACAATGTCATCAGTCTCAGCCTGCTAAATTTCTTTCATTTACCATGGCTCAAATTCTACCCCTTCAAGGTTGGTCTGGTGCCTTGAGTGATACTTCTAACATCTAAAAAAGAAAATACATTTTTTTTTCCTAACTCTGAAATGTCTCCCTCATAAATGTTTGTTATACTCATGCACAGAGATAATTTAGAGCAACAGTTATCTTTCATTTAGTCTGTTATTTTAGACTTTCACATTATCATCAGCATTAGAGTGGGACCGTTGACTTTAGGTATAAGATTAGCTAGAAGGTTTATTACTCCCAATTAGACCTTCTGATAGGATTCTAAATTCTTCCATATAATTATTGTCAGCAAGAAATGATCCATCACTATACATTTAATTGCAGGTTTTTTTTTTTTTTTAGAGGGGAGTGGAAGTTGGGGGAAGAGTAAGATAGGAGGTTGATTCATTAAAGAGAGTCAGGTAAACAGCATTTAGTGCCAGGAGATTTAAAGGTTCATTCGTTTCTATTTATTCCTGTAACTTAAAGAGCCCAATTAAATATAATGGGTTAAAGTATTAAAAATCTGTTTGATTATCACTACTTTCTCAGTGAGATACTAATTAAAGCTTAGGGAAAGAAAAACTCTATTCATAGAGCTGAGATGAAGATAAAAATCAGAAATGGTTTATAGGTATTTTCACCTTATATTCTTCAAGGCCTTTAATAAGGGAAAAATATAAAAAATTTGAAAAGTCCTGTTAAAAGGCTGACTTAATGAGTGGAGGATGCAGGAATAATGCTGTGCCACTTTGAGGGTGTGACAGCATATATTTTTTAGTTGCCAGAAATGTGCCCTGTACTAACTTGCCCATCTACATTCCCTGAGAGATATTATCTCCTACAAAAATAAACAAAGCATTATTTCTTAGTTTCCTTACTCTTCCACCTCCAGCACCACCACCACAAGTTGTGTCATTTCAAATAAATTCAATAAAATCTTTGGTGAAATTAGTTTAACCAAGTTGTCCATAGAGTGACAAAACACTATATTGGAAAGAGCACTGAATACTCAGTCAGAGAGACTTGGTCTCAAGTCTTAATTGTACCTTATTCTTTCCGTCCTTTCTTCATTCAAGAAACATTTTATAAGCTATCTATGGGAGCTTGGATAAATTAATTAAACACACTAAGATTCAGTTTCCTCTTTGTGTAATATAAATACAATCATTATGGTTTCCCTCACAGGGTTGTTGTGAGGATTGAATAACATTACTAAAGTGAAATCACTTGTATACTTTAAAATACTATGTAAATCCACACATTTGGATACTGAGAAAATAGTGAGTGGAGAAGCACCAAAGGACTTCAGATATTCTCTTCATCATACACTGCTTTGCACAGTTCCATGCAAGGAGCATCTACTATATGGGGCAGGTACACTAAGAACCACAGGGATGCACATAAATGTTATGTCATAATTCTACTCCTAAAGGAAAGGGAGGAGAGAGGGGACAATTGTTTACTGGGGGGAATAGCAATACAAGATACCATAAGCTAAGAGTCAAATAATTGATGCAGGCAGTAATATATGCATTCAGAGAGAGGATAATGTGGGGAAAGCTGTGAAACTGCCTTCCTGGGCTTTTGTGTTACTGAAGAGAACACAATATTCACAGGGTACTCATCATGATTAGGTTGATACAGCTAGTTATTGACTTGACCAGACCCCCAAGATAAAATACAGAAAATAATCATAGTAGAGAAGGCTTTGACTAATGGTGTTATGCAAACACAGTCCTCTGAGAGGGCAGAATCAGAAGGACACTCAGTTTCTTCTGCATATATAATACTCATTTCTCTCCATTACCCTAAATCACCCTTTGTCATGTTCCCCCTTCATTCTCCTTCTTCCTACATTGACATTTCTATGTTTTCATGTACGCTATGGCCTGTAGTAGAAGAGAAGTATTAAGTAGAGACAAAGTAAAACTACTTGTGGGTCCAGAGTAAGACTTAGCTTACTTATAGTTTACCTTTCTAAACTAACAACATGCTGAGTAATCCCCTATAAACCTCTGCATAAGAGGAATAACATTTATCTGGCTTGAAGGCAGGTGATGCTTCTAGAAGAGGTGCTTAACAAATTGATGCATTTCCTCAGCTTGTAACAGATACTCCATAAATACCTCAATAAATATTACTAATTATTGTTGGTTCTACCACCCAGATTCCCATGGTGGAGGGTGGAGGGGGCAGGGAAACTATCTTAAAATGCATTACAATAACATTCCTCATAACAGAAATCTATAGTGAAACCTTTCCCTTACCTCATTTCAAAATTTGTACTTTGTATAAAAGATCCAAGGCTGCCCAGAATATTTTATACTTTTTTAACAAATTCAATATTAATTCTATTGTGCAATTTATTACTAAAATTTTCTTCTTATTATTTTTAAAGGAGAGTTTGATTTGATGGGTACAGAATAATGACCCACTCTTTTAATATATTTTTTTCTCTACGAAAAGCTATTCCTTACCCTTAGATGCTAAGAAGCTCAGTATCAAACTGAAATTTCAAATCCAATAACTTCATTAACTTTTACCAAATTCTCACCTTCCTTTTCTTTGTACAATTTTATATATTTTATTGAAAATCACTCTTTGTAGAAGTTGCCTCATATAACAGCCCAATATCCCTAAGGGACTCCTCTATAGATAGTTAGTCATTATACTCCATCCACATGTAAATTTGTACATTGAAAAGTCCATTTTATGACTGAGAAGCAGTACCCTGCAATCACAGAAATATTATAAGCAACTAATCAGTCTAAATCCAAATAATACATATGTATGCAAAAGAGGCATTGTTTGCATGGAAGTAGATGATTCTGGAATGATTTAACCTGAATATTGCTTACTGTTTAATCCATGGGTTTTACCACTTGACTAACTTTACCATTTGCATCTCTAGCTCAAAGTAGATCTATATCAGAATTTATGTATATGTTTAACTAGTTCATGGTAGAGAACATTATAACTTAAAAGTGCATTGCCATGCACTGGTTCATTTTATCTTATCAACTATAGTGTGGTAGCTATTTTATGGACTTTGGTGTCACTTTCCATTTTCACCTGGAAAAACTGCTTAAACTTGCTGTATTTCTTCTAAATTCAGTTTTTTGCATTCATAAAATGAGCTTTGGTATCAGATTAGCCTGCAGTCACAGCCTGGTTTCAGCACTGATTTCTAGGAGATTTTGGAGATATATTACTTGAAAACTATGTTCTCCAAATTCTCTTACACAGTTTCTATCAAACAGTGGGGGGAGGTATGTCTCTCTCTTGAATCCGGGCTCTGTGACTGCTTAACAAATAGAATATGATGTAAGTTATACTGTACCAGTTGCTGGCTCAGATCTAAATTGGTAGTTCCCATTTTTCTGTCTTGTAATGCTCATTCATGAAACCTATATACCATGTTCTGAAAAAACCCCAGCAGCCCTTAGAAAGGCCCACATAGAGAAAAAACATGGCCGATGTCTCTGTCCATGTGAGTAAACTATGTTATCAGCCTCCTGATGTCTAGTGGATCAAAAATAAGCTGTCACAATCAAGCTCTGACCTATTTGTTAGCAAATAAATGATTTATGTTGTCTTTAACACCAAGTTTTGAGGTGGCTTGCTACATAGCCATAGGAAACTAAAACAGTAGAATAGGGTCTTATTTACTATATAGAAAGAGCTACCATGGCTATTGGTCAATATCAGTAGAGTCTCTATTCCCTATAAAAATGTTACAACATTATTTTGTTGAAAATTTAGCCAATTTAAAAATTGTGAATTCTAAAGTTTTCCTAACAATCTTCATTAATAAATGATAATAGTTATTGTTTATTAAATAATTGTACTGCACACTGAATAGGAACAATATAGGTTGTCTAACTTCACAATAATTCTCTTGTATCCTTTTTATTGATGGAAAAACTTAGGCCTAAGAACCTATATAGTTATCAGTACTAGTTTCATGCTACTTTTCATGTACATAATCCAATAAAGAGTTCATTTTAAATCAATATGAGAGCAAATACTGAATGAGCTTTGGGGAAAAATGGCTTTCACATGACTCTATTGATAAAAATAGTTAAATAGTGGAATAGGCACTGCCTTCTCAACAGATTAAAAAAACAGAGCAAAGGCTCTGAGACATAATGTTTCTTTGCCGGGGAACTACATGTATTTTGGTATTCCTGAGGTTTGGTATTCGAGTTTGTGGCAAGGAATGGTTGAAAAAGAGACTGTAAAGGTAAGCTAGAGAGGGCTTAGAGAACCATGTGTGCGTTTGGAGGAGCTTAGATTCATCCTTGATTGCTAGAGAGCCTTGAGAGTTCTTAAGCAGAGAAGTGATGCAGCAAAATCTCATTTCCAGCATCTTAGGAATCACCATCATCTATCTAGCAAGGTAATCCAAAGCCCACCATTAAACTCAATGCTCTGGATAGTGATTACTTGTACTTCAACTACTTGGGTTTTCACCTAATGGGACTTTAGCCTCTTGGGGAATTATGAAATTATTGCAAGGGCTCCAAGAATTTCTGTGCCTGTAAACTGTATGCTAAGAGAGTTATACATAATACTTTCCATACTGAAATTTCTTTACATTAGTTGAGACTGTTAAACATGATAGTTTTGTGCCATTTGTGCTGTAGAGAATCAAGGGGTAGCCTGGATCCATGCTTTGGGGTGAGATGAACAAGGGAGAACTATAGTGACGCCAAGAGGCAGTTTCAATCAAACAAAAGTTAACATATGAGGAAGCCAGAAACAGTGGTCTGCAGAAAGAGGTGGCAAAGCTTCAATGAATATAGACATGTGGGAAATGTACGTTTCTCAGGACCCTCAGAAAATAAATGAGAGGTAGACTGGACTTCCTCAGAAGATTGGGGATACTTAGGGATATTCAAGGGAGGGGTATCTGAGAAGCTGAAGAATTTGAGGCCATTTGGGTGATCTATATTTATTTCTTTTACATGTTTCTGTTTTCTCCCAACTATGAACTCTTAATGATAAAAATCTAGCTGGTATTTCTTTGTATAGGTGCTATTTCCAGTGAAGTGTTCAGTATACAAAGCTATTTAAAAGTGTTCTATGAGTGAGTAAATTTTCATTTAAAGTATTAAGTTTAATAAAAGTTCTCCTAAGACTACTTTATTATTTGAAGAACAGTCAAATTTAATAGTTTTATTTTATTTGACAGAAACCTTTGATCAGGTTTCTGTTACTAAATAAATAATCTGTCATTATCTGAGTAATTTATATGAGGTAATTTATATTAACCATCTAAATCATGTATATGGTTTAATTTTTTGTTTTTTGTTCTTTTTTTAAAAAAAAATTTCCCTTTTTACCTGCTTCTTTCTTCAACATTATCTATATATTCTTTGCCAAGAGATTTAGTTTATGTTTGGGTTCAAGTGTGACATGGATGCTTGCATAGGAAAACTAAGAGATATCAACCATGAAAGAGAGTTAGAAATAATCTTCTAACAACTATTCTTTCTTTTTAAATACAATTTCAAAGACTAAGAAAGTAAAGTTTAGCTTTCAGCAGAGTGCCTAGAATTTAGCAGACATTTTATAGAACTTTGTTGAATGAAATATCCAGAACTGAACTCTTAAGTGAAGTAGACATTACATCTTTTTGCAACACCATTTAAGTATAAACACAAAACTATTATTGCTTTATTTATCCTTTCCAGTTTCCATAAAACGTAACAAAAATCTTTCAATAAAGTCATTTCCAATAAAGACAATAAAATAATATAAAAAAGATAAACCATAAACAAGGAAAAGGGAGAAATCAAATATACTAACTTTAGGGGTTGACACCTTAATAAAATTAGAAATCTCATTTGCTATTTTTTTTGTTCTTTTGTCTATTTTCTTTAACTGAGTATGCACTATATCAACATTGTATATGCTTATTCTTATGTATATCACTGCATCACAAACATTTTGCCATACTATTAAAATTGCTCAATAAAACATCATTTTGATGGCTTCAAAATAAGTGGAAGTACTTTAGGACTAAGCCAAGCCATGTAAATTCTCCTGAGTTTAGTGTCCTCATGGGCCACTTGGGACTATTAATACCTATCTCTTAATATCTACTTTGTAGGGTAGTCATAAGAGTAAATATTGTGCATAAGAGTAAAGTACCCAACTCAATAACTAACTCATAGCTATAGATTGAATGTTTGTGTACCCCCAAATTCATATCGAAATCCTAAACCCCAAGATGATAGTATTGGGAGGTGGGGACTTTTAGAGGTGTTGTTATAAGTGAGAAGCCCTCACAAAATGGGATTAGTGCCTTTTTATAAAGAGATCCACAGAGCTGCCTTCTACCATATGAGGACATGGCAAGAAGATGACCATGTACAATCCAGAAAGCAGGCTCTCACAAGACATTAAATCTGCCGGTGCTTTGATCTTGGACTTCACAGCATCTAGAACTATAAACCACCCAGTTTACAGTATTTTGTTCAATGGACTAAGATACTCATGTGATTGAATCTTTGAATTTAGGAAAGAAGAACATTCAAGGATGGCCCAAGTATGCATCAGCTAAAAAATTTAAAAAATCATCTCAACACTCTCAAAAACAATAGTATTTTAGACACAGACAAGTTATGTTTCCTCAATTGTGTCATAAAATGTGAGTAAAGTATTTTTAATACACTTAACCATGTTTATTATTCTACAACATATGATTTAAAATATAAATATTGCTTAATAAACCAACGCAACTTTAATTCTTAATTCCAACCAAATGGTTGACCTCAGTCTAAAGGCAAAACTGAAAGGCCTGGATGTATTGGAATTTGAAATAATTCTATATGTACTTAACCTGTGATAATTAGACAAAAAGAGTTCTGAATTAGGATGAGGAAAACCTAAGTCACAACCATGCCCTTTGTTCCCCTGATAAACTTCATAACTCAAATATTACCATTTTCTTTGTCACGGCTACATCAGAATTTTATTGTGGAGATCAATGCTGTCAGTTTACTATTCAATAACAACTATAGAAATTGTGACAGTAGCAAAAATAGTAACATTCTTCACTAATATAACTACTCCAATGCTATATCTTGCTGGATGTAGGCAGGGCACTAATGTCTAATTGTTTATACTTTATCTCACTTATTTATAGTATGATACATAGTCTATTATTGTTCTTATTTAAAAAGGTTTTCTGGACATAAGAATACACTGTTGATATAATATTAACTACATTAAGCAGTAAATAATACATGATGTAGCATGATTTCCACTACATAAATTAAACATGAAACAGGAGAATTAGACCAGAGAAAAATATGACTTTTAAATCAAATAAAATAGCTTAAATAATTTTGCCACTTCTTTATTTGATCTCTCTTATGCCAAAGCAAGATTAGGTAACACTCCTTTACACTTCAGCGAGGGTTGCCAGCTTTACACTTCAACGAGGGTTGCCAGATCTGGCAAATAAAGATACAGGATACCCAGTTAAATTTATGTTTCAGATAAACTATAAATAGTTTTTAGTATATGTACCAAATATTGCATGGGACATTGTTTATTATTTACCTAAGATCAATGTAATTGAATATCCTATATTTTATTTATTTTATTTATCCTATATTTTATTTACACAAAAGCAGTTTCTCTTCTCTGAGTTTCACATCAATAACCTAGGGGTAACAACAGTACCTACCCAATATGCTTTTGGGGAAAAGTAAATGAGCTAAAAAATATAACTCATTAGCGTAATCATACTAGAACCTAATTGCAATTGTTTATCTTTCCCATAGACTAAGAGATATTTGAAAAAAAAGGTATAAAATTTTTAACACTAAATTTATAGCATTATTCTTGACACATAGTATGTGTTCAACAAATATGTGTTGAACGAATGGAATTTAGTAGAATTCTAAGTCATTTCTGAAATTTGATTTATATTATTCTGTTCCACAGCATACCTTTCATTAAAAAAGAACAAATGTAAACTTATTACAGTCTCTATCAACAATCATCTTACAGATTTCATATTAGCAGAGATTGGATACATTTACCAATAAGATAATATTATTATCTTTTCATCTTATTTACCATTTCCTATCGTGTAAAATTTGTTAGGCAAAACACAGGAATACCTGCTTCATAGACTAGATCAAAGTCACTCAAATGCCAGGATAAGTTTCAGAGTAGATGGTTTCTCTGTGAATGGCCTGTTTAAATGTCTTCTGTTCTAATTGCTGCTTTGTCTTTCATTGTGGCAATCTCTCTGATTTCCCCTTTATAAGTCAGCAACTTAACAGACAACCTCATGCATCTGAAAAGCATATCACATGGACTCCACTTTTTCATTCTGTTCTTGGCCAGGCTCATTTATCTTATTTTCCCAACCATACTCTGTCTACCAACTATCTAAAGCCTGATTGGAATGAAACTGAGGTAGAGATTAGGTCAGTCTCTGACCTAATTTACAACTAGCTCAATCTCTTTCTAATATGCCAGAAGCACTTTCTGAAGTTGCTGATGCCTCACAGAAGACTTGAAAGTTATCCTAGTCAGAAAAAATTCTGTTTATTTACTCATAGTTTCTCATTCTCACTTCTGCTAAAAACAAATCAAAAACAAAAACAAATCAATAATTAGCAACAAGTGATAGTCCCTACTTATATTGTTTTATAATAAAAAGGGCCAGATTGAATAAAACTATTTGTTACTACCTGTACTACCAGCATAAAAGGGGCCATGCATGCGCAAAATATTTTACATATACTCTATTTTAATTCTCACAACACATCTACAATACAGGTATTTGCATCCATTTTATATATAAAAAAGAATCAGATAGTTGAAGTAACTTAACCAAAGACAGTCCTGCTAAGTGTCAGAGATAGTCTGTTTCTCTGACCATATGCAGTTTTAAGGACAGCATGATTTAAGGAGAAAATCTGAGTCCAGCTTCATGCTGTGCTATTGAATACCTGTGGGTACTGGATCAATGCAATCAATTTAATTTATTTTACTTCAATTCTATACTTACTAAATACCCGTTTGATGTAAGACTATGTGTAAGGCACCACTAGAAATAAAAGTTGAAAAGGAAATGGTGTAAGTTTATATTTAATTAAGAACCCAGTAGAGGAGATTAGATATATACCCAAACATATTCACTACAAAACTAGGTAGGACAAGTCCAGTAAAATAGCATAGACAATTGGTGATAAAAACAGAAGAGACAAATTTTGACAGAGAGGATCAAAAAGAAAGAGAATTTGTGCTTAAAGAAAGGCAGTTTATCTTAGAGTTTAAGAAACAAAGCTCTTGAATTAGAAGAGTCTTGAATTCATTCTAACTTCACCAACAAACACAAAGCTATGATTGTGAGCAAAGTGTTTGACCTCTAACAGCCTTGGTTTCTTTATCTTTAAAAGGAAATGATAATATTTCCACCTAAAAAGAGGTTCTGTGGTTGTGAAAAACAAATACACTAGATCACATATATCAAAGCACCTACCATAATTCCTGGCACAACATAAGCACTCAGTAAAGATTAAATTTAAAACAAGAAAATTTGTATTTTGCATTAATAGCATATAGGATGAGAGGACAGGACTTTAGTCTCCAGGGACAAGATGAGTAAATACACAGAGGGTGAGAAAACTTGGAAGGATTATGTTTAGGAAGTAGAATGTAACTGACAGTGAGATGCCAACTGATTTGAAAGGGAGAGATTATAATCCTGAGTGTCAGGTTGATGGTATGAGAACAAACCAAGAGAGGCATGACAAGGCAGGTCTGATGTGGGACAGCACACCTAGGCAGGAAGTGAGCTGGCTAACAGAGGTCCAGTAGATTTGGGCAACTACTGAGCAATGGTCTCGAAGGGGATGCTTGAATATCTCTTCAACAAACAATAATGATATGTAGTGATGCCTTCGGTAATTTGTAAATGACTATAAAAGCATTAGGTATTGCTTTACTAGTGGTAGTTTTGTTAATAATGGGGATTAATCTCTACTGAACAGCCCACATTTTTCTACCCAATCTATCTGATGATAAGTTCATTTATTCAAAAATTGAGCCCTAAAATAGTCATTTCTTGGCTCCACAAGGATCTGAACTAGGAAAGAAGAATTTGTAAAGGTGCTTGACCTCTCTACATAAGGGTGGAAACTATAGCATCATCCTGGTTTGGCCTGTCTTCTAATGCACTAGACAGATCAGGTTTACACAACAGTTGCAACACTTATGAAGATCATGGTCAGTTTCCCTTAATCTGAAAAAATTAGAAATTCTGCCTTTCTAACAGTTACTTTGGTAACTCTCTTAACTATCCAGAACACTTCTCTAGGTAGATATGATACACACACACACACACACACACACACACACCTAGGGAGAAGTATGTCTATATACGTACAGACATATCTGGCAAAGAAAGGAGTTCATGCACAAATGAACCAAACTAAAAACAAATAAATGTTCAATGAAGACTTAAAATAGAAATGAAATTGCCTTTGAGAAAACAATAAACAAACAAAATATTGTGAGTCAAAATGACTAATTCTTTTACCTGCAATTATCTAGCAAGAGTTAATTGAATGTTTACTGTGTTAAGTTCTTTACATACAATATGATGAATTCTAACAAAATATGGGCAAGTTGAATATTATCTCAGTTTTATAAGTGAAAAAATAGATTATGTAGACTTATTCAAAATCATGTATAGTAAATGCTAGAACGGGATTAAAATCAGCTACTATTTAATTTCCACTCTGTACCTAGACTCTGATAATGAAAAATGAACAAGACATGACCTTTATTTTCAAATAAAACACAATAAGATTTGTAAAATACAATGAAATAAAAATGAAATAGAAGCTGGCACAACTAAATTCAATTGCGTATGAAGTGGAGAAGACTACATAAAAGCTTAATTGGGAAGGTTTAGTAGAATTTTCTCAAACAATAGAAGAAAGTAGAATGTATTTCAAACAAAAATAACAGAGATGCCAAGGTGTGCTGTCACTAAAAGATATTCATTGACAATATGAGGAATTTCATTTTGTCTCTAGTATAGAACATGAGCCAGAGCAGGTTCTATACTATGAATAAGCTGGAACGACAAACTAAAGTTTTTAAATTGTGTCTTGCTGATGAGTAGGGGAAAATAAGAAGATTGAAGTATTTGAATTCTAAAAGTCTTAAACTATATAACTATAAAAGTAGGAACAGTTTAAAAGTTGTCTGGCTCATAGAAAATGCAGAAATATGCTGATTCTCCTTTTTTGTTTCCAAGACTGACACAATTAAAAGTAAAGTCATCACACAAAAATACATTAGTAAAAATGTCACTGCCTATCTGAATAATTAGGGCAAAGAGAGAAGAAGATATTTTTAGTTTCTTATTGTACTAGAAAAGCTTGAAATAATTTGCTTTTCTCGTCTCACAATTTTATAAAGCCACAGCAATTATCACTTTTATCTACCCCGTTGAATATAATGCACTTTCAATGCTCAAATTATGACCAAGAGCTTGGTCTCTTTCCAAGTTAACAAACAGAACTAATGGATTTGTGCTCATAGTGTATCTATCTGTCTGAGGAAAGCTTACAAGGTGAAGTGATCCTCATTAAAAAGAAAACTATGGTAATTAAATATACAAAAACTAAACACATAAACAGTAATAAAAGAGGTACTTATTGATAATCGTTTTCATATAGAGGCAGCAATTTTTGGAGTAGCTTGTGGAAATATTTAATGACAAAAAAATATAAAGTGTATGTCCTCTGGTTTGAAAGAGCTCTTGTCCACATTGTAGTTCTGGCTTATGAACACGAATAGGACTGGAAATATGCTTAGTATGTCCTTGGAAGATCATCTGCTAATTCAGTGACTTTCAGTTGAAAGCATCAAGTGAAAGTAAAAACAAAAAATCGAAGAAAAAATCTGAGAAGTGAGAAATTAGAGAACCAGTGAGCAGTAATTTTAAACAGACACTACTTTTCCTTGATCAAGTACTGTGTAGACTAGAAGACTTTAATTTTCAAGTTAGTAACCAACACACAAGGTAAAATATTAATTTTTGTTTAATATCATAAAAATAATGAATCCAGAATTCATAGAAAATATTTATTGTTTATATAGAGCCATAATTATTTCTCTTTGCTTTATCAAACCCCCTTTTCTTTCAAAACATAAAGCATAAATAATTATTACATTCACAAGTCATCATTCTGGTATAAAGTCCAATTTTAATGTCATCCAAGTGAGAAAAAGAGAACATGGCTGTGTTAGAAGAAATTTCCATCACCCTTTCTATAAATTGATGCTACTAAACTTTTGGAAATGACATCTTAAAGTCATGGATTCTCAATCTGCTGTTGATTAAAACACATCTGAATTATCTAAATGTTTTCGTTTGTTTGTTTGTTTGTTTGTTTACAAATTACACTAAATTCTGCAATAACAGGAACACTGGCTTAACTATCTCAGCACCTCTTGTATGAAAGTAGCAACTAACCTGTCTCATATTGGGGACTCAGTTATTCTTTTTTGTGGATCTCCTTTCTCAACATAATCTTCCTTCACTCCTCTTCCTTAATTATTATTCATTGATTTGTTAGAATTAAAACAAGGTATGGCATCTCTGATAAACAGATATTTATAAGATTCTTAACACTCTTTTCAATGCCACTGTGTTGAATATAACACAACTTCTGCTCCTTTTATTTTTGTATGTCGATAATAATACTAACAGCAACCATGGGTTGAGTGCTTATCATGAGCCAGGCCCTATGCTAAGAGTTTTTATACATCCATTTACTCCTCATAGCAGTAACTGTCTCATGATTTCATAGCTATTTCTGATAGGCTAAGATTAAACCCAAGATCATCACATCAAAGACCTTTCCCTTAACCAGTGATTCTCAAACTCCTGTCCCATTTAACACTGATTACTTAGGTTGCTACACAAAAATAAATGATCTGAGACACAATATGTTTTAGAAACACTGTATATTTTATTTTTTTCCTTGGAGATTTAAAACGTATATTAGGACATTTTAAAGTTCTTAAAAGTTATGAGAACAGTTTAATGTTGATTAGTTATAAATTTTCCTAATTTGTTTAATTATGGACACTCTTTTATTTCCTGCATAATATCTAACAAATCATTCACTTTGGAAAATATTGTCATGCTTTATTCTCTTGAGTCAATAATTATGAGTCTTGGTGCGTTCCTATCTCTTACTTTTATACTGTATATACTACTTACTTAGCCACCTGACCTTCTGAAGTCCATCTCAATAAAAGTAGTGCCACTCTCTTTTCACTGGAAAGTGTCTCTTCACTGTATAAATGAAATTGTGACTAAAAAAAAAAAGAAACCTTCTCTTCCTGAGCCCCTCCCTTTCCTTTACCACCATCCCTCCATCTGCCTTATTGATCTAACTAAATTTGACTGGAGCTTGAGGATATAGCAAAGGCATTATCTGCATCAAGAAGCCTTCCAGAAATATACTACTTACAGATTAGGAGAGGATCTCATCTCTTATCTCTGCAGTACTATGGTCTATAGTTATGAATGTTACACATAATTCTTAATGTTATATTAAGCTCTTAAATACTCCAGTATGTGCTACAAAAATTGCTTTCTATCTAAAGTCAAATCTTACATCACCAAATACAAGGAGCTTATCATTACAAAATGTATAGACTTCCTGGATGTAGTGAGTTCAATAGAAGTTCAACACCCACAAACACATCCATTACTCTAGCAGATCAAATCCCTCTATCTCTTGAAAAGGAAATTTACAAATGTAAATGCAAACTCTGAACATTGGCCTTTTCGATCCTTAGAAATACAGACTCTATCTACTACTCAGGCCTTACTTAGATCTGTTAATTCCTTCTTTTCAAGTTTAAGAGTTTTCCTTTTCATTCTTTTTCTAAATATGCCACAGGAATATTGAAAAGAACACAGGCATTAAGGACAGACAAAATGCCACTTAGCAGCAAAGTAGAAACTACCAAGTTAGTTTGGTATCATGTGCCTCATTTCTCTTATCTATAACTTAAAAGACTGATGTCTACATCTGTTGTTATGTGTGTGAAATCACCTGGCACCTAATCAGTGCTTAATCAATGTTTACATTTCTTTTGATGCTAAAATACTTATTCATGCCCTTCCTATTATCTGAACCACAATTTGCTAAGAGATCTTATAGATTTAAGGTACTTATGAGCTTGTCTATAAAACTTGCCAATAAAGCCAATAAATGTAAACCAGTAGATTTTTTCTACTACATAGGATTTGCATACAAACATAGACCTAAAAGTCTACATCTCTTTGTTTCTTAACTATTGGACTGTAAGCAAGTCTCATAACCTTTCAAAAGTTCAATTTTCTTAAGTGGGGGTATAACACCTACCACATAAGGTTACTTCAGGCATTAAATAGCAAACAATGTTTAGTATTATGCTAATGTTAATCTGTATAATTTCTTACAGTATTCAACAATGAACATCATTTCTTAACAAGAGTAGAGGCTAAATTAAAAAAAAATATTTCTTCAGATTAATGTTAGAAATTAAACTGAAAGAAATTTGTAGGGGTTACCCAAAAGTTTTACCAGATTTACCAGAAATGATCTTAGCTCTGCTATGTGGGTTTGGGCAGTGTCAGAGTCAGATGGCATTAAAGACCTTACGAACAGAAATAGTTAAAAATTCCCAGCTTTCAGTGTTCATGTAACCCAACCATCAAACTCATATTCCCAGAGCAAGGCAGCTCATCTTTGTTGAGCTTGGCAGACAAACAAAGAATATGTGAGATATCCATGCCATAGAATTAGAGTCTGAAGCCTGGAATCAAATCAAAGATGGTATTTAGCCCTTTCCCTTTGTACTGAAACTATATACTTACCCTAAAGATGAGATTATCTTTATGTCTGGTTTGTTCCAAAGCCCAAAATAGATTTCTGGAAAAAAATGGATTTCAGGAACATAGACATAACCTTCTCATTCAATGACTGAGTTATTGCAACTAAGGTATAAAGCTTTTCTCCTTGCTGCTAAACCCTCCTTTAATCCATCCAGTATATACTGTACCAGATTTACCTTCTTCATTTTCTTTCATTATGACATTCAAGAACATATTTAAACATCAGATCAATACTGGTGGATCTAGATTCCAAAACCTCATATAATGGCTCCAATAATCATATTAGCATATTTCTTAATTCCTAAGCTTCCTTAGTTACCTCAGCATTTAGAAGAACTAAAAGCTGCTTTGCTTCTAATAAATTTCTATTTTAAAAATAAAAGAGCTTCTTGATACTGTGAAGAACTGCTTTGGGTAAGCATAATTTATGTGCAATCCCTATATAATTTATTATTTTGCAATACATCATTTTTTTTAGTAGTTTCATTGAAATGCAGTTAACATAGCAAACAACTTATCCCTTTTTAAGTGCAAAATTAACAGTTTTTAGTATATTCACAGAATTGTGGAATGATCACCAGAATCAATTTTAGAACACTTACATCAACTCTCGCCCTGCACAAAAAAAAAAATTTTATTAGCAGTCACTTTGCATTCCTCCTCCCGCAACTAGGTAGCCACTAACCTACTTTCTTTCTCTATAAATCGGCCTATCCTGGACATATCACATAAATAATATCATACAACTTGTGGTCTTTGTAACTGCTATCTTTCACTCTGCGTAATGTTTTTAAGGTACATCCATGTGGTATCATGCATTCATCTTATATTCCTAGAGAGAGATCAATGGCAATAAGGTCATAGTTTTAAAAAAATCCACTGTTAGATTTTATTCTTTGACCTCTAGGACTATATCCTTGTCCCCATACCTTTCTGGACAAGGCACACTGCACCATATAATATTATAGCTTATATCAGATCACCTTATCCTTGTTCTAAACCCACCTGAACTATGTGAGTAAAAAAAAAAAAAAATCAATCTGACCTACAAAGCAATCTGTAGGAGAAAGGACAGGGTAGGGAAGTTCTGAGTTATGAATCAATAAACTGAAATGGTATTTCTCCAACTCAAAGAAAAATCAAAACAAAATCTCTGAGCTATAGTGAATAAAAGCCAAATTAGTAAGTTTTTGTAGTCAGTTGAAATACCTGTGATAAGTCTTACAGTTTTGAGAGAAAGTAGGAAGTCAAGGTAAGGCACTGTTACTATCAAGCTTCAGTGTGCATAAATACAACATGGAATTGCTTTTTAGAATTGTATATCTCTGGGACCTATATGCCTATATCACATCCTTCCACTGTAGAGATTCTGACCATGTATTGACTGGGGCCAAGGAAGCTGAGCCTTAATGATATACACAGAAAGAACCTAAAACAGGACAATATTTTGGTAATACTGGTAAAATAAACTGAGCTTTGAAATGAATTGGGTGAAATTTGATTCCTACCTTATCCATTGGTTGTGCAATGCTGGGCAATTTTCTAGTGTCAGTGTGTTCATCTATTATATGAGACGAACAATAGCCTCTTCACAGTACTGCCCTGAAAATGCAATAATAAAACACTTTATACATATTAAATGAATCTGGCTTTAACTAATCTTGGCTTCCTCCTCCTTCTCCTAAACCAAAGTCATAAGGGCATGGTAAACAAAATGGCTTATATAAATGACACAAAATGAGTGTTGCTTTGTTTCACCATCTCTCCTCAAAACTAAACCTTCCCTCCTCCAATAAGGTCCCCATTGTGAACATCCTGCCTCAACTCACAAGAAATCTGAAAACACTCTCATTTGGGTGAACTACTTGCAGCTGCAAACATGTCGGCAGGAACAAGGTACTATATATGCCCAATGTTGATTAGCATCACTGCAACTCATTATTCTGATCAGCCAGAAGCAATTTACAATCATCTTTGAGCAAGTGCACATCATTTTCATAATTGACTTGAGGAAGCTTTGACACAACAACTTGTTGTAGCTGTCAATCACTGTCAAAGGATAGAAAAGGAAGCCTTTCCAGAAGGAAAAGCAAAACTAGTGTCTCACTACAATGGACAGTAAACAGGGTAAATATACATTCTTTATCTTATTGCTATTTTCTAGGCATTAGAACAGTATCTTCCAGAGAAAGAAAAGGACCATAAAAAGGTGAAACTCACTGATGCTTTTGTCTTGTTAAAAGAAACCTGGAGTAAAACTGACAGGTTTGAGCCACACCTCTTTGAGCTGTCATTTTTAAAATTTTTGTTAATTTCCCCCCTCCTCTGTAACTGCATTTATCATTGCTAGCTTTAGTAAAAAGAGCTGGCTTGGAAATTCATTCTTTCTTTCAAAGAATTATACATTTTGGGGTGACTCCAGAGATATTATACAACAGATGGATAAGACAGACAGACAGAGATAAATATATGTTTCCATATTTTCTGAAACAAACTGAAGTAAGAATATTTATTTAAACTTTGCATACTTAATTTAATATTTATTTAAATAATTATAAAGGGGAAGTTATCTAATTTTTAACTCACTATAACAATAAAAGCAAGGAGTACAAGAACTAAATTAAGTAAATGGCCTTGAAAAAATCAAACAGCAAAAAACAAAACAAAATCAAAATAGTAAACAATTGGTATTGAATGTTATTTCCCAAATTTATTATTAGTTTCTTGGTAAAATAAAATTAACATTTCCATGCATATTATAAGAGACAAATAAATATATAAAAAAACACATTTCAAGTCTAACTAATGTACTGTATATTTGAAACTAATTTAAATAAATAAATTTTTAAAAAGTTTCAAAAAGTGAAAAGTTGGAAATACAATGCAATGTATAAAAAAGCAGGAATCTTGCAATGTGATGCATATGGTGCATAGCACTCAATGCATTTGACAGGCAGATAGGGTTTTTGTATACAGTGGGTACTCAGAAAATGATAGTTGTATATTTATTTAATATCAATACAAATATAATGGGATATGTGCCTTTTGTTGTCTACAAGATAAAATTCTATAATGTCAGTTATTTGAAAGAAATGGCTTGAATTAACAATTTAGTGTATTTGAATTTTCAGTTATGTAATTTGAATGGAAAATATTTACAAATTTTCAAGTACTATCTTGTGATAGGCCTATATTAAAAATACACAATAATGGATGACTGCTGAGATGGCCATAGCATATCTGAGAGGGTGTATTTCACATTAGTAGGAAAGTGAATCAAGGATGTTTAGAATGTGTTAGGATGCATGATTAAGTCTAGTGTATGAGCGTTGAAAGATGGCAGTGATCCAAGCTAAGCCATTTCCCCATTTTCTCCTTTACCTGGGTTATAAACATTGAAAGGTAACTTAATTTTTCTACACAGTAAAGTCATTAACCATGTTTCCATAGAAATCCTACAGCTGACCATGTACTATAAAATGAAAACATGCTAGAATGTAGTTCCATGAGGGCAGAAAACATTTATTTTCATTCTTGTCATTTACTCTGAGGGTTGCATGCAATGTTTTGCACATGAGAAGTCCTCAATAACTATTTGTGAAAGAATGAAAAAAAAATAAACTTTAGAGCACTGAATAAATTGTACTTGCATGTATCTTTGGCTTGCATCTTTTGACCATCATTTACCACTGATTAATACACTGCTTTTTCTATGGATTTGTCAGTATCTCTGAGTACCTGGTAAAGGCCAAGAGGAGAGGAGCTTCATTTACCCCGCTCTGTCTTCCTCAGAATCCAGCTCAATGAGAGATAACTATAATTTGTATTCTTTTGTGGATAATCTGTCTTTTCCTTCCAGTACATTTTTAGAGTTTCCTAAATGCATTTATTGTTTTGATTCTTTACTGTAAAATATGTGTGTTTGTTTAACACAATTTGAAATACTACAATCTTTCAATATGTAGATCAGTGTTCCCTAACTTTTTGGCATCAAGGACTAATGTTCCTATGAGAATCTAATGCCTGATGATCTGACATGGAGTTGAGGCAGTGATGCTAGCAGTGGAGAGCAGCTACAAATACAGATGAAACTTCGCTCACTGGCTCATGATCACCTCCTGCTCTGCATCCCAGTCCCAAACGGGCCTCTAACCAATACTCAGCTATGGCCCAGGGATCCCTGATGTAAACTATGTCTGAAAAATTCTCAGCCATCATTTCTTCAAATATTGATTCTCCTCCATTTTTTTCTATTCTCTCTTTCTATAACTACTGTTTTATAGATAAAGAGACTTAGGTTCTATTCTCCATAGTTCCTAACTTTTCTTCCACAGTTTCCATTTTTTTCTTTGTACTGCTATATGGAAGAGTCCTTAATTCAATCTTTCAGAGTATTAATTCACTATTTATATGAATCAAGTCTATTTTTCATCTACTATTTTATAGCTGTCATATTTTTAATTTCCTAAATCTCTAATTGTTTTTATTTCATAACTACCTATATTATGTTTAATCTTATGTTACCTATATGAGTTCTTTATTATATATCTGATGATACTAAATATAGTTATTTCTTCCTCTTGTATTGGATTTTGTAATATTTGCCTTCTCTGGATTTTATATTATCCATCTTTTGTTATATTTAATCCTATTCTCTCTCCCTTTATTCTCACTAATATTTAAAAATGCTCAAGCTTTTCCATCTTAAAAAATATACCCTTCAACCACAGTCTTCAACAAAACTTTGATTTGTCTGTTTAACAGACAAAGTTATTGAACAAATTTCCTATATTTATAGTCTCTGTTTTCTTATCCTTCATTCGTTTCAATCTGGTTTCTGTCTCATTATCAATTGCCTAATAAAGGTAAATAGAATAAATGTTTTGTTTTTCTCATTTTAGTTGGTATCTTTGCACAATAATCACTCTTGGCAACTTTCTTTTCATAGTTTCCATGATGCCACTTCTGTTTTTTCTGCTGCACGTCTGAATTTCCCTTTTCAGTCTTATTTGCATGCTCATACTTATTTATTGAGCCACCAAATGTTGAGACTCCTCTGGGTTTTGTCCTCTCCTCATTATCTAATTTTATCCTATCACATCTAAATGATATACCTGGATTTGATGACTTCCCACATACAGATGAATTTTGAGTTTCTTCAACCCAGAACTCTCCTCTCTGAGCTTTAGGCCTCTGTTTAGAATTACCTTCTTATCATCATACCTCGATATTTCAAAAGTACTTGAAACTCTACAACATCTAAAACTCAACATCTGATCTTCTGTAAACTCAGGTCTATCCTAATGATCCCTATTTATCACAATCATCCTTTGGCTCAGCCAACCAGATACTTAAGAATATTATTTTTGGCACCTTCCTTTCTTTTACCTCTCCATACCCAATCTGTCACTACTACCTAACAGCTTTACTTCAAAATATCTCTTAAATCTATCACTTTTTCACTGTTTCTTTTTTTATCTTTTATCTCATTTAAGCTGTCATCATTTCTCATATAAATAATTGGACTAGGTTTCTAATTAATAATACTTCTACTTTGCCCTCTTCCAGTCGATTCTTCACATTTTACCCAGAAAGATATTTTCAAGATACAAATAATATAATTTTTTTTTCATTTAAACACAAGGCTTTCCATTGTTCTTTGGAGATAAACTAAAATCCTCAGTATAATTTACAATGTCCTCCATGGTTTGGCCCTAACTACTTCATTATGATGTCACTTGCCTGGTGAACTCTTGCCACACTAAGCCTTCTTTTAGCCCTTACACTGTGTCCTGTTATTCTAATCTGTAAGACCTTTGCATATCTTTTCCCTGCCTGAAATTTTATTTCCAATTCTCCACATCTAGTTAATACCGATAATCCACCATATCTCCACTTAAATATGATTTGTTCAGGCTTACCTTCCCTCACTCAAAGGCTGCTAGAAGCCCATTACACACTCTCTTACTAGAGCATGCCTTCTTCACATGGCATTACCACATTTAAATTGTATATTTGTTTTGTGTGATTAGTTGATTGATGATTACCTACACATCTAGACTGTAAACTGTTTGCACAAACTCTATTTTGGCTCAGTCTTTTGAGCAGTTAGGAGGCACTAAAAATACCATCTAATAAATGAGGGAAAAATGAAATGATTGACAGGTTCAATGTTAGATACAGTGATTGATTCTCTTATAGTTTCTATCCATTGTCACAAATAATTTTTTTGTTTTGTTCTGTTTTGGACACACCAGAACATATTTTAGAATCTCTATATAAATCAGCAAAAAAGAGATGTCATATTAAAATTAAAGAATTTTAAAAATGTTTAATAAGAAATGATTTACCAATGTGTAGTATGGGTATAGGGGAATAACAAGAAATACTGGAGTGCCACTTGGCTAGTAATAGCAATCTCCTGCCTGGTCTCTTCTTTGTTTAAATCCACTCAGAAGCCAGAAGAAAAAATAATCTGTTATTATAGTTTGTAGAGACCAGCTTCCCTGGACAAAAAGAAGGTAGAAAATGGATCTAAAAAAATAAACAAAAATATCCATGACATTATGCAATATTGATTACATATAGAACACTGTTATTCATTTATTTATTAGTTCATTCATTTTTACTTATTTATTTATTTTTTTTAAGTAAAAGGCTGAAGTTGCATTCTATCTATTCTTTAATAGGTAATGTTTTCCTTGGTTGACTCAGACCTTATTTAACACTTATAATACTCTGTTAATTACATTTAACAGCCAATTTTTTTTTACCACACCCCATTGCAATTTGACTTTTCGCCTCTCTCGGGCAGAAGTGGAAACTTTTTCCTCACCTTCTTAAATCTAAATAAATCTCATATCTCACTTTGAGAAATAGAATGTGGTGGAAGTGACATTGCATATTTTGTATCCTAAGTCTCAAAATCCCTGAAGGTTCTTTCTTTGCTCTCTTGGAATGCTGCCCTATAGCCATCAATAGGGAAGCCAGTTGTGACCTACCGGAGGATGAGAAGTTACGTGGAGAAGATTCCAGGCACCTCACCTAAGAGCTAGCACCAATTATCAGACATATGAGTAAGTCCATTACAGACCTTCTGGGACAGCTGATGCTCTGGCTGAATGCTGCTGCATGGGTGAGCCCAGGCAAAACCAGGAGAGGCATTGCTCAGTTTAGCCTCAGAATTGAAAAAAAAATGATTATTGCCTTAAGTCACCAACTTTTGTAGTGGTTTATACATAATTAAATCGGTATGTATTATAGTTTTCTTCATTTTACAAATGAGAATAATGATGCAGAGAATATTTAGTATGTTGTCCAAACAGTATACACATTACATGGCAGAGCTAGAACTTGAATCCAGGCCTTTCTGAATATAGATCCCATACCTGAAGACACAATGATACACTACCTCTCTAAATCTATTTAATATTTTTCTATAATTTACTTTCAGTTATTTGAAGGTTGCAACCATGCTGTCCAAAGTCTTGTCTTTTCCAGAATAGGCATTCCATTTTATTTTACTTTTCTTCATGCAACAATATTTTTTGGTCTTACATGTATGGTATTCATTCTCATTTGAAGACCTAACAATTTATCTACTTTTTCCAAATGGTAGATGCCAGAACTAAATTCTAAGTGGAGTCAGACTTCAATGAAATAAAATAATATTCACAAAGCTTTAGCCTATGGACCAAGTTTAGCCTATGATGTATTTCTGTAAGGCTCATAAGCTAAGCATGGCTTTTACATTTTTAAATAGATGAAAAGAAAATCAAGAAAAGAATATTTCATAAAAATTACATGAAATTAAATTTTAATTGGAGCACAGTTACTTGTTTACATATTACCTGTAGTAGCTTTCTCACTACAATAGCAGAATTGAGTATATATGACAGAAAAGACCCTTTGGCCCACAAAGCTGAGCATATTTACTATCTAGCTCTTTTTAGAAAGTGTACTGAGCCTTGAAATAGGTGACTACAACATTCTTCACTTTGAATGTTCCACTTCTTTTATTTCATCTTTAACTTATATAATTTTTATGGATAGTAGTGTCACTTGAATGATATTGAACCAATTAAAACTGTCTTTACACTTATTTCCCTAAAGCCACAATTCCTCCATTCCCTTCATTGATGTTTTGAGTCAAAAATGCATGTTTACTACATTTTGTTCCATTAAATTTCATTTTATGAGATTCAGACTCTCATTCTCTTATTGAATATTTATTCTGTTATCTAACATGTTCAATTTTTCCCCAGGTTGGTTTTATCCACAAACTTAAGAAACTGATCACTTTGACGAAGTGGTAGAATAAATGTGGTACAAAAGACAGTCATGTAACACAGCATTAGAAATTTCTCTCCAATTTGAATCCCCATCTCTTAGTCAAAACATTCATATAAGTAACCCCCATATTTTAACCAAAATTTATTTCTAAGGTCACTATTCAATAACCTATTTATTTTTTTGGCTCATATATACTGAATACCTATTATGCTCTGTGCTTGGTACTAGAGAAACAATGATGTAGAGAACATACAAAGGTCCTGCCCATTAGGACTTTCAGCCTCATTACTTAGCAAGAAATCACTCTTAAAATCTGTGATTACAAACTGTAATGTTTGTTATGATTAAACTGCCTTGAATTATTGGAACATTAATACATATGTATACAATTCATTGTTAAAATTCCCCTTACCTCCTTAAACAATGACTTCGATAACTCTAGGAAAGGAGCTGACATTAGGCTCACATAACTTTTTCTCAGTAAACCAACTTGGTGCCTAGTGATTTAGGGCTTCCCTAAAATAGAAGTCTGAACCTTCAATGTGCTTACAAATCACTTGGGGAATCTTGTTAAAATGTGGATTCTGGTTCAGTAGTTCTGGGTTGGAGCTGAAAGTCAGCATCACTAACAAACTCTGAGGAATAGCATGCCACTGCTCTACCCACCTCACTCCAAATAACAAGGCCTCACTAGGTGCTAGTAACCCAAATTTTTAATGATTAGTTCCTGTCCTAAAAACAGCAGACTGTTTTAGAGAGGCATTACAGTAATTTTTGAGGAGCAGAGAAAGACAAGTAGCCTAGTGGAAACCACAGGCTCTTGAGTAAGACAGATGTAAATTTATATGCAGGCATGCATCTTGATAATTGGGTGAACCTGTAACTTCATCTCACTGTACTTAAATTTCCTCATCAGTAAAAATGGAAATAATAGTTTGCTGTGAGGTTATTAAAAATAATAACACTGAAACACAGTAGACTTTAAACAAATAGTAGCTTTTATTGTATTTATTAAAAGAGATTATGAACAGAGCTGTGCTTTAAGAAAATTAAAAAGGCAGCAAGATGCAGTTTGATTTTCAATAGGGAAAGACTACAGGCCCTTGGATAAATCAGATATTGCTCTAGTTCAACCAATATTTAATGAGCATGTACTATATGTTCAAAACTGTACTAAATGCCAGGAATATAAAGCTGAATCCAGCACAATTTTTAAAGAGTTCAATCAGGTAGACATATTGGCCAACAGCCATTAGATTCAGAGGCATTTGATGAGCCTGAATCAATTAATTCATTTGACACATACTAGGGAAGTAGCAGTTGTGATGAGGAAATAGAAATATGTTTGAGAAATATATGATATATATAAATATATGATATATATATACATATATATATATATATATATATATATATATATATATCAAAGTGGTTAAGATGATAGGATAGGATATTCTTATAAGAAAAAAAAACTTAATGATAATTCTGAGAACTCAAAATCTGAGAAGATAAAGGTTTCATTAACAGAAATAAGTGTGAAAGAAATATCAGGTAAAGGAGGGATAAAATTGTGTTTCCTTTTGTACATATTGAGTTAAAAAGATGTTGGGTCATCTTAGGGTACATGAACTCAAAGATTTTTGAAATAGAATCACCATGGGTCGCAATATGTGTAATTGAAACTCATTTACAGAATTCAAGAAAAACTAACATGCAGTTTCTTTTTATTTTTCTAACAATATAATTTGGACCACATGTTTGTGTATCTACTGTGCATTTGCAGATGCTAAGAAAGGCGTGTGTGTTTATCTTTGATGTTTACCCTACATCAGCAGTTTTAAAAATTACTATACTGTTTCTACTCTATTAATGACAGTCTGAATGTCGAAGCTTGATAAGTTGTTTACAAGGAAGTTCAGAAGGAGAAATCAGTGCATGTTTGCAGAATATTGTGAAAACATTTTTCCCAGGATGTGTCGCTGGAAATGGCAATTAGTCAATGTAAAGAAACTGATATCTCTTTAGACATTAAGTCTCACTAAAACAAATATCCAGACCAATGTAGTTAAGCTTCTGAGAGAATAAATAAAATTATATTGATATATAAAACATTTCATACAATTCATATCTGTTACCCATAAATTCTTTTTAGAGTTCTCAAAATAATTCAAAAGGGAAGCTTTCACATTTACATTTTATAGGTAAATATAGTGAAGAACAGGGAAATGAGGGACTTAGAGACTCACAGAAAATCAAATGAACTGCCTAAGATGTCTTATATAAATGCCTGCTATAAACTATGATCTGTGCTACGAACTTTTACATTTACTTTTTTGCTTCTCTCTCACAATAATTCTGCTCATCATCATGAAGATGAGATAACGCAATAACACAGAGCTACAATAATTTGGTCGAGATCATGCAGGTGTCAGGAAGAGCATTTGTGAGTTGCCTCCACATCAACCATTTCTCCCTTTCCCTTTCATAACAGCTACAATTTCTGTTTAGAAATCAATGTGGTTTCAGGGAAACTAAATTCATTCCTACTCCATAGGTGAAATATGTGAACTAAACTAAGCCCATCAGGGTACTACATTACTCACAGAGTTTAGTTTAGGAATGGACATAAGCTTCTCCATCCAAAGAATCTAAGAACTTGTGCTGAAAATGCTGAGGCAAATGTCACCCTCTCATATTGTTTGTATGAATGGAATGATGCTGGCAGCCATTTTAGAATCAATTGCTATCAAAGTGAAGTAAGCAGATATAGGAATGGAGGGACATTGGGTCTTTGATTAAGCTACTGGATCAAGCCTCAGATTTTCAGAGGTTGGAAAGATTCTGAACTTTTCAGGTCCTTAAGCCCATAATTAACCTCCAGTATTTAAACAAATTTGAGGATTTCCCTTGTAGCAACAAATATTCTAACTGCTATAGAAGTCAACTAAACCAATCCCCTTTTGCTAGAGACAAGATATTAAACTGAAAGCAAAAAGCTCTTGTCCAAGATGGCAGAGCTGACCCAAGACAAAGCAAGCCTAGAGTTCAGGATTTTGTATACTCAGCCTCGTGATATTTCAAATGCAAAATTCTGACTTACCAAGGTCAAAAAGTGATTAAAAAAATGTCTAAGATTTCTAAAATACTCAGAATACCTCATTTCTAAAATAGCGGTGGTTAAATACAAACTGTTTAAAATATTCACAAAGAAAACTAGTGAATGAGAAAAAAACACTGTGGAATATATTATATGTTTTCACTTGTCATTAGGAACTTGTTATAAATTTGTTATTTGACTATTTTGAAAAATTTTGAGCCTGGATGTTTTGACTTATATACTTCTTTACATCCCCCACTGTGATAAGCATTATACTGGTCACATTAGGTATTCAAATAATTTCTCATTTAATATCTTTCTCACTAGGTTATATATTATGACAGCAGGGACTACAACTAGCTACACTAAACCTGCATGTCCAGTGCTTTTCACAGTGTTTGGTGCATGGTAGATTCTAAATAAACACATATCAGTAATATAAAATATTGACACAGTCCGTGCTTATATCCAAATTTCAAGGCCATCTCAACATGTAGCCATATAATTTGGCCCATTTACATAGTCTCTCTAGAATAGCATTGTCAAAAAGAAATACAACATAAATCATGCATGTGAAACATACATAAAAATTTAAAATATTCTATTAGCATATTAAAAAAATAAAAATAAACCAGTAAAGTTAACTTTATGTAACCCAATATACCCTAAATATCATTATTGATTTTTAATCAATAAAAATTAAGGTATTTTACTTTTTTGTATTCACTTCAAAATTTTCACAACACATCTTAATTCAGACTAGTCACCTTTTAAGTGATTAGTAGTCATATATTTATATATATGGGCATGTATTAGAAAACTCAGATTGAGACATAATTTATGTCTAATAAATTGTTTTAAAAAATGCTTCAAGAGCTTATTTTGATAAAATTTCATGTGAAAAACAGTCAAAAATTGGTATTAAAAATTCACAGTACTATTACTATACATGAAAACATTAGTGCTACTTTAAAGACTCCAAAAGTAGTCCTTGTCACACCAAAAACTGCCTTCACAGTGCCCAAACATTAATGTTAGTATCTTTATAAAACAAGCATCTAGTTAGCATTTAATATTATTGTCTAGTTTATTTGTTTATCTTTTAATCATATAATATTAAGAAGACTATTGCATGGCATAAATGAGTATAATCAGAAATGTTTATAACCAGACAGCAGGCTCAAAGGAGTCATTTATGCTAAGCAACACATTACCAAACAAAGACTTGTACCTAATTTAATTATTGTTTCAACCTCCCCCAAGAATGGAGTCTTAAACTGGTAAATCTGGAAGATCTGGTCAGCATCAGTAAGATAATCTACTTGACTGACCTCTACTGTCCCCTAAAAAAAGGCGACCTTGTTACAAACAATCAGCTCTTTCTTAATGCAACTTCCTTGTCCTGTCCCTTTCTGACTCTAAAGCCTTTCATTTTGTATAGCTCTTCCGAGCTCTTTTTTATTTGCTAGGTGGGATGCTGCCCAATTCATGAATTGGTGAATAAATCCAATAAGATCTTTAAGATTTACTAACTTAAATTTTGTTTTTGATTGTTTTTTTTTAAAAAAACAGGGATAGTCTTAAATTGTTATATTACATATATTTAAATAGTCTGTGAGAAACGTGTATGATTTCTAATAGCGAGTTTGAAGATTTCTAATAAATCCCTTTAAATCTATTTTAGAAAGACAGTTGACTATTGCATATGTTAGCATTATAGTTTAAATTCAATTTCTGTTAGTATCTAGTTATTCAAAAAGCATGTACTGAATATGTCAGGTTACATGGAGGTGCTAGGGATACAGAGATGAGTAATTATTCCTTGCCTTCAAGAAGTTCACAATCTAGTAGAGCAAAGAGCCAGATGGATTTGTAAAACAAGAAAAGATTTTTTAATGAAATTAGCATAGAACACATTAGGAATACCAAGGACTCATTGGTAGTTTTACCTGGTGGTGAGGAAAAAAGATAGGAAAGACTTATGGGGAAGAGCTCAAATGATTCTGAGAAGTGAGTGCAGAGCCACTAGGACCTAGAGAACTAAATTCACTCTATTCTGCTGCTCAGAGTTGTACCTGGAGATTACAGGGAGGAAGGGGGTGTGGCCTATAGCTCAGTGGGTATGGCAGCACTGAAAACAACCCTGCAAAAGACACAGAGAAAGCTCTGGACTTGGGGGAGACTTGGCCAAATGCAAAAGGCCAAAGTTGCTGTAATTTACATATTTCTATTTTGAGACTATCTCCAACCCTTTTAACCCATATGATTTTGATAATTATTCGTAAATGGAAATTCAGAGAGCAGCAGGCAATATGTTCTGAAATAGGACTGCATATTGGGAGGCTTGGTAGGACACTTGGCAAGTTTTATTTTCTCCTCCCGATAAATCAGAAGGCAAAGCTGGCATTTATAATTTTAATTGTAGGAGCTCCACTCTCTCTCACTCTGACCATCCATTCTTAAAGAGGTGAAAAGAGAGCTGGCTGCCCACTCCCTCCTCCATGATTTCCCTCAACCCCATTCATCTCCCCAAAATAAATACTTGTTAGTAATCGAGTTGGCCTACATGTAAGCAAACACATTATATCTCAGTACAGGGCCACTGGGGTAGAGAGGTCGGACATTTGAGCTAGCACAGTGGCATCTGAGTGGTGGCTCTCCTCAAAAGAAAGGATGTGTATTAAACAGCATAATGCTTGGCTGATTGTCCCATGTCAAATTACTAATCCACTGGTTTCCAAATGCTGATCCACAAAGAGGTTTTTACAGAATTGAAGAAAATAAGCTTTAGAATAATGTAGTGTGTTTGTGTGCCTGATACCTGTTTCCAAGTATATTTTCTTAGAAAAGACTGAGCTTTTGTTCATATTATATGTATGTCTGTGCTAAACTTTTTAATTAAAATTTCTTCTTTTTATTAAATGAGATTTCTAATAGATAATAGCTATTTTTTAAAACACTGTCACTTTCAAAAATACAATGGAAACCCTACTATACATTTTTATTTAAAAATTACTCATCTGTGAAATACAGAAAAAAAAAAACAGTAGCACTGCTATGGAAAAGAAAGTGGGCAGGAGAATCAAACCTGTTTAAAAAATTCAACTGAGTACATTTTAAAGATCTTATGGCTTTTTTCAACAATTCATTAATGGGCCAGCATCCAAGCTACCAGACAGAAAAAAGCTCCAAGTAGCTATATAAAATGAATGACTTTTTCAGGCAGAAGGGGGCAGGAACAAGGACATTACACTAGGCAAAAAAAGGAGTTTGGTCATTGCAAAGTTACTTTCTTTTAGGGGATGAATGGCATGGGTCTACCAGGCTGATTACCAGCTCATATTGATCAAATGATTCCTGACTGGTTTAAGATATTTTTTTTGGAACATATGAAACTGTAATTAAATTAAGTCTCTGGTGATAAGCATTTTGGCCACTTTGGTCCAGTTGTCTTATTTTTAACAAGCTAATATATCATTAAATCATTTTGATCAATTACTGACTGACAACTTTGTACAAATTAGCTTCTCTGAGTCTTGGTTTTTGTTTATATTGTTGTTTATTTAATAGGGTCATTGTGAAAATTAAATAATATCACATACATAAAATGCTTTGAAATTAACTTTCCTTCTTCTTTTGCCCTTTTCTATCTGGTAATGACTGTATCTTTTAAGGATCAGATATTTCTGAAAATTTGACTAAATAGACTCAAAATCCTCCAATTGTGCAGCTCTTTTTATAAACAAAGTAAGTTAGACAGCACTTGACCTCTGTATTCATGGAACAGCTACTTTTAATAATTTTAGTGCTGCTCTACACAGTAATGAATTACTATTTATCTTCCAGACTGTCTTTAATGGTATTCTCTCTATACCTTCAGCACAGCCTATGTTAGAATGACTGGCATGTAAATAACTGTAAATGGTTAGAAGAAAAAAACACAAGCATTTATTCAGTTATATTCCCATTTCCTTCTCTTACGCATAGAAGGTTCAAGACTGAATATTCAGCTTGGTCAAGTTATAATTCTGACTGAAAACAAACACATGTGAATCCCATATTAAGTAATAATGTGTACTCCACTTACAGGAAAGTAAAGTACAGATGTCTCAAAGTCAGTGCCAGTTAAACAGAGGAAAAGGAATAAACTGAAAAGAGAGTTCTTGCTAAAACATCATCTTTCATATATATTAGTAGCAGTTAGGAATTCCTTAGGTTAGAACTAAATTGTTTTTATGCCTCTCACCATGAGATTTCTGTCAGTTTATTTCTCCTACTGGCATTATGCAAAAGGTGACAGCTGATTAAAGGGAAGATGAGTCACTTAAAAAAACGTCTGGCTGTAGTTAAATGAATAGAGAAAATTCAAGATAAATGATGATACTATTGCATTTACCAAAATATTAGATAATAGTCACATAAGGAACAGTAATTAGAATCAATACAGGGTTTTAAAAGAGGGTTAGAATGACCTAAAATAATTAGGAATATTAATGACATTGTCTAAAAAGAACTTCAAAAGGTCAACTGAATCATTTATCTTAATGTACACAATGATAAATAAAGCCCTAAATTTCAAATATATTGGATTAAATGCAGGAAATCTGCAAGGAGTGTTGTTCAGTGATCAACCTGAAAGCTACCCACACAATTTAAACTGACATTAGTTCAAGCAGCTAATGAAAAAAACAAACAAACCCAAACAAAGCAAACTGCCTATAAAATGGAAATAGAAACTGTAGGTGGTTACTGAGCAAAGAACATTTAAAATCACTTTATAAAAGAGTTTTATCCAATTCCTACTAAATACACATGTATTAACATCTGCTAAGTTTGGGGTAAGGGGAAGAAAGGCACGGTAAGGTAGTGTTTAGAACATTGAGTAATGAATCTGAATCCTAGTCCTGAATCATATCAGCTGATTTGCTTTGAATAAATAAATGAATTTCTCCATTTTCTGAATTGTAAAACAGAGATAATAATGCTTACTTTTTATAAGTTTGTTTTGATAAAATCAAGAGATACACATGAAAAATATGACTTTGTTTTTTGTACCTGTTAAGTCTTATTAAATATTCTTTTTCCTCCTGTCTTTGAGGTATTAAGATGTAGTAAGAAAGGTTGTACTTTGAAACCAAAGAACCTCATCCTGCCATGCACTATAATCATTTAACTTCAATTCACTAATTAGTAAAATGTAAATATCATCAATCACACAGTATTGGTTATAAAAAGAGTTCATAGCATTTAACAAATATAATGTATCCTATTGTCTGCTTTCTATTTTTTCTAAGGAAAGATTAAAGAATTTTCATTGATAGCATCCTAATCCACAATCAATTCACTTTTTATCCCTGTCCAATGCTATAATGAAAGAGGAGCTTCCTTACTTATAACCTCAAACTTTCCCTGGTATGTAGACATGTCAAATTTACCCATCACCCTCTCTCATTCCCAGAGATGAATGCATTTCAAGCAATCGACAGCATAACTTATGTGAAAATAATAGAATGCTAGCAAGATTGTTTTAATGAATTTGGTATGGATAAACTTTGCCTGTTCAATAAAACCAGCAAGACCTATTTTTTTTAAATCTCATCTTTCAGTTGATAATGATAACAATGGGTCGATGATGTTGAGAATGATATGATGACAGTAGCTGGGGTGGGGATGGTGGTGATGGTAGTAGTAATGATGGTGATATTAGTAATGATAGTAGTGGTAGTTGTGGAGATGTTTGGTGCACTAGAAGATAAGCATCACTGGTTTATAGTATTTATTTACTAATTTCTATGATATATATATCCTGACCCTGGCCTATTTCAAGTTACCAATGTGATATTACAAATGCAGAGTTAAGAAGAGATGTTAACAGTCATATCTCACAAGCGGGTATGAGCCACTTCCAGCACACCACTAGAGGTAATAGTAGTAATAGCATTAATGGTACTGATAGTCATGATACACGTTGGTACTAGTAGTGATCATGGTAGTGATAATAGCAGTGAGAGTGATGGCAGTTTTGGAATTGACAGGAGTATGATGGTGATAGTGGTAGTGGTGTTTGTGATGGGGAGTTGGTAGTAATGGTAGTATAGTAGTTGTAGAGAAACTGGTGATGGTAGTGATGGTGGTGATGTTAGTAGAGGTGGTATTAAGACTGGTGGTGGTAGCAATTCTGGTGGCATTGGTGGGGATCATAGAGGTAATAGTGGTTCCTTCTGCATAAAGTTTTGTAATTTACAGAGTACTTTGAACTGAATTACTTCATTTAACAGTGTGAGTAATATTTGGTTAACAGTACTTTTGTCTTTTCCAGACCAGCAATCTGAACCTTAAGGGGAACAATGCTTAATGGTAAGAACAAGGCCTTGGAGTAAGGTAGTACTGCTTCAGAATTCTAATTCTGCCCTCTCCTAGCTGTGCAACCTTAAACAGTCACCTTATCTGTTGAGGCCAGTTACTTCATCTTTAAAGTAGTGAAATTAACATATTTAATTCAGAATTGGCATGAGAATAAGAAGTTATTGCAAACATTTTTAAATTGTCATGGAAGTTTAAGAGATAATATAAATAAAAAAATAAAACTTTTATAATAATAGAAAACTAAATTCTCACTTTGTAGGGATCATGGTTTCTGTTAAATCATTTTTTGTTTATTTATTATTTTTACATTGTTTTGTTCATTTTGTTTTATCTGGAGTACTCTAATGAGTATTCTACAGATGAATATTTGACCTTAAAATCTGAGGAGAGTTCACTTGTTTTGTATAATAGAAGGGGGTGAATTTAGCTCTCCTCAAATAAAAGAGGTTTCCAAGAAGAGAGAAGAGTGGGAAGAGAGAGAAAGCCAATAAAAAAGAGATAGGCTAAAATTAGGTGACAACAGTGTAGTAGGGTAAATAATGGTCACTTAAAAATAGCTGGACTGATATCCTGGAACCAATAAACATTACCTTATGAGGGAGAAAAAAAAAACTGTTTTGGCAGATGTGACTAAGTCAAAGACCTTCGCATAGGAAGATTGTCCTGGATTATCAGATTGAAACTTAGTTATCACTAGTATCCTTATCAGAAAGAGAGAGGTAGAGGGAGATTAGACACACACAGATGAGGAGAAGGTAATGTAAAAATGGAAGCAGGGTCAAGTGATGTAGCCACAAGCAAAGGAATGTCAGTAGCCACCAGAAGCTGGGTGAGACAAGGAATGAATTCCCCTTAGAATTTACTGATGGGTTGTGGTCCTGCCAATACTCTGATTTGGTGCAGTGATACAGTGATTTAGAATTTATAAGTTCTAGAACCATGAGATAATAAATATCTGTTGTTTTAAGCCACTAAATTTGTAGTATTTTGTGACAACAGCTATAGAACTCTAATACAATCAATGGACCTCCTTGTTGTTTCACAAAAAGATTTTAGAAATAAGATTTTTAATATGATTTTAACATTATCTGCATGGTTTCACCATTAATCACATTTTAGCATTCTCTCTCAAAACATACAAAACAGAAGAAAAAACAAAACACTTCAGCAAAGTCAATTGTGCCTATAGATGTTTTACTCAAGTAGATTTGTGTTTATATTATATACTCAAAGATGCTAAGTTGCATATGTAGGGCAAGGAAAAGCATCACAGAGATGATGTATGGAAATAAGAGGCAAGAAGGCAGAAGCCATGAGAATGAAAGAACAGATTTTAAAGAGACTTTGGAATAGACTACTTAGTTTTCCACAGTCCATGAAATGTCAGTAGGTTCAAATCAATAACTTGGGTTTTGGAGTCACAGAGAAAGAAGTCTCCTCTGTGTTATATGAAATACAGTATAGTTACTATTATTGTGTTATTATTATTGCTGTTTGCCTTAGTTGGCTCAGGCTGCTATAACAGAAGGGATAGCTTAAACAAGAGCCATTTATTTTTCACAGTTCTGGAGACTGAGAAGTTCAAGATCAAGGTGCCAGCAGATTTAGTTCAGGGGGAAGGCTTTCTTCCTGGTTTTTACATGGTCACCTTTTTGCTGTGTCCATATAAGGCAGAGAGGAAACTCCAGTGTCTCTTTTTTATAAAGTATCTAATCTCATCATGGGGGCTCTGATCTCATGACCTCATCTAAACTCAATTCCTTCTGAAAGGCTTTATCTTTTAATACCATTATATTGAGATAGTTCCAGTCTTCTAACATACTCAGAATGTTCTAGAAACAAGTATTTCTGCTCAATGTAAATAACCAGGACAATCCACTAGCTCCCTCTATTGGGAGTGTTTGGAGAATGAAGAAAAACAGCATAGGGAATCCTGATGCCTGAGTGCTGTCAAGGAGCACTCACAGGTTCACAGAAGAGTATGGGACTCAGACAGCAATAATTACGGGTTATATTTAGTTTTCAAAATTCAGTGAGCTAACTTCCTGATAACTCCCACAGAAGACATCTGTCACATTAAGAGAAAATTTGAACTGCAATCCTTCATTTTCTTTTCATTTTCATGAAAAAGTTAGCATAATGAAAACTGATAAGAAAGCCAAATCACTGAAATATGAAAATCACAGAATTAGCATTTATCCAGATCCCTTAGTTGAGCCTATCATGGAAAAAGCTTGTTTTAATCACATTAAGTCATGGCTTCCTGACTATGGAGTTTCTAGTGAGTGAACACACCTCTTATTCTTATAGGCAAAATAGCTCAACCAAAGAATTAGATTAGTGAAGCAAAGAGCCTTTGAAGATTTCCAGGAAAGACATCCTTGACATTTTCAGGTTGTCACCCCATGAAACAGAAACTACAGTGCTAAATCCTTTGGAATTAATCAATATAATGATCACTTCCTTTATGTTTCCTGTTCTCAGACTAAAAAATTAGCTATGTTCAAATGTTAGTTTTGTTAAGGGCTGAGACAGTTTGCATGGCCACTGCCCTTTCTCCCAGATAACTTTATGAAGGATAAAGCCCAATAGTTTTTTGTAAGATCATTTTAAGTTGAGTTATATCTATGGTCCTTATCTTCAAAGGTTGCTGCCACTTTAGAGTCCACAAATTATCTGTCAGAAGTTAGTCTGTCCTATTTAAGAGTTATTTCATTTTAACCTTCAGTGTGTGTGTGTGTGTGTGTGTGTGTGTGTGTGTGAACCTACTGTTTGTTAATTGCTAAGCACTTTTTGAATCATCATGTAAATTTTTTGGTCTCACTGAAAATTACTTATTTACTCAGCACTGAGGACTAAAAGATTGGATGGTCAAGATGGTGAAAGCTTCAAGTAGTCTTAAAGAAATATTAGTTTGGCAGAACTGAAAAAGCAATTTAAATGTGCCAGTCACAGGCTTATATGGTAAAGGCTCAACTGTGATTAATACATTCCAGGGCAGGTCAGAAAGAGCAGTGTAGCAGAGCTCTGTGATCTCTTTCCATCACACCATGCTATAGCCCTTCTAGCTCCTTCCTCATCAGAGTTGCCACTCAAAAATTCTGGATGTGCTTTTATCTCAATTTACTTTATTTTATTTGGTGCTGTATTGAAAAATCATCTACCATTGTTCTGCCACGTATGTTTTCTCCTTCTTTGCCCCTTAAACTCTGTAATTGATAGTACTGATGATCCTCTAGGGTTAATTTTCAAGTTATAAATGTAAATATGCATATAAACATAGACAAAATCAATCATCATTATTAACGCATTCCATATTTGCAAATTTTCCTACTTGCCAAAATGTGTCTGTAAACCCAAAATCCATAATTGTGGACTTGCATGTCCTTTGACATACACGTGCAGAATGGTGGTAAATTTAAGTTGTGTGATGTGCAAGTTCCCAGCTAAGGTCAAACAAGGCAATACTCTGTCTTCTTGTTTCTCACACTGTAAACAAATGCCTCTATTCCGGTATGTTTAGTGTCACATTTTGGCACTTTTGTGTCTTTTGTTGGTGATTTCACTGTCTAAAATGGGTCCCAAACATTATGCTTAAGTGTTATCTAGCATTCCTAAGTGCAAAAGACTGTAATGTGCCTTTTGGAGAAAATACATGTACTGGAGAAGCTTTGTTCAGGCATAAATTATACTGTTATTGACTATGAGGTCAATGCTAATTAATCAACACTGTATATTAAATAAGATGTTTTTAAACAGAAAACACACATAAAACAAATTTATGTATTGATTGGTTGACAAAAAAGCATTCACTAATTTGGTGTCCATGCCTGCTTTACAGAACATAGCTACCACAAATAACATAAATCAACTGTATTTATTTATCAGTTCCAAAAAATAGGAGTAGAATAAGAAGGAGACTGATCTGAGAGTCAGGATTTTAGCTTTAGGTTCATAACTTCTCTAATCATTTGACTGCTCTGGGATTCAGGTTATTCAAAAACATAATAAATAAATAAATAAATAAATAAATAAATAAATAAATAAATAAATAAATGTGTGTGTGTGTGTGTGTGTGTGTGTGTGTGTGTGTACACACATAATAAAAAAAGAAATGGGGATTCATTTTTAATGATCATCTTTCCTTCCTTCTGCTGTTACTTTCTTCTGTAGTGTGAAGAAATGTACTTAAATTTGACTGGCTCTATTGCTAATAAATTATTACTAATTGAATCTGATAATACTATTCACATTGTTTTCATACAAAGGGGATTTATTGTTCAGAGAAACATACTTAAAATGATGTCTGAGATTTGCTAATTGATACTTGTTGAAGCTAGATGATGGACACATGGGGGTCATTATTTTCTTAGGTCTGTTTTGCATACTTTTGAAATTTTTCATAATAAAAAATTGCAGAGATAAAGAATAAAGTAAGAAGTACCATTCATTCTTTTGTGCCAAAATCCATGCTAATATGTGCTGTTTCATTCAACCTCTATAATAATTTTGTGTAGAAGATATATTCTTTGTTAATTTAGAGCCGAACAAATAAATAAATAATACCCCAAATTAATTAGTGATAATTACATTTTAAAGACTTAGTTTTCATTTTTATTTTTTTTACACATGTAGCTGATAACAACAATAAATGAAAGTGTTTTCAATTTTCAAAAATTTCCTTCTAGTCTTATAGTATGTTGCATATATATTTGAATATATATATTCAGGGTCCCCTATTTTTTTGTGTGTACTCTTTGAAAGTCCCAACTCTAAATATTAGAGTTAATATTTAGAAAGTAATATGACCAAGATAAAGTTTAAGAGTTCTAGAACTCAGATTTATATATGAAAAACATAAAAAGTCAAGACTGTAACTATATTTTTTCTTTCTGAGATAAATTTTACCATTATTAAATTTAGAATCATAGTGTGTTAGAGTTTGAAGTGGTCCTCGGTCTGATATCTCAAAAAAATAAATCCCAGAGAAAGAGAGTAGCTAAAAGTAGAAACTGCATCTTTTAATTTCCGTACACAATCCCTTTCTGTTACCTCACATAGATTTATTTACACTATACTGAAAATGTATCAGGGGTTCCGTGCAACTTGAAAGAATAAATAAATGTTCATAAACATTAACATGAACACCAATACTACACACACAAACACAGATTAATATAAGACATTTAAATTAAGTAAAATATTTAAGTTAACTAAAATGTTCCTTATCTTAAACCCAAAATAGACATAGGTCAGCTGAAGATAATTTTATCTAAATCTGTTTACAAATCCATAATTAAATCTATGCACACTGGCAGCTACACAAAATATCACCCTGTGGTGTTATACTTGGTTAAGGATTAATTAGATTAAAAGCTTCTAAGACTAATTCATTGAGATAAGAAATGATAATTTGGGAGTCTATAAAATAGAATTCTTCTTACCATATTGCTTTTCTAAGGAAAGTTTTAATTATCTCTCTTTAGCCAGATGTAAAAATATCTTTTCAGCTTAAAATATCTAATGAGGGAAGAAAAAAAAATAAAACTCTATTGAGATGAAATATCCACTTAATACAAAAAAAAATTCCACCATGCAATTAAAACATTAAATATGAATAACATAAGTGAGAGGCATACCATCACAGATGCTGTGAGTCAGCGTAATGCCCCTGTCTATTTTTCTAAAACTTAATGATTATTTGCTAACTTAAATAAATATTTATTTTCAGGAGAAAAAAAAAATACAACCAAAACTAAAGCATTGCCAAAAACAAAAATACCTTAAAAACCATGTCTCTCTGCAATAAACTGTTTTTTTTAAATTATAGTGAGACATGTTTGCCAATCATAAATTCCATTGCATTTCAGCCTTTAGTATTTGTATGTACCAGGCTGCACTTAGCTAACAGGAGCTTTAAAAACAAGGTGATGTTAAGGAGAGTGCTGGCATAGTGATAAAACTTAACAGAAAGCTAAAAATATTTAGAAGTCTAATATGTGACAAAGGCAACATTTTAAATCATCAGGAAAGAATTAAATTATCAGTGTATGGACATATAAAAATATTTAAAAAATAGAGTCAAATTTCACATCATATACCATAATAAATTTTGAATAACATACATGTGAAAAAATAAAGCCCCCAAATACTACAGAATACACAAAAGTTATATGTCTATATTTGTATGTGAGGTCAACTGTAAAGATCATACCAAGGGAAGAAACAAACAAAAAAATACATATTGATTGATCTGACACTTTTTTCACATTCATTCTTATAAATAAAACCGAAACTTAAGTGGTGATTACATTTTGATATGAGTATCAGATAAAAAGTTCCTAAAAATCATTTAAAAATCTTTATATTCTCATAGATTAATGGCCAGAGATATGGAACAGCAATTTATAAATGAAGAATTATTGTATTAGTGGCCAATAAACATTGAACAATGTATCAACTTGAAAAAGTATGATTAAAACAATTAAATACGTTTTTCATCTATAAAATTGAAAATATAAAAAGAAACAGACCATTAAAGGGAGTGTCATCTATAAAACATCCTTGTACACAGCTAATGAAAGTTCTAATTGATTCAACCTTTCTAGATAGAATGTTGTCAAAATATATAAAAAACACAACATGTAGCAATTTCATAGTGTTTTTTTCCAAGAAATAATTAAAATTATAATAATCAGAGCAAATGATAACTACTAACATTCTTTATGTCATGCACCATTCTTAGCACTTTTCTTACGCTAACTCATTATGTAATTTTCATAGCTCTGTGCAGTAAATTCTACTATAATTCCATTTTACAGATAAGGAAATGGAGACACAGAGAAAGTGTTAAAACCAGATCCTGGTTTGTGTTTCTTTTTCTTTTATTTTTCTTCTATTCAAAGTCCCAATTTCCCTATTCTGGTTACCTACAGTAAAGGATATTCAGCTACATTAATAAACAACTTTGTAAAATTTTAGAAAAAAATATATGTCTAAATATCTGTGTATATATACATATTTATATTACCTGTGTGCACATCATGTGTGTCTGTGTGTTTGCATTTAAATTTTATATGAGGAATTTTACATTTGAATTTCAAAATTAGAGATGGATTAGTTTATGAGGGACATCTCCTACCATATGGATACATACTAATTATTCAAATTGTTTTGGTTTACACAACATTTTTATAACCAAGAAAAGTAAAGTGTAGGCTAGTTGCAAAATTTGCCTAAGTTCTCACTGCTACCTTTATATTTGATTTTCTTTTCCTAAATAGTGGTGCCTTAGAACAAGCTAGTACCAACTTGTTAGAGTCAGTTAATTTTTTTAAAATTGTGAGCCATTATTTAACATTGAGTTATATAAATTTAAAATAAAATATGGTACTCAAAGTACTTACTTAAGTACTCAAAGGTATCACTTAAAAAAATTACTGCAATTTACTCTTAACTATGCTTTGGAGGTTATTTACATCTATTGTATCTGTATAGTGGAAAACTACAATGGTGTTCCACTGCACACATTTTCTTAATTCTGAATTCAGTAATGTGGTGGTGGTAGCTTGAAAATCAGTGTAGTGAAAATACTTTCTCCAATGACATCAGTAAAGTCTACAAACTGGGTGTGATTTATTACTAATTGTGTAGATTTAAGAAAACACTGAAGAAAATGTTAATAAAGCAGATTAAATTTAGATTTATGTCTGTATACAAAGAACAAACTGATGGTTACCAGTTGGGAGAGAATTAGGTGGGGAGCTAAGTAAAAAAAAATATATATATATATATGTCTATAGCCTTTACTTAATGAAGAGCACAAACAAATGCAGAAAATATTCTTTTAGTATTTGAAATTCATTATGAATTCAAGAAAGTAATTTACTGTTACTAATAAATGAAATTTCCACATAGTTCTTCATCATTTCATTTTTTCATTACTCATAAGCATAAACAAAATGTCAACTAACAATGATATCAAAACTATACTCATTTGTCAATTGACACTGCAGGTTATCTACAGATATAAGAGTTTGTCAAATGTCAAAGAAAGCATTATATAAAAAGTAATTTATAATAAAAATATATTAAACTATTATTTATAAATTGTGTTACACATAACAGTAAAAATTATAATTAAGATCTATATTTTTTTCTAATAAAATGACTACAAAATATTTATGAACACACCACTGCTTAGACCTTCCTGAAAATTGTGTCTTAAATTTCTGTTTTCTTTATTTTTAAAATATATTTTGCAGGGTTTAAATTTTTTTAAGTGCAAGTTATTCTTGCAGTAAATTTGAAAATATAAAATAGCATGAGTAAAATTTTAATTATTTATAGTATTTCATTATTTGGGGTGTTTCCTTTCATACATAAATTACTTCAAAATTAAGATACACTGTGAACAGTGTTTTGAATTCCAACATATCAAAGGCATTTCCCTAAATTTTTAAATATTCCTTTAAAACATACTCTAATGAAGGACTATTCTTCCATAACATAGATTTACTCATAATTTATTTGACCAATTCCAAATTTCTACTGTTAGACAGAAACCTATACATTTTAAATGTAAAACTGATGCCAACATTTATAATTTCTCTTATTAACCAAAGACATGACCATTCAAGTCAAAGATGCTTGAAAATCATTTTTAGAGGCTTGATGTTTGTTCAAAATCACAATAATTACAACCTATATTAGGAGTTTTATTGCTTTGATATTGTTGCAGTATTTTGTATTTATGTTGTATTTTTTTGCACATGTGATTCATTTTTAATGTTTTCTAACTTAAAATCACCAAAGACAATTAATTTCATTTTGGCATAATTATTAATCAACAACAATGAAAAGTGAAAACAGTGTCAGTATTTTCAACAAAGAATGTTTCTTCTTTATGAGCATAATGCAAGCATTGTCATTTCTGATTCTAGAACTTGAGACAGAGTGTCAAGCGTTTCTCATCAGGATATCTGGGATAGTAGGTTTTATAAAAGCTCATGACAAAATATCACCATAAATTCCATATATTGATTAATAGATGTGAAATAAGTAAATATATAATTTGGGATAAGAGGATCAGTTGAAACAATAAGAACAAAAATGAAATATGGCTTACTTCCTTTCACACTTTGGGCTAAGGTTCAGAATCCACAATTAGATATCTATAGCTTCTCAGGTGCTTCTTTCTACCAGCAATGCCTGCTTCTTCATCTAGTATTTCTTGTGAAAATCTTACTTATGTTTCAAATGTCAACTAAACCTCTGTACATTTTCATATCCTCCTGTTATGTGTTGAATTACATCTCTCCAAAAGATATGTTCAAGTCCTAATGCCTAGTATCTGAATGTGACCTTATATGGGAACAGTCTTTGCAGATGTAATCAATTTAGGATAAAGCTATACCAATTAAAATGAACCTTAGTCCAATGAGTATGTCCATATAAAATTAGAAAAATTTAGACACAGACACACAGGGAGATCATTACATAACAGGAAGAGACACAAGCGATACCTCTAGAAGCCAACAAACACCAGGTACTACTAGCAACTATCAGAAGCAAGAAAGAAACAAGTCTTAGAGACTTCAGAGGGAGAGAGTGGTCTTGCCTACACTTTGATTTCAAGATTCTAGCTTCCAGAACTGTGAGAATATGAATATCTGTTATTTTAAGTCACCCATTTTGTGATTCCTTGATAAGGCAGCCCTAAGAAACTAATACACCACTTAACACTTTCTTCCTCATTCATCCATTTATTCATTCATTCATTCAATAAATTTTACTAAACGCTGACTATATAATGAGCAGTATATTCTCTTGCTTTCATCTTATTCCTATACTAATCAATACAGCCCTTCAGGAGAGGAACTTTATTATTACATTCTCTATAGCCTACACAATTATACACACAGAGGAGTTTGCTAATAAACAATTGTTGATTAAATGATTAAATGCCATAGTAAGCTTGTTTGTATGGTTGCTTTTATCTCCTAGTGAAGGAAGATATTCAGAGAATTGAGGACAGAAAAAACAGGGAACAGTTTTTTAATGATAATCACAAATCTAAAGTAAAAAAAAAACAAAAAACAAAAACCAGAATATATGCATTTTAAACAAACAGATCTTAAGATTTTTTTGTTGCTGTTTTTCTCATCAACCATGCAAATAAAATGCCATTTCTCTTTGATTGTTTTAATGTTCTTTACTCATTTACATAAAAACAGCCTAATGGACTTTCAATGAACTTGAAAGGTATGTTTGGGAAGTCCTAAGAAACAGTATAGCATAATGAATAAACTCTAATATTAAAATGCCTGAGTTTGGATTTATGATTAGTCACTCATTAGATAAAACCTTAAGGAAGCATTTATTCTCTCAAGGTCTGTTGTTCCTCAACTATAAAATGGGGTTAATAAGTATACATTACATATGAACCACATATGTATTCAAAGAGATGATGTATGTTTAATACAGTGTCTTAGATGTAATAAATGCTTAATAAAGGTTAATTTGATTAATTTCTATTACTCTCACTATTAACATGAATTTCATAAGAGTTATAGTTACAATATCTTGGTACAAGTCCATAGGAAATTCTTAACTCAGTAGGATAAAATATATAAAATCTTAGAAAAGAGTAATCACCCATTTGTAAATATCTACTTGTCCATGTGAATACATAAAGAATCAGAAAGAACTGCTTAGAAATAACTCATGATTATATAAGAAGATAGAAATACAGTTATAGAATTCACTGACTCCATAATTTCTATAAAAAGAAAAAGAAAAAAAAACAATTATAATTCCTTAGCTAAGCAGACAGGACACTTTATGTTCTCATATCCCCTTATTGGCATATATGGAATTATATCTCTCACATTATATTTCACTTTTTATTTGTTTTCTTTTATGTTTCTTATTTCTCTCTTGTAGCTTTCTTTGAATAAATTCTGTTTATAAAATTTTACTTTTTTTCTTTGTTGGTTAGAAAACTACAAATTTTATTTTTATTCTCTTTGAGGTGAATTTTTATATTTTTAATATGCATATTTGAAGTTTAATGTTGGTACCTACAATATGCCTTGGAAAAATTTAAGGATGTTACAACACTTCAATGTAGTTACCACTATCTCTCTATTTTAGATATTCTTCATTTCCTATATGTTTGTTCTAAATATTGGCTACCATTCAACAAAAGTTTCTTTTGTTTATAATTATTATTTAACAGTTAATTTCAATTAACTTATCTATTTTCTTTGCTTACCATTTCTATCTCATATCTTTTCTGGAATTATTTATCGAGAATATATTCATCAAATTGAATTTAAAATACATCTTTTAGATGTGCATTTGTGAGTGTTTTTTTCTTTTAATTCAAAATTATTTTTATTTTACTCTTGTTCTTGGATAGCTGTTTACTTGTGAATATTTTTTCTTGGAGCACTTTGAAGATCCCACTTTCTTGTTTTGGCTTCTATTGTTGTTAACAAGAAGTCAAACTTAAGACTATCATTTTAACCTAAGTAATCTGACTTTTCTCTTGATTACTTTTAACATATTTTATTCATGTTTGGCATACTGCAGTTACCCATAATGTAAACTGAGATACATTTTTAAAAATTATTCTGCTTGTGATTTATTTGGCTTCCTAAAAGTCAGAATTCATGTCTTTAATCAATTTTGAAAATTGTCCACCATCATCACTTTAGTTATCATCTCTCCCTTATTTTGTCTATTCTCCACTTCTGCACTTTCAATAAAATGTACGTTACACCTTTTCCTTCTGTCCTCCACGTCTCTTAACCATTCTTAGTTTCTATACATTTGTTTTTCATGCTGCATTCCATATAATTCTTTTCTATCTTCTATGTTTCTTAACTCTCATTTTAGCCTTTTCTAATTCTGCTGTTTTACTCATCCATTCAATTTGGTGATCTCTTCTTCTGTATGTTGTTTATGCTGACTCTTGCTCATAGATTTTTTAAATTATCTTGTGTGTTTTGTAGTTTCTATTGTGAGTTTATATTCACATCTATGTTCCACTTGTAAATAAATCTGTAGAAATAATAATATAAAGTTAGTTCCCTTTAGATAAAGCTTACTTTTATCAGTTGCCCTCATATGTTTCCAACTGGACAATTCTATATTTAATTAACCAGCTTCTGAACTCTAAATATAAATCAGGTCATTATTTATCTATTTTCATCTAGAGCCTAAGCTAAGATATAAACAAAATGTTTCTTTAACTTCCCATTGATGATTTAACAGATATTTATCGACTTTAATGATATATTAAACTATTGTAAAGATTAAATTATGTAATAATAAAATCTTGGTAATACTAATAGCAGTTGTACTAGCCACAGCAATAATAGTCATGAACTTTGTTGTTTATGATTAAATCAGAAGAGTGGGTAATTTTTATTCTTTGTATAGTTAAATACAAAGTCTGGCATATATTTGATATTCAGCACATTTTTATTAAGACATGAAAAATACATGTATAAATTTAAAAATATTCTCCATGCCTTGATATAGTAGTTTTAAAAATATTTCTAGCTGCAGAAGTGGTTTCCTGTGAGGTTTTATTTTTTTCCAAAAATTGTTCATTGAATAATCCCACCCTCTCCATACTCCCCATTGTGAAAAAATGAAGTGTGATTTTGTGTTCCTGGAGGGGGGCAACATATTAGTATTTACCACATTACCTTGTGCTTTATAATTTACTAGGAGACAAAGGGAGATAACATCTGAGAAGACATTGAAGAGACCTGTGTTAAAGGGGTGGGTGGGGTGCCAAGCATTTACATTTTAACTGGAAAAGATCTATATGAATCAGACACTTCTTTTAACTTAATTAGAGAAGACTTTTTAGAATAAATGCATAAAGTTTCAGTAGTGTTAATTAGTTTCCACAACTCCTTTTCCACCAATTACAAACTTTTCTCTTAACAAAATACACTAACTTGACACTAATTAAACTCTTGGATTATATTTGTGAATATGTCTATTTTCAATTTTGAATAATAATTCTATAACCATAAGTTCATATTTGTTTGGAGTATATTTGTCTTTGTAGTACAGTTGTCATTTTTATAACTGGATTATTTTTTTTCTTGCTGAATTTAATTTTTATGTTAAAAGCATTATGACCATCATCCTTGCAACATTTATTTAATGCCTACTAGGTAACTTTTCTAATTATTATCTTGTTTTATTCTGTTAATGAAAATAAAATAAAATAAAATAAAATAAAATAAAATAAAATAAAATAAAATAAAATAAAATAAAATAAAATAAAGAGGCCCAAAATAGTATCTCTTGTGCTAAAAAAGCCCATGATATCAAACCTAGATTTAATAACTGATCTAATCGAAGTTTCGACTTCTCTCAGAAACATAATGCTAATCTACCAAAAAGGAATTTTTTAGTTAAGCACCAGGAAGGCATTCTGCCACCTGGGCCCTCAACATCCCCCATAAAAAAAAGAGACAATCATCATGGCATAAAAACCTCTCCCCTACAGTTATGCCCCCCTGAATGTGCCAATCTTGTTTGATCTCAGAAGCCAACCAGGGTCTGGCCTGGTTAGTACCTGGATGGGAGACCACCTAGAAATACCAGGGGCTCTAGGCATTAAAAACAAAAACTCTCATACTTATCCCCCAAAGAAAAGGTGTCCCAGACTCAAAACAACTCTTCCTTCTTTTGCTGATAGCTCTCTTACCGTTCTCTTCTTCCTATAAAAACCTTCCATTTTGTACAACTCCTCATAGTTTCCTAGTTGCTAGACAGAATGCTGAACAGTTTATGAATCGCTTAATAAAGCCAATTTGATCTTTAAATTTACATGGCTAAATGTTGTGGTTTTTTTAAACATAAAATTCACAAAACTCAAAAGTAGTCATTGCCATTTATTTTCCTTTTTATTTTTTTTAATAGGTCTTTTGAGTCTAAAGAATATAGGCAGGCAGTCCAAAGACTCACATCTCCTAGTTCACTATTTGAACTCCAGATATGTTTTGTTTCAAACTCTTCTACTTCTGACACAGATTCATAGAATGAAAATCTATGAGACTCACGGATAACAAGTTATTAGTCTGGCTTTAATGAAACCAATATTAAAGTTGATGCAATATGTTACTGTTAAAATAAGTTTCCCTGGACTGGATGATAGAACTGTGTAACTGTGTAACTGTGTAACTGTGTAACTGGGTAACTGTGACAGCCTAACTGTAAATCACTTCTTTAAAATGACTTTTTCTCTTTTATTTCTTGATTCAAAATGGACTTGGGCTCACTTGCTTCTTTTCTTTTCTTCTCCTTCATATTGCACTACCAGTCCCTTAACTATTATGCCCTTAGGTGAGCATCAAACAGTCTTAGAAACAAAGCCTCAGGTCAGTTGACCACAGACACAGTTTTTTGTCAAACTAAACAGAAGATCTTGTAGCTCCACACCCATGAAGGTGGAACGACCCTACTGGCATCCCCTTGACACCAAACAGAATGATGCCATTGATGACATCAGATGTAATGATGGACTGCCTCCTATCCCAACCCCGACCAATCAGTAGGTCCCACGACACCAACTCCCTCAGCTACTAATGATTTTTCCCCTATATACCCTAGATCCTAGAGAAGCGGTCCCCAACCTGTTGGCACCGGTAACTGGTGCTTCTCCGAGAATCTAATGCCTGATGATCTGATGTGGAGCTGAGGCCCTCAGGAGCAGTGGTAAATACAGATGAAGCTTCACTTGCTCACCCACTGCTTACCTCCTGCTGTGAGGCCCAATTCCTACCAGGCCATGGACCAGTACCAGGCCAAGGTCAGGGGTTTGGGACCCCCACCCTAGAGGTCATCAGAGAGCCAGGTCTCTGAGTGCTAGCTCACCTGTGTCTTGGGCTTGGCACCATTCCTTAAATAAACCTCTACTTTCTTTGCTGCAAATGCTAGCCCATCTCTCTTTTAGTTTTGACATGTGCAGGCAAAATGAGCCCACTGAGGTTAGCAACAACAGAGAGTACAAGAACATATAGAAGTCAATGTTTTACAGAAAGTATTAACAATGAGCCTCACAAGTATTTTTTATTATTTTTAATTTTTTGTATATCTTTCCTGAAAGATTTTAAACTTTATACTTTCCTAGTGCAATGCTTTTCATGAGTTAGCAATTATCTTTTAACTCCACTATGTTTAAATGCATATCACTGAGCTGGATGAATGTAGTCATAATTGGCGTAATAGGTTTTCATCATTTGGTTGTTCTTGTTTATCAGTTCAGAGAAGGAAATGTCATTAACTCTAAGTTTAGCAAACAGGTTCAAATATCTGTTTCTGCCTTTCTTCATTGGTGTCCTTCCCTTACTTTTACTTCTTTTGTCATGAGTTTAAAATTAACTCACTCTTTTCTTCCTGCATAAATCTTATATGAATTTATTGAAGGCAGTCCTTCTCACCATAGCAGTCCTTGACTTTTAGAGAATGGACACTAGGTTTCTTTGAATAAAAAGAAATTCCCCTGCAGAATGAGCTCTGGGGCTTCCTATTTTTAGGCTAGTGATTCTTTAACTATGTCATAACTGCATAAGTAATTAGTTAGATAGTATAAACTTGAATTTTATCTCACATTAAATATGGGCTTCCATTACCTGTTCTAAATTGATGGAGACAGACTTGATGACCTACCTCTAAAACTATGCACATCTGATTTCAATGCTGTTATTAATTGTATTTTGAAAATGCAGTTCTGATCCCAATACTTACCTGCCCCCAGACCTCTCATGATTTCCTACTACTGAGAGAACTAGATGCTTAAAATATACTCATCCATACCCAAACCGCCCCAGCAAGTGGAGGTCTTAAAAAATTCTGTGTAGGAAAATAGAGGGTATAAAACTTTTTAAAGAGTCCTCAAGATATGAGCTTATGCACTATTTTTCCCATTAAATAATTCTAGAAACACAGAAATTGTGTTGATTCTAAACATTTTATTTCTCTCCCCTGTATCTATTATCATTTTCATTATATTAATTCAGAACCTCATATATCTCATTTAGGTTATTTCAGAACCATACTAACTCACTTACCTGAATCTTACTGCTCTAGCTCCAATCTATCTCCTACTTTATAGTCAGTAGGATCCTTTTAGCAGAAAAAAATTGATCATGTCCTTCCCCTTCCAACCTTACTGTTAGTCTAAGACCTGCACGTGCCACTGACTCATTCTTCACTCTCATGCTCCTGCTACACCAAATCCATTTATGCAACCTGTTAACTAACCTCACTGCTCCTTCATTTGTGTCAAATGATTCCCTCTGCTTGTTCATCAGGAAAACACCTGTTTATTGCTCAATGTGCTGCTCTTATCATTACCTCATCTTTAAAGTTTTGATTATTATCTTCTGTCAAGATTGAATGAGCCATCCCTTCCTCCAAACTATTTCTACAGTCTTGAATGCAATTTCCCCTTTGTTCATACTGTACAGTAACTAAGGGCATTAGGATTATTAGTAATTATTAGTCTAAATTTTCCATCTTATAACTCTTTAAGGCAAGAAAAATCAAAAGACTGTTCTGAGTATTGCCATACACCAAAAAAATTAATGGGGAGAAAGCATAATTAGACAAAACATGATAGGCTAGTGACTATTTTACTCATCTTTGTTATTCTGAGACAGAGAAAGCACCAAGATATATTTGTTAAATGAACAAATGGGTAAACAATTTACTTAAATATAGTATCAACCATGAAGAGATTTCAATGTATTTTTTAAACCAATTTAATTATTTTTTATTGGGTTTGAGCAGTATTTTTGAAACCAAATAGCAAAGAATGTCAGTGTCATCTCCAAGCCAAACTACTAAAAGAGAGGTAATCACACATCAGAAGACTGTATGTGATCGTAGGTATGAAAGGCAGACAGGCAGACATGCCTCAGGGTGTCTTACCCATCCTCCATGCAGCTCTCAAGAGGTGAGTTCACATAATTCTACAGACTCTATTATAGCCATGTCTAGACTTGCCTTGAGTAGCTCCGATAATAGCAAATCCCTCACCTCCCATCACAACTTGTTCCATTAAAAATTGTAAATTGTTTTAGCAACCAAGAAAAAATGTATGTGTATATAGAATTTCAGAAACAACTTTCTACTTCACTTATATTGATAAAATTAAGACTATTTTTTTTAAGTAGATCTCCAATATTCTAAATGACAAGGAAAGAAGGTACTTCTTCTGTTTCTAATAGAATACAAGACTATGGAGAAACTAAAGTTCATATAATCCAACATCATTGTTTTACACATGGGGTACTGAGGTCTAGGGCAAAACACAACCTATTCAAGGTGACCTAGCAATTTAGAGACAAGCCAGAACTGGAACCTATATTTTTTCAATTCCTTTTCCACTGTACTATTTCCTTGAAGAGCTTTATCTAGGCAAGGTTTCATCTAGTTTTTTTTTTTGTCTCTCTTACATGTCATAGTCTCCATATTAAATATATATATATATATACACATATATATTAAATATATATATTAAATACATATATACATATATATATTAAATATATATATATTAAATATATATATGTATATATATATATATATAATAGATATGAATATAGAGATCGATCTAAATTATTTTATAACTGCTTTTGTGACAAAATAAAAAATTCAGTAGTGTTAATGTAGTCACCCCACTTCCCCTGTCCCCCATCTCATTTCCCCACCATCCTGACCAGGTAAACTGTGATCACCAGTTCAGCCTTTCTCATTACCCTAGTAAGAGCTTTTCTTTTTCTGCTTGGTTCCTGAAAGATTTTATGATGAGGATTTATACAATAGGTTTGGAATGACAGACTCTGAGAAGCAGAGGAGGAAAGAAATATTAAGGGAATACAATTGTACTAATTTACAAGAATCCAGAGAGAGTGAAGGGGTAAAGTCTATGAGATGCCTTTAGACTGAGAGAAGAGCTTTTGGTAGAGTATGGGGATGGAGAGAGGTCAAATGATGCTCCAGATGGTGCTGAGTGGAAGACTTTTAAAAATGAGGAGACATCTGGGGTTATGGCTTAAATACCCTTTCAGATCTAATAAAGAGTAAAATTTTGTTATTATTATCATTTGAATGTTTGAACTATTTCAATAAATGTGGTCTTGCAATAAAAATTGTGGCTTCATTTGGGCTAAACAACTCAAAAGTCTTACATGAGTAGGTTTAAATATATTTAAGAATATTAGATTCTAGACCAATATTTGTCAAACTATGGCCTAGTTTGATACAACCCATGATCTAAGAATGAATTTGTACATTTATGTAAGGATTATAAAAACAATAACAAAAACAAAAATAGTAAACTGCAGGCAAATCTTAAAAGTTTATACTGTCTAGCTCTTTATAAAAAATGTTTGCTGACTGACTTCTGTTCTAGACAAAGGGCAAAGAAGAGACTTATAAATTTTAAATATTTGGATTTTAAGCAATCTCTTGAAAAAGGGACTGAACATTTGACAGCTATAAGATTTGGGACAAGAGGAGCCAACTTGTGACTATAACCAAAATGATACAATCAGGAGTTGGGAGACCAGGCCAGTGCTCTGCCAGGAGACTGGGATGCAAGGATTAGGAGGATCCTGTGACTGTTATCAAGAGGCTTAAAGGCTAAGAAAAAAGTGAAATATTTCATAAGTTTAGGAAACATTTATTAAACAGGGTTAAGGTAAGTTTCCATTAATATTAGTATAAGGACCACCAAAGCTTCGGAGTTAAAGTTAATATCTTTGAACAAATCACATGACTTTAAAAAACACATCAATTTCTTCTTAAAATGAAAACAAAATTGATAGCTCCTTTATAATACTGTGAGAATTAAATTAAGTAACATATTAAGTAACAACCTGGAACAGATGAAGTGATAAGTAGAAATTATTAAATTGTAGACATTTAGGGTTTTTTTGTAAGTTTAATAAAATTTTCTAGTTCTTACAACTAGATTGCTGAGTAATTGATATCTTTCAGAGAGCTAAGTAAGATAGCTGAGAAGCAAATGCTGAACTATTTTAATGTACAGAAAACATGAAACACTTATTTTCCTCCCTAGATATATTCAGATACCAAGATGAGTTAAACGGGCTATCACTGTTCACCTATTTCTTTTTTATGGGAAAAATAAGAGTTATTCAATCTCAATTTGACATCTTGGCTCCTCCCTGATATATCACCTTCAAATAATTACACAAGTGACACATTTGGTTCTGTTACTGAGTCATAGAAATAACCACCTAGATGTGAATCCCAATGGAATTTTTTTGAACTACTCTGGTCAATCACTGTGTCACTCATACATGGTTTATTATGCCTAGAGAAGAGATATTATAGTTATTCTGTCATTTGTCTAACAGAAACCAGGGACAATATTAATTATATTAAGTATTACCTTACTATCAGTGTAAGGTGATTATATATATATATATATATATATATATATATATATATATATATATATATATATATAAAATACATATATATATATTATATATATAAATAATATATATATTATATATATATATATATATATATAATACATATAATAATTGTTTCAAATGCCTTGCTCTTCATTTCTTACAGCTGCATCTCCACTGTTAATTAGTACTTAAACTGCAAGAACTCCACCAAAGACAAAGGGTCAGTATGTGGTTAATATGTCTGTGGTATTTAATACTTGTTTAAAACAAGTACATCAAACAAACCAAACACAGAAAACACAACAAACACAAAACTGAAAGATTAATAGTTTTCATTAAAAGCTTTGTCATACCTTCCCTCTGAACTTCAAAATGTCAAGGTACCATATACAGGAGCCACTTAGTAATTTTTTTTTTTTAATGAATGACTAAATGAATCTTATACCTGGCATGTGGGAAAGATGATCTGGTTATTTTAGCACCATTTTATTTTATTCATATCTACATTTGAGGAAAAGCTGAAATAAGATTTGTTACACCAAGCTCTCTGACAGCATAACATTATTTATACAGGTAAGGTATGAGTAAGTAAGTGATTTAATGTTGCAATATTTTAAAAAGCCAGCTGTTCCCCAAGCAGGAAAATAGCTGGCTGTCGTAAATGATCAATTGTATATAAAGGTCCAAGCTTTGCGAATTTCTACATAAGATATTCTATAAAATTATCCACCTGCCTAAATAAGCTCATTCCAGCAACCAAATTGTGGGGCAGAGCTTCAGTTTCATGCTTAGAGATATGTTTCCCTTACCCTAGAGTGTCACTAAATTAGAAATGTCACAACCATTGGGGGCACATGAAAAATGCATATTATTTCACATCTGTTTTTCACTTGATCCCAATGGACCTGATATTTCTCCAAATTGCTATGAGGAAAACCAATTTAAGTTGATTGAGGTATGAACAGAAACGTACAAGCAAAAAGTAGAATACTCGCTTTAAAGTTAAAATAGGAAACTTTGCTGTGTATTGTTAATCCTAAGAAAAGCTTCTAGGAATATCGTTTTCTTTCTAAAAGTCTATTCATTTACTTGTACCATGAAATACTGACTCAAATCTATAAGTTCTAGTTCAAGAAGCATTTCAACATTGAACCCTAAAATATATTTTCCCATTTTCTGAAAATATAGTGCAAGTTTAACCCATTAGGGTAGATAATGGAAAGATGAAAGCTCAGAAGTGGATAGATTTGAAGGCACAACTCTGTTTCTTAATAGCTGCATAACCTTGATTAAGTTATTTAACCACTCTGAGATTCAATTTACTTATGCAAAATGGAAATAATGAGTAGTCATGAAAATTAAATAAAAATAAGGGACATAAACACCTCAGTAATCATAAATGTCAAAGTAGACCCTAAGAAATGCTCGTTTTATTCATTTTAAAATTTACTAATCTAATACATAAAACTAAATTTTAGATTATGGAAATGGTGACTGACCTTGGTCTCTTTCTATTTGATAATGATGCGATTCCATTTTTATAAACATATCCTATGTATCAGTACTCTTCATATATCCTAAATTTTAAAGACTCATAAAAGCATAATTTTGACTATCAGAACACCAAAAATTAGTCCAAATGCAAGAAACAAAGCATATCAACATGATGTTGAAGGAATAAGTTGGCATTCTGAAAGAAGATGGACTATATCCCAATCCATCAACTCCCAGATCATCTCCACATTTTCCCTGATCTCCCCAGGGGGAGATGGCAGATTAAATTTAGCACAATCCATACTGCAGAAGGTTGTGTGCACACTGATAAGAGCACTGAGCAGCGTGAGAGCATTGTCTGCAGTTTTTCCCTAGAGCACTGGCTATTTATTTCATGACTACCTCCATACAGCAAAGACATTTACTAAATTTTGCTTGATGTTGTCACAGGATCCTTTGAAAAGCACTGTTTGCAGCAGACTGAAGAGGCTGGCAAAAGGAGGAGGCCTTGAAACTAGCTCACCGGCTACATTGGCATGTGTAGGATTTCTTGGAGAAAATTATCACTTCACTGGGCAATTAAAATCCATCTGGTTATTCTGCCAGCTGAAGAATTCACTGAATTCAGTGCCAGCTACTATCAGGCATGGATGTCTCAAATTTCCTTTGAATGAGATGTTGGGAACATTTATTCCATAATAATACATCCCTTATGGAATGTAGTTGAAAATACAGAATAATGTAAGAAGGTCAAACAATCACAGAATAGTTTAGCAGGGGTTCTTCACCATTTTTGTACTCTTAACTTCTTTGACTTTCTGGCAAAGCCCACAATTCCTTTTATATAATAATATTTTAAGTGCATAAGATAGACACATAGAATTGCAAAGAATTAATTATATTGAAATAAAATTATAAATATTTATTAGAGTCTAAAATAATAAGTTTAAATAGCTGGTCTAATACCTAGTACAATTTTAAAATAGTGATGAGTATAAATGATATCTCAAGATAGATGCAACATATTTAATATGATATAAAATTATTTTATTTCAATTTGTGATAAAGTCAGAGGACTAGCTAACACCAATAGATTTGTTGCCTGTATTCATAAATCAAGTAAATGCTTAATTTTTAATGTCAGTAGTAACTAAATGGCTCAATATCTTTAAGAAATCATTCCAATGACATTTACAAACTGTTTAAGCATAAAAAAGAAGAAAATACCTCACATTATTTCAATGAAGCAAGTATACATTGATACCAAACCTGAAAATGACTGGCTTAAGCTATTTTATTCCAAAAATATAGGTATGTGTCAATATTAAGAAATACATTATAATTTACATTAGTAAAATAAGAAAATTACATAGGAATTTCTCTCAATGCCAAAAGGGCATTTACATTTCTAAATTAAAAATATATATAAATATTTTACTGATTAAAGTACAGCTATCTCAAATTCAAAGAACATTATACTTAAAAAAAAGCATTAGCTGACTAATCCAAAGAGTCAAACAATGATAGTTATAATCACAATTACTATTCAGTATTTTTTAGAAATATCAGCCAACAAATTAGAAAACTGAAAAAGAGGTGTAGTATAAAATTTGGGAGAATAATAAATATGATTGCATAATTGGAAACTCAGAGAATGATCTGAAAAACCTATTACCAATAATAAAATAGTTTTTTAAGGTTCTAGGCACAACTGTCTTATACATAAAATAATAACTTTCATATATATGTAAATAACAGCCAGTTAAAACACATAATAAAAAAAATATTCCTTTCAGAACAGCAGTAAAATAGATAAGATACTCAGAATTAAATATAAAAAGTGTCAAGATCTATACAAAGATACATTTTAAATGTTTGTGAGATACCCAAAAGTGATAACAGACAAAAAGACATAAAGAGAGTTTAGATGGGAAGCTTCAATATCAGTGATGTCTGACTTTCCTAAATTACTCCATCAACTCATCATGAGATAAATACCATACAACATCAACTTCAAACCCAACTTTTCTTCGGTGGAAAGTAAACAAGCTAGTTATAAATTTTATATAAAAGAAGAAACAAGAATAATTTGGTAAACAAGTTGGTGTTTAGGTGTGTAATACTACTAAATATTGGAACATATTCCACAGCTTTAGAAAATAAAGCGATATGATACTGGCAAATAGAAAGTCACTGATTTAGATTAGAAGTTGAGAAATAGACTCAAATATGTACTGGAGTCTAGTGTATAATACAGATAGCATCACAAATAAATGAAAAAAAAGGATAAAGTATAATGAAAAGTTCTGCAACAATTTGATAGGCACTTGGTGGTAGGGGAGGAGGTTTCTGTTATATCTATGCTTCATAATATTCAACCAAATTCCAAAATAAAGAAAAATCAAACATGTAAAAATATATTTTTTGAGAATAAAACCATAAAGGTATTGATTGAAAACTTGTATGTTTAAAAATTGTATCAGGATACAGAAGGCATTTATAAGGATAATGCAAGACTCATAAGCCATTAAAACAATGTTTAATTCAGCTCTCTAATTACATGGCAAACATCACTATAAGCAAATAAATGAATAGAAAATATATATTCAACTTATCAGAAAAAGTAGAAAATTGGCTTTAATAAGGCTTCAATATATCTTCAATAAAGAAATAAGAAAACTATCAAAAACCAATAGATTGGAAAAAGAAAAAGAGAGGAGTTAATACACAAAAATGCAAATGATTCTTAAACATATAAAAAGATGTTGTTTCATTCAAAAACAGAAAAAAAAATCAAATTAAATCACTGACATGCAATTTCTAATTTATTCAATGGCCAAAATAAAAAAAAAATCACAGTGTTGAGGATCATATAGAGTAATAGGCATTCATATACTTGGTGAGAATAAAATTCGCATGACCTCTATAAAGAACAATTTGAAAATAATTACAAATTCAATTATTAACAATGCAAATAATTTTATAAATTTTCACCATTTATTATCTGTCACTGTCAGCACATATATATTAGCAGATAAGCTTTTTAATCTCTTCAGAAGTCTATATTATCATTGACTATAGGGAGCTTATGGAAGTTATTCTAAAATGGATCGTAAAGAAACATACATGTGCATTATACTCATTTATTTATTATAGAGTTATTTATAGAGTACATAGTAGGTAGGTAGGTGAGCAGAATTAGACAAATTGAGATAGATGGATAGATTAAAGAATAAATGGATAGATGGATAGATGGATTGATGGATAGATGGATGGATGAATGGATGGATAGATGGATGGATGGATAGATAGATGATAGATAGATAGATAGATAGATAGATAGATAGATAGATAGATAGATAGATGATAGATAGATAGATAGATGATAGGTAGATAGATGATAGATAGACAGACAGACAGATAGATAGAATACATTTCATATCCCCAAACTTCATTTTGCTATCCTAACCCACAATGTGATGGTATTAGAAAATGAGGCCTTTGAGAGGTGATAGGTCATAAAGGTGGAAACCTCATAATAGGATTAGTATCTTTGTAAATGGGACCTGAGGGAACTCTATTGCCCCCTCTCTCCTACAAGGACATGATTAGAAAATGGCTCTCTATGAACCAGTACACAAACTATCACCAGACAAGGCTGGTACCTTAGTCTTGGATTTTCCGGCCACCAGAATTGTGAGAAATAAATGTATGCTGTTTAAGCCACCAGTCTACAGTCTTCTGTCATAGCAGCCTAAGCAGACTAAGATAGATGAAAGATAGATGAGATAGATAGATAGATAGATAGATAGATAGATAGATAGATAGATAGATAGACAGACTCTAATTGGCTCTGCTTCTGCATCACTGTCAGCCCCAATTACAAGCACACACACATACACACACACACACACACACACACACACACACACACACACACACTTCTCCCATTCAGATCCTAACATCACCCATAGTTTTAGTTAAAGAGTCTTACAATAATATGAAAGAATTTGTCAAAGTGATACTTTCTCCTAAAACATTTTTTAAAAAATGGATTCAAATATAATATAGATCCTAAAACCAATTTGGTATGTCACAAACTATTTTATTTGAATAGAATAAAACAAAAGAGAACATAGAACAGTGGTGCATTATAAACTTAGACTTAAATATTGTTTCATGGTAATTTTGTTAGAGTTTAAATCATAATTTCATAAATGTATGAACTGGGTTTTGACATAAAATATCTTTCTTAAAATTAGACAAAATAAGAAGTCAAAAATAAATGAAAATTATTGCTAGATTTAAGGCACCAATAAGCAGGTGGAAGGGTTTAATCTCAGATCTAGATTTAAAAAAATCATTTTTTCAGGGCTTTGAAATCATATCACAGGAATAGCAATTAATATTTACACTGACTTTACTAAATGTTTTTATAGTCATCTTTCATTTGATCTTTTAAACCCTTTCTTCATCAGAGAAAATTGAGATTTAGTGAAGTTGAGTATCTTCCAAGTTCATTCAGCTAGGAAGCTATGAAAGATTTGGGAACCCAGACTAGGCTAAATCCTATACCTTCTTGATTGACGGATATAGCAAAACAATTTAATCCTTTATTTATTCACTCATTCAAAAAATGTTTATTGTATATTTACTGGGCTCCAAACATAGTGCTAAATACAGGGAATAAACTGAATGACAGCAGACATGGCCCTGCTTATTGGAGTACACAGTCTAACATCCTTGGGTCTAGAAATTGGCAAATGTGATTGAACTTCAATAAAGTTTAACTTCTTTCTGAGTTAAACTTGGGAGTTAATTCTGTTTAAACATCAGAGGATGCTTGAACAGAATTACAATATAGATATAAAAGTAGACATGGAGATTTGTAAGATCTTAATCTTAGAACTGTTGGAAGGATTAAAAATAATACAGCAAAAATGCAGGGTCCTATGTCTGGCACCTTACTGTCAATATTATTAGCTATTATTGTCAATGAAACCAGACAAATTCTGGGGAATACCTGCCTAAAACATAGGGACTCACTTTACATAAATGTGAACAGTGATAGTTATGAAGACTCCTTAATAAGTGCCTGTCAAGTCTCTTGCATGTATAAACATAAATTTGTTACCCTTGGCAAATATAAGCATAAAAGCTGTCTACTAATAATATGTTTAATGAGACAATACGAACATAGCACAGAGAAAATTGAGAGCTCAATATTCCTTCAGCAGCAAAGCATTTCATTTGTTACATTTACAGAAGTATGTAAAGCCAAGCTTGCCCACTATTGAAAATTCTCTTGATTCAGCAGTAACTGCTCTTACTTAAGGCATCCATAACTTAATTACTGAGGCGTAAGTTATGTGGCAACAGTTTTTTTTTTTTTTTAAGTTTACTGTAAACATTTACCCTGACTCCTGATTCCTTCATTCTTTAGAGTTTGGCATCCCCAAGGTAAAGATGGGAAATTGTGTGGAGTTAGATGGTGCAAAAAAGAGAGAGTTCTTACTTCCCCATATTAAAAATTCTATGAATTTTTCTAGAGAAAAAAAACCTACAGTTACTATGGGATAGGTTTATATAAAGTCTAACATTTCAAAGTGAGGCATCAAATATTCTTGGCTGCTTAATTTTTTGCAATTTGGGACATTTGTACTTTTGAAAAGGTAAAGAAAAAGAAAGAATGCATAGAGTCTAGTTTCCCCTATCTTTTTTGTCAACCCAGTCTGTACTGGAAAGAATTCTCTGAGCAAAGGCTTTCCATGAGGTTACAGCGAAGGACCTAAGAAAGCAAAGAGAAAAGGTTATTTTACCTGTGTTAAAATATCAGCCTTGAGAGAATAATACACATTTTATATTGGGGAGAGATGTGAATATTTCTAGTCTTTGATGGAAGGGTAAATTTACTAAATGCTGGCCTCAAAATTACATTTCATGGACATTTATTTATTTCCCTTATGTGCCCTGCTCTGCCCCACCCCAACCTCATCTCAACCCAAGTCATTAACTTTATTCAAAGACTGAACAAAAGAATGTTCAGGAATCTAAACTTATGACTTATTGAAGGTTCAACAACAAACATGGTTATGTGGGTGACTCCACACTAAGGGTTTCACATCCCCACCACCTTAACTTAACTCCTTCCTTCTTTTCTGTCTGGCAGCATCTGACTTCTCTCAGTAAGTGCTTCCCCTAGACTCTCTATGTGATCCAAATACCCTTTTTCCTACCTAATGCATTTCAAAGAAAAAAAAAAAAAGGTAACAGTTTAGACATTGGAAAAGAGAAAGCTGACACATAATACATCACAAATATGTTAACAGAATCTATCATTTTAAGGAGAGTGGCATTCTCTAATAAAACAATATCTAAAAGCTTTGTTTATAGGGGCAATATAAACATAATTATTATTCATAGATAAGCCTGATTATTTGTAGCTGGTTGACTTTTGTACTAGGAGTTATCTATCAATCATTTCTAGAGAAGAACACAAATTCAGAAAGAAAAAAAATCTAAGTGAATTGCCACCAAGGCCTCCCTGACCTCATGATGACTTTTAATTAAGAAAAAAAAAATCTCTCCCCTACTCTGCTAACACCAAGATTTTCTAACTAGAGAAAAAAATTCTTCACATACCCCTCACTCTACCACCCCAAGTTACACCTCTACCACTTTTGGGTATCATTTGGTTTTCAAAGCTTGGATAGACTTCAGCTCCCACCCGACCCCAAACTATTGGGCAGTGCCCAACTGTTCAATACTACCTCTCTTCCATCCAGAATTAAGGACACAGTACTAGGTCCTTTTTACATTTTCAACCTTAGAGTCAAAGCTTTTCTCATTTTTTTCTAATCAGCTGAAACAGTTAAATGAAAAAAATGATGCTGGAGAACCAAAGATTTCTAAGATAAAAAGGGAAGGTCAGAGAGGAGCCAAGAACATGGAGATGGCAGGAGAACAAAGATAAGAGAGAAGTTAAAATGATCCAGGCCTTCGCAGAGAAGAAAGCAGTGTGGGGCTACATGACAAATCTCTGAAGAGCTGAGAATTAAGTCTCACATTGGTAGTCTAAACCTTTTAAAATTGCCAATATTTGAATGTTTTTGACCTACAAAAATGGCAGTGTACTATGGTTCAGCCTACTAGTATCCCATTAACAAAGAATTATGTGTTTCATTGGAATAAGGTAAACAAAAATCATTAGTTTGAAATTCTATGAGCAAAGAAGATAGCTCATTCATTTTCCTTCCTATGCCTGGTAAGTACTTACTAAATGTTAGTTGCACAAATAAATAATCTGAAAATAAAGTGTTTTTAGAGCATTGGAACACCTTAAGTATGTATATTTGGAGCCTGGATTTGTTTTGATCTCGAGTTTTCTGTGCTAGTTGTTAATTTTTGAAATTACTTTGTTTATTTTCATCAATTCACTTTTTTTCTTTTTCTCTTTCTTTCTTTCTTTCTTTCTTTCTTTCTTTCTTTCTTTCTTTCTTTCTTTCTTTCTTTCTTTCTTGTTTCTTTTTCTTCCTTCCTTCCTTCCTTCCTTCCTTCCTTCCTTCCTTCCTTCCTTCCTTCCTTCCTTTCTTCCTTTCTTTTTTTTTTTCTTTATATTTATTTATTACATTTTTACTCCTGTGAGGTCACTCTTTGGACCATGGCTTATACAATTCATTGTCTAGACATGAACCAGAAGCACTCTGCCCTTTCAACCCCTTCCATCTTGTAGAATCGAATCATTATTTTGCTGTTACTTACAATCACCATTCAATAAAGCTTCCAGTGGACCCACTTTCACCTTTGTCAGATTTCCAGTTTCTTGTTTCAGTGTTCTTCATCTTTTCAAATTGTCCTTTGGCTGTATTCAACACTTAAGTGACTATTACTTTGCAATGCACAAACTGTAACCCCAATTTTTCATTTGTTGGAGTTTATTTTCTGAGGAAAATTGTACTTCATTACAGATCTATTCATCTGTAAGTTGGAGTGAATATAGTATTATTCCAATCTTAAATGGGTCATTTTTTTCTCCTTTTGCTTGAGTAGGAAATGGGAAAACAAGTTTAGACTCTTTTGTACTTGATTTGGCAAGGATACCTAATCAGAAGTATTAGAGTCATGGCAATTCCTCAGTGCCAGTACAGAATATATATTACGTATAAAATGTAAACAAAGGGGCCATACTTGAAAGTTCCGGTGCACTATAAACTTACAGCAGGTAAAACACATATGTATTTTAAAGAACTCATAGCTGTTCATAACAAAGCTATCTAGTATAATATCTTAGTTCTTTACTTCTCACAACAAAGGTGCTCTGAAAAAAATAACTTGTATATTAATTTTTATGTGTTGAATCATAAAGGCATATAGCTAAATTTAAAGAATGCATTTAAATAGGATTTTAGAGTTTATAAGGAGTTTTACTATATATGTCTGAATTTTCATTATAAAGAAAACAGTGAAGAACATAAACCAAATGGCAATGATTCCACAGATTATGGCCAGATTAGGCTACAGGACCTGCCCAAGTTTGCACGATTAGTAAAGTTACAGAGGTAAATTATTAACCCAATATTTGTTTTAAAATTCCGTGTTTTTTTTTTTTGTTGTTGTTGTTGTTCATTCATTTGCTAGCTTTATTTTGGTCTCTCTCTTTTTTTCTTTCTTCCCTGCAACACCCCCCTTCTGTTTCAGGTTGCAGGCATCCACAGTTGAACTTTTGATTTTAGATATCAGGCTGTTTTTTGACTTAGTGTTCTTTTTTTGAGTATCTCTCTTACATATTGGTTCTATTTCCTACAAATTATGCTTAGATGATCTATATCAATATCTGACTTATTGACTGGCATAAATCTGTCTCTTTGAAATTTTAATTTTATGGAAGGGGCTATTACAGGGTTTTAGTTAAAAAAATAAAATATCTGTCTCTATAGTTCTTGTATATAATTCTCAAGAGGCCTTTTTAGGTCTCTGTGGTGTGACCCTGACCTTATTTCTCTGAAATTCTAAAGAAAATTGTCTACTCTAGAGACCACTGGTTTAAAATGGGACTTTTTACTCTATTGTTCTTTTGTTTTTATATGAACATCTTTAGCTGGAGCTGAGCATGACTTGAATGCTTTATAACAAATTCAAATTTAAAACAAAGAATTAATAGCAAAACAAACAGGCTAGATTTTCAATAAAGTTATCATTTTATTGAAAAATTAAACACAGCATGCAAAGTTCTCTATGATCTGACTACATTTTCAACTTGCTTTTGTTATCATTTCCTCTGCTTTCTTCAGATCTTTTTGAAAGCATGGGGTGAAGAATGAGGTTCCAGCCACAATGGCCTCACTAGGTTTCCAAAGAGTTACTCAAATAGTGTGAACAGGTGCAAACTTCAACAAAGTTAAACTTATCAAACTCACTTTTCAAAATCCATTTCAGATACCACCTCATTTAGCTAGTAACCCTACCTTTTCCTGGGAAACAATAACTTAGCCTCTTTATGTTTGGCTTTTAAATTCAGTTTGGCTTGCCATAGTTATTGTGAGGGACTACCATGCTTTGGTCACTATACTCAGTGCTAGCAGCTTGCTCATGTGTTTAAATAGTATTTATTTTTCAAATGTCACCTCCCTGTTTTGTTAGCTAAACTGTGAGTTAGTTGAAGACAGACTCTATGTCCTACTTTCCTATATATCCCACCACAATTGCCTACCATAGTTCCTCAGAATTAAGCATCCTGTGTGTCAATCACAGTAGAAACAAAGAATAAAAAGACATAGGATCTTAGTATATGTCTTCCAAGTACTCATAATATAGTTATAAAAATTAAGAAGAATATGTTAAATCATCAAATAACAGAGGGAGTCGATTATATAAGTAAACATAACTATAAGAACTTTCCACCCATTATGAAGCAGGATTTTGTGCTTAATGGAGGTCAACTAACATCATGATTTCTAGTCTGAGAGCATTTTAAAGGACCTGATTTGGAAGCTGATTGTATATGAGGTCCGTTGATATTATTTTAGAAGAAAATTATGTGACCAAGAAAAAGCAGCACAAGTCAAATTAGAAAAGCTACATCTTTTCCTGGTGCCAAGGTTTAAGTAACGAATAAGGACCTTAAAACAAGAAGGGGCAAGCAGATATTATATAGAAATAGTTAGGGTAAAGCAAAAATGCCCAAGATTTTATAGCATAAAGTAACTGTCATGTCCTAAATTCTTTATTCTTAGTACTGACTTCAGGATCCTTGAGGAGAAAATGGCTTGGGTTATAGATACAAAGAGAAGGCAAATGATAGGTAAGGCAATTAGGTAAGGTTCACAGTTGCTTGTTACTGCCCTCCTGGCCCTCAGATTTTTTCACATTCACTAGCAGGACATCTGAAATTTCCACATTTCCACATTTTTGTGTGTGTGTTTGTTTTAAATAAGAGCACATGTAGTTCTGCTTATCATGCAAACATTCACAGGGATTAGTGTCACAGGAAGATGTTAAAAAGTAGAATGTGAAATCTGTAATAAATTTAAGAAATAATCTCACTCCAAAGTTCATTTTAGACATGGAAATACTGAGAAGTGAAAAATGAAATGGAACTGTCAAGGCATAGAGCTTCTGATATGAGGGCAATTGAAATTAAATTATTACCAACTAAACAAAGGGTACTGTTAGGCAAGGTCATAGTTGTTATCCCATTTAACACTCAGCATGATTCTGCAAGTAGGGTTTTATATCTTCATTTTAAAATGAGAAAGGTAAAGTTCAGGAGTGTTAATTAGTTTTCTTCAGACTGTACAAATAGTGAGCTACAGGAGATCCAGGATTCATACTCTAGCCCAGGTGAAAGCAAAGCCAATAATATAGCTCTAATACCCAAGGGTTTTGCAGAGCAGGCAGTAATCACAAATTCTTTCCAAAACTCTTAAATGACTACATTAGTTAAATATAAGCTAATTCTATCATTCAATTTTAAAATGTATTTTTCTTATTCCTTAAGTGATTATTTTTCTCTTCCGAGATGTTCACTTCTCTTATTTTGTATTCAGTCTTCATTCATGTCTAGCAAGGGCTCTGGTCATTGTAATAAAACCTACCTCTTCCCTGGCTAAGAATGCTGTGTACTGAGTGGAAAAGCCATGAATGAACTAACTCCTCTTCATATAGTTTAATATTTATTTTTCTGTCTTCCTCACTCATGTACCAGAAAGAGGCTTGTCAAAAATATTGAGACTATCAAATATAGTTTATTATTTCCATTTTCTTCTAAAGAGCTCTTTTTTTTTCTGCCTGATGTTTAAAATAATCTGAGAAGTTCATGCCAACTGTAACTACACAGATAAACCCTATAAAATCAAGATTACTCCTGAGCTCAGGGCCCATATCTCACTAGCACTAGCTCTTCTGAGACTTCCAGTGTAATTAACTTGAGTTCTCCAAAACAACAACAAAAATCTTTAGACTGATTTTTCTGTCCATTTTTGAAGCTTGGCTATTTGTTGTGTAAAATGGATCAGATTCAACAGGAGAGCACCCCAAAAGCACAGCTAAATAGTAATATAGATATTGCAGGTTGAGAAAGATCTGTAAGGTGAACAGCAACCAATATTTTTGAAGACACATTGTATTATGTAGTTTCTGTACTAACTTGGCCTTATTCATAGCTCATCTACAACTCTGTCAGAAAGATGATTTAAAATGAGATATTATTATGTACTGAGCACTATCACAAATGCTAAAGAGGCATTGGTTTATTTAATTTTAAATAGTACTGAAAGCTTTAAAATCAACAATCATGGGACCCCGATCTTCAAAAGCTTATAGAAACAACACATAACATTTTTCTCCCCTTTAACTTTGCTTCTGAGTAAAAGTATACTTCAAGATCCTGTTTAATCACAGTTTCTGTTTTATATTACCTGGGATTAATATTAGATTGGATTATCTTCAGAAAGACAAAAGGCAAGAGCTGTCAGTAGCAGTCATAAGGGATCATAGAAGGTGAATATTATAAGGAGCTTTCATGTCATTTACTCCAAAAGCACTCTCTCTTCTGGTTTGCAGACAGAGAGACTAAAACTCTAAGACAAGAGATGTGGCTCAAGCCATATAGCTAGTTAATGACAAAGTCTGTGTTCAAGTGCAGTCCTCTTATTTCTTATTTCCTCAGACCTTCTACAATAATGCAAGACCTCAACTCCTAGAGTGTAGAGACACTGTCTTTGCCAATTACAGAAAAAAAAAAAACAGAATAGAAACACAAGCATGCAAAGTCTATGAACTTTAGTGAGACCCTATTTACTCACAAATTGCTACTCTGATACGGCCAGACTACTAAATGACAGCATCCTGAGTAACAAACTCCACAATTCTTCCCTGAGGCCAAAAGCAAAATGTCAAAATTCCATCTTATATTTTAAAAGGCCTTTAAATATGAGATCCTTGCTTACTTCTAAGGCTTTTAATACCGTGGCTCTTCACCTCAAAATAAGTATTCTGGTCTCAAGATAGTTCAGCTCGACCCCCAAAATCCCTTCTCTTTACATTTTCTTCTTCTCCACACATACATACTGAACCCAGAAACTGCAATTTTATATCCAAATGACTAGTCTTATTTCTTTAAATATATATGCATATTTAAAATTTATATAACTTTAAATATACATTTTCATTATTTATATATACACATATATTTATATTCTAAAAAAATATATTTTTACATTTTTATCAGTCTATGTATCTATCTAAGCTAGGTATCTTATGTATCCTCCACAAAACCTGTTTTAGAGTAGTTCTCATAAATGTTCATTTAGTGAACAGATAAGTTGGCATTATGGCACACAATACATAAAACTAAATTAGATTATTCCATTCTACTACACTTCTGTATCCCATTATGTAGTATCTTGCCTCGACATAAAATTCCTTCTCTCTGCTGGACACTGGAAAAAATTCTCAAAGTCAGAGGTGTACAAATACTGCTAAATAATCTCTATATTCTTCAAATTTCTTCCTATCTTAAATGATACTAAAGTGTCATGAAATATGTGCAGCAGTCCCCCAAAGTATTTGCAGGTTTCTGAGAAAGTTTCATTTTGTGGGAGTACTCACTATCCATCTTTTATATAAGCAAAGGAAAACTGCAGTTCTTGCCACCCAAATTCAAAGTGCTATTCACATTATAGAGTGAAACTCAGTAAGATTCAGAGAGAATCTAATATAGTGCAGTGCAAAGCGGTAGACAATGTTATTTCCAACAAATTAATTTAATTGGTTTTACAATAGCAAGAGGAAGTAGCTGTGTGCATTTAGATGTTCCCTTGGGAGCAGAGCTGAAAGTGGCTCAGAAAGCACACAGGAAATCTACTGTAGACCAAATGTTCTTACAGAACTCAGTCCTTACTCTTACCTAATTGCAATATAATGTTATATCCAAACTATTTGTGCTGCTTTATTACCACTTTAAAAAAAAATACTTAGAAAATGAATTTAATTTCATATGCACTTTTATAACATGTTAGGAAAATTTGTATTAATAGGACACAATATCAACTGTCTAATATGATCAAAAGTTCTTACCTACATAGTTTGAAACTGCCAGATTAAATTATCTATAGCATTTCTTTTTTGCAATTTAAAGGAACAGTTTGAGAGGTTGCATGGTTATAAAAACTTATGATTACAGTGGAAACTAATAAGGTTTTCATTTTATATATCAGTGCATTTTTAATATTTTCTATAATGAACCTATAACTTTTGAACTATAAAACAAAACATTTATTATTTTTCATATTACAAGTGTTTAAAAGAGGAAAGTTCAAGGTCCACCAGAAGCTAGAAGATGATGGTAAAGGCTTTTAGAATATGTGCCAGCTAGAACTCCAGATCAAGGGAAGAGTATTCCAAGTAGAAGTAAGAGTGTTAGCAAATGCCCAATATTATACATGTAAGTGTGAGAATTAATTAACAAAGTTATAAACAGTAATTGTCCATTTTAGTAAAAGCAAACAGTCTAGGCATCATTGAGAAAATGATGTAAAAACGCTTTATGAAATGGAATATCTTTAAAGTAGGCATTGTTTTGTACTTTCATATATGCTAATGAATCTGAAGTAACCTGAGAAGAAGGTAATATTTGTCTACTTTACATAAAAAATAGATAATATAGAGGTTAAAATGATTTATTCTCATTTACTCAAACTTTTTACTGGGCACTTACACTGTGCCAGGCAGTTTTTTGAGTCCCGGAGAAGCAGAAAGAAACAGAATGGATAATTCCATCCTTATAGGAGAGTTCCTGTCCAGATGGGATCTAAGAATCTGCATTTCTAACCAGTTTCTATGTTACAGATTTCTTCTGGCCTGGGACCACAATTAGCCAACAAAGGAATAGCCATATGTGGGTGGAGCCTTATAACAATGGGAATGGAGAGGTAAATGAAGTGAGAGAGATAGGCAGGAGCTGATCTGGGGACTTCATGGGTTATGTTCGTAATTTAGAATTTCATCTTTTGAGGCAAGTCATTAAAAGCTGTTAAAGAAGGTTTAGGTAGTAGTGCTAGAATAAGATCAATGTTTTTATAAAGGATTACTTTTATTGTGGTCTGGAGAGTAGACTGGAGAGAGAGGCAAGTTTGGATGCTGAGGAAGCAAGAGCCTATGTAATTTTTGAGAGGATGGTGATCTGGACCACGATCAGAGCAGTAGAGATGAAGGTGATGGGTGGGTGTGATTTATCCTAATTTGCACAGCTAGTAAGTGGTAGCCGTATTATTTGCATCCAAATTTTCTGACTATATATTTGGTGCTCTATCCGGTTGCTATTAAAGTCTGGTCTAGATCATCATTAGCAGCAGCAATAGCATCTGAGAATTTGTTAAGAATCTCAGGCTTTAACTCAGACTTGCTAAACCAGAAGTTGTACTCCAAAAAATTTCCAGGTGATTTACATTCACATTAAAGTATGTAAAGCACTACTCTACTGTCAGATAGCTACCTTGCATCCTACAAATTTAAACAAAATTTATGCTTTTGAATGACAGAATTTATGAAGGGAATCTAACTTCTCTTCCAAAGACAGTGTAGGATTTTTAATCAAGACCTGTAGGTTAATAACCAAAAAAAAAAAAAGGCATTGCAGAAATACATAGATACTGAATTTCCGATAGTAATCATATAATTAAAAAATTTAAGAGATTTGAGTTAATGACTATAATCCTCTATTAAATTAAAAGTTCCTGAGTTTTACATTCCTATCCATAACTGAGATAACTTAGAAGAGAGTAAAATGGTTTATGAAACAATTTAACTAACTAAAAATGTCTTTATACAATTAGCAAAGCTGACACATAGTGTTATAATTACAATATAAAGGAGAATAAAATTTGGGGACATAAGATATTCATTATAGCTTTAAATAATCGGCAATTAGATGTTTACATAAATTTAATATGTTATTTTGTTAAAAGGAAAAAAATAGTCAATCTCCAAATTTGTATTATGATAAATGTTCAGAAGACAAACAAAAGATTAAACAGAGTCTAATAGGTATTCCAGTTCCAATTTGCAAAACACAATTATGAAATCTCTAATGGCAATTCATCTTTTAGGCACATTGTTTAATGGTATATTTCTAGCATTTTGCACTTTATTTTTATCCTTTTTCTTCATAATCGGACACACAGTTGATTGGGTTTAAGGCCAACGAGTGCCTGATAGAAGCCAAAGTTGAGTTAAGCCTAATGATCTTCATCTTGCCTTCCTTAACTGAGTTTATGAAACCTATGCTTCTCTTCACTATTATCAGCAATTTTATTTTATCTGTTTTACCTATTTGTGTAAAGTAATAAAGACAAAGTAAATAAGATATTAAAATATTTCCATGAATGAATATTGCTTTACAAGTAGAGGTTGTGATGCATATAAACTAACTGCTGACGTGTAGGTCAAGCCATTGTTGGGTAGACAGATGTGTTCTTCCTAAGCTGATGTTCTTCAACATTGTACATAAAAATTATTTAGAGGGTCTCAAGGTACAATGCACGAAAAAGCAGGATATACAAAATCTGAATGAACAAAACTCAATAACTGTCTACAGCTTAATTTATTTTAATAAATTAGTACTGAGGTTATATTTTTCAACTAGCTTATAATGCACTATGTTAAATAATAAGACACACTCTGATCCTCAAAAGCTACTGTTTTGGAGAGGAAAAAAGTAACATAGTCACAAATGATTGTATTATATCCATACATTTGAAAGAAATCTGAAAAAGGTAATGCAGTAGGTAACATTTAAGACCTTGTGTTTTAATAAGTATAAATAAGGAAGTATGTGCATTTCAAAAAAGCAAAATATAATGAGCAATAACTAAACAGTAGAAAATAAGTGTGTTCATAATAAGCTACAAAATAGAAAGACTATTGATCATAAGATAATTACAGCTAATATTTAATACATAATTATTTTATAGTCATTTCCTTTATAGAAATCACTGCATTTATATTACTTTATGGGGTATTTTACCCTCTCCATTTTACAGATAAAGAAATTGTAAATAAAGAAAGTATAAAAATGTACACAAGACCAAACCATTAGTAAGTCAGGAGGAACTATACCATTATATGTGTAACGGGAAAATCTACATTTTCTCATATCCTTACTAAAGAACACTCATGTTACATGTACTAGAAAGTAGTAGGAAATAAGGCTAGAAAGATTAATGTCTAGTTTTGAAATTTCCTAATTTTTCTGAGTTACTAATATAAATAGTATTGTAAGATTTATCTTAAGATATCACCATCTCTATCATTCTGACTCCATTTGTACCTCTCATTGTTTCATTTCTCTATTGTGTTTTTCCATGTGTAGTATATTTACCAAATATGTGATTCTCCCAAATCACTCTGTGGGTATAAACAATTTCATTTCTGGCCATATCTTCAATATGGCTAGATGAGGCAATATATAGCCCAGATTAGGTAGTCACTCAATAAACAAATAAAATCTGAAGAGAAATGGAATCACCCTTTTGAAATACTATGTCATTACTTTCATAAAGATTGCTCTCAAGTAGAAAAACACTAACTAGATATTAAAAGAAACCCTGCCTAGTTAGGATACCACCTTTCTATCTGTTAACAATTATATTTTCTGAGAAGCAACATAATATAATGATCATTAACACACATTTATGAGCAGGTGTTGCAAATTCAGTATGAAATAACCAAATAGCTTAAATTCATATTTGAAAAACCAATTCCTGGTTGCCTTTTAAAATTCATACTGGAGCAATAAGTTTGAGGATTATACAGAAAATAAAAATAAAGAATACCACCCTTTATGATCAGGAGGAAAAATGAGCAAATAACTACCATCCAGCAATGTGATTTATTAACTTTATTAGTCCTGCTAGTTAACATTACAAGCATTTTGATGATTTCTTTTCTTTATAAGTGAAAATATAGGTAACTGAATGTGTTGAAGTTAAACTATTAACAGTTTCATTCTTTCCTCTTCAGGATTTCACACAAGCTCTGCCTCCTCCATATTGTTGGACCACATTTTAAAGAAGATCTTGTAATAATCGTGGTGTTCTCAGAACTAATTACCTTGGGTAGACCCTGGAATACATCTTAAACACCAAGCTCTTCTGCCAGGACAAAAGCTAATGTTGCTCAAGATTCTGGAAGCAGAGTGTTTGGTGAGTTATTCCTCTCCTTCTGTCTCCACTGAATTCACAGACATCTCTAAGTCATATTCACTTTGTAGCATTTATACTTATTCATTTTATATATAAAAATCTATTAAGATATGCATTATTACTATTTTATTTTACATAAAGAAATTAAAGCTTTGGGAGTATAAGGAATTGGCCCAAATAATACAGCTAGAACATAGTGGCACTTGAATTCCAGTTCAAGCAATATGGCACTATAGGTAACATCTTAAGCACCTCACTTACCGCTTCTCTTAAGTGTACGATAGCTATGAGCAACACCATTTCTTCCACAACTGCTACCATCAATATTGACCACACCAGCTATTATTTTTTAAGCTAATATGAATTTTGGCTAACACACATTTGGCAGAGTCTGTATAAGTTAGCTACACTTTAAATGAGCACCTTTTACATATGAAACATTGTGCTAAGGACTTTCCTAACATTAAGTTATTAATTCTTCAAGAAGGCATTATTATCTGCATCTTGCAGATAAAACTGAAGCTCAGGAAATTTAAATAACCAAGGTTTTAGAGCCAAAAAGTTTATGAGGCTGTGTCAAATCCAGAACCTTCTGGTTCTTAAGATGGGCTCTTAGTGTCCAGATGAGCCCTTCCATGCTTTATCTTAGTAGTTCTCAACCAGGGACAGTAACACCCTCTAGACAGCATTTAAAAATGTGAAAAGTATTTTGTGGTTGTCTCAAAGCATCGAAACTAGAGATGCTAAACATCTTTAAATTGCTGGAATATCACAAAAGGAAGAATTATCCCACTCCCAAAATGTCAATAGTGTTTTCTTTGAGAAACAATAAATTATCATTTTCCAATCACAGAGGTGTTTCTCATACTGTATGTTAACTAAAGTATGTTCACATAAAGATTGACAACTCTCATATCTAGAAAGATTTGGGGAAATTGTGAAGGTTCTTTGAGATGTAGTTACATATACATGCAGTAATGACTTTTTTCAGGTCCTAAGGTAGTTCTCATTTATGTTTCTCTAAGAATACAGATCATTTATAATTTGAAACAGCAAACAAGGGCAGCTAACATGTAAATAATGCAACTCAACCCCTTTGATCCCTTGTAAATAATGCAAATTAATTCTGATAACTGTCTAAATCAACTGTTCACTGAGAGAGATACAAAATTGTTATGACAGATGATGCAGGAATTAATTGCTGTTGTTGTTGGTGGTAGTGGTGATGGTGGCTTGTTTGTTCACTTACAGAAATTATAATTGGCAATCTATTTGTCCATCTGTATCTCTTACAGCTACCTGAGGTGTTTATACAAAACAATAATTTAAATCCTTGACTACTTACCTATTAATTTTATAGGATTTTTTCCCTCCACAGTGACAGGTGTTATAATGATTTTCTCAAATATCATCACTAAATGCTAAAGAGCGATGGTTTGAGAAAAAGGAATGCCATGGTGACAGCTAAGAGTAACCTGTGGTGAATGGTCTTTGTTTTCAAAAGATAATTTAGCTGCCTCATGAGGTAAGAAATATGCTTAAGTATCATGAATTTGGTTATTACTGTAAGCCAAATGCTGAATATGCTTTATTTTTGCTTGAAAAGATAGAACCAAAAAAAAAAAAGAAAAAAGAAAAGTGACTGACAGTAGTTTGCCATAGGATAGCTTACAGACTTGCTCTCTTTCGGTTACCATGTTAATCAATCTCAGAGGATTGGAGCATATTTCTCATCAGGCATCACTTTCACTATATTCCTGCAAGGTCAAAGTAGCCATTTCACAGATGAAGAAAATGAGTCTTCGAAGATAAGTGTCTCTCCATGTGAGCTTGAATACAATAGATAAAAGAAGGGAAATCCAGTCCTGTCTAATATCGAGACTTCATTTTTCTTTTTCATCTCTTGGCTGACATTCTAGTTACGGTTTAACTCAAGGCCCACAACTTTTGAGAAAGAAACCTATGTCTTAAGTCTGTAATTTAGGACTGGCATTTAAAATACAAAGGCTTACCAAGATGTTTGCATAAGCCCTTGTTTTGTAGGACCTCAGCAGAGATCATTAACCATAGGAAAGAACATCTTGTGACCACCTGGAAACCAGTGACTATTTGGCAGATATCACAGGACTAAGAATCATATCTTATTCCTGAACTCTTTCTCACTTTTGATGACCTATATAATGTCAACATTAAGCTTCAGGAAACACATGTTGTTGTTTTTTTTCCTTTATATTCCCTCTCCCTTGCCCCCTCTCTCTCCCTCTCTTTCTCCTATCTACTCAAACTCTATCTACTCGAAATTTATTCTGAGTTCAGTGTTCATTTCTATGACATTGAATTTAATAACTTGTTTTTCTGAGCTTGGTAACACATGGTCACAGAGGTAGTAACTATCAGAGCAAGGATTCTAATCAAGGACAAAGGGGTGGTAAGGACCCCTTATGTCTTGTATATTGTCTAAATGTTAGCACACGTTCATGTATCATGTTCATTTGCACTTTATAACACTTGAAGGCAGTAGTTAGGAAACAAAGAATTACTTTTTTTCAGAGGATTAGGGAGATGAAGGGAATTTTCCAATGTCATACAGCCAATAATGATTACAATAATGAGTCATGATTACAAAATGAGGAGTTGGTATAAAATTATGCTTTCCAGAACAATACCACCTCTTTGAGAGATAAAGTTGGTGTTTGTAGCCTCAACAATGTGTTTACATTTATAAATCAGACTATTTTTCTCTAACCAAAGAACAATAAGGTTTTATTTAGCAAAGCAAGTCTTGTGAATATCTGTAGAATGATGCTTAGCCAAGTCAATTGTTGATTAATTCATTAATAACTTTTCAAAGAGATGTAGAAAATACAGCTGAATTGACAACCTTTACTTAACCAAAGTTTATCCCAAGAAAACCACTTGAATGTTCAAGACCTTAGCTTTCTCATCTGTAAAAGATAGAGATTATAACATTTTTGTTTATAACATTATAACATTAAAAATTAAAAAATAATTATATAATATTGATTAACTTTAAGTAATCATATTTATATGACTTATTTAGATTCCTGTTTTTGTTTTTTCCCAAACCTCAATAGTAACATTCTACATAATAATTTATATATAAATTGCATAAACACACACACACACACACACACACACACACACAGAGGTTTGTTAGAGATACTGTTTATAAAATATATAAATACCATGTTTTCCCAATTTGTTATTTAAAATGCAAAATTTAAGTTATAATTAAGAACATTTTAATGACTATTTCTTAAATTTTAATTTGTTATTAATTAACCTTTGAGAGGAAAAGACAGCCAATATATGAGAAAATTGTACTCTAAATTTGTTTTTCATTATGAGAAATCAAAGCCAGAATGCAAGTATTGCTGTTCTGATTTAAAAGCTACAACAAGTAGAATGGTAATTTTGCTTCAGTCTCAGATAGGTAAAAATGAGAGAAACAGTATAAAGACAATTCTGAGTTTTAAATACAGAGCCACTGCTTCAGCAGGCATTATATACAGACTGTTGGGAGGAAACCTCAAGGAGCATCTATGGGCATCCAGCACTCTCTGGAAATGGAGCAAGGAGTGTAAGGAAATTAGCTTAGGACCAGGAGAAACCAAGAGAGAGTATGGGGGGACTTGTAAAAATCTTTTTCACCAGGGAAGAAGGAACACAATAGGTGGCAGGTCTATACTTTTCTTTCCTTCTAGTTGACAGTATATGGACCTTCTTATTTTCTTAAGAGCTCAACACTACATAGTGCTAAATTTATCTGTAAGTAAATTAAGGTTTTATAAAAGGTTATCAATTAACCCAGGGTAGCCCATGGAGGTTATTCTTCAGGAAACTTTAATATACTAGAAAACAACAAATGCATCAGCATGTAAAAGACCCATACCAAATTTTATATACTTGAAGAGAGTGAGTGACTGACTACCCTAGATTCAATATTATTAGTGCAGTACGAGGTGTGTGCATGGGGATCATATGTGAAACAATACACAGTAAAAGGATTTCTGTATCAAAAATAAAGCATTCTACCTCTGTTAAAGACCACAAACAAGAAAAACTTATATTCAATTCTAATTTTAAGAGCATCTACTTCACCTCGCTGATGGTTTATTTTGCTGTGCAGAAGCATTTTAGATTGATGTAGTCCTATTCATTTATTTTTACTTTTATTCCTCTTACATTTGAGAAACCATCAGCAAGGTAAAGAGACCCCCATCTGAATGGGAAAATATATTTGCAAGCAGTGCCTCTGATAAGGGCCTAATATCTAAAATATACAAAGAACTTACACAACTCAACAACAGAAAAAAAAATCCAGTGAAAAAATGGGCCAAAGACCTAAACAGACATTTTTCCTAAGAAGACATACAAATGGCCAACAAACATATAAAAGGATACTCAACATCGATAGCTATTAGGGAAACGCACATCAAAACCACAATGAGATACCATCTCACACCTGTTAGAATAGCTATAATCAACAGGACAAATGTTGGAGAGAATGCAGAGAAAAGAGAACCCTCATACACTGCTGGTGGGACTGCAAATTGGTACAGCTGCTATGGAAAATAGTAAGGAGGTTCCTCAAAAATCTAAAAATTGTTTACCATATGATCTAGCAATCCTTCTACTGGGTATTTACCCCCAAAGGCTTGAAAACTCATATATGAAAAGATATTTGCACACCAACGTTCATAGCAGCATTATTCCTGTTGGCCAGGACATAGAAGCAACTGAAGTGTCCTACAACTGATAATTGGCTAAAGAAGCTGTGGTACATATAAACAATGGAATATTATTCAGCCATAAGAAGAGATGAAATAGTCATATGCAACAACATGGATGGACCTCGAGATAATCATGCTAAGTGAAATAAGCCAGAAAAAGGTGAAAAACACATAATATCAGAAAAAGGTGAAAAACACATGATATCACTTTTATGTGGGATACAAACCTAAAAGCAACATATGAACAGGAAAAACAAACAGAGATTCATGGACATGGACAATAGACTAATGGTTACTAGAAGGTAAGAGGTCAGGGGAGGGAGAGGTAGACAGGCTAAAGGGGTCAAATATGTGGTGACATAAAAAAATCTAACTATCGGAGGGAAACACACAATGCAATATATATATATATGCCTTACTGATATATATATATATATGCTTTTAAAGCATCTACTTATGGAGCAAGTGTCATATAATAGAAGATTCATACCTAACTTATCGAGCTAGGCCATTCTCCCATTTTATAAACTTGTTCAAGGACTCATAGCTAACAAGTTGCAACACTGAACTTTATGGAAATCTGACTTTAAAATCTAGGTTATTGATCCCCATATGGCACCATGTCAAAGAGAAGAAGGTCAGCTATACAGAGAAATTACAGTAGACATACTGATTTTTTTTATAAATGAGGCTTAAATTTCTCCACCTGAGATAGTTAATTAGTCCTAACTAGAACTCTCCAGATCTGTCCTATTCAAAAGAGTGGTTTCCAAACCCCATATGGCTACTGAGCACTTGATGTGGCTAGTCTGCCTGTGATGCAAGTATACAAAGCCTATCAGATTCTGAAAATGTACAATATTTTTATTGTTATATATTGAAATGAGAATATCGTGGATATATTTACTGAGTTAAAATATATCATTAGAATTAATTTTAACTATTTATTTTTGTACTTTTAAAATGTACCTACTAGAAAATGAATTTTACATACATGGGTCATCTTATTGGATAGTACTAGTCCAGATCAGGAAAGAATAGAGATGATAAAATGCCTTTACCTTTGAAGACCTTGCCTTTGTGTGTGTGTGTGTGTGTGTGTGTGTGTGTGTGTGTGTCTGTGTGTGTGTGTGCATGTATATATGGAAAATACTCGAGGATATAGCTGTTGCTGAGCTTTTGTTTTAAAAACAAGAGCTTTCTTTGTTGTCTGAGCTATGATGAAGTGATTGGCATGGGCACTGGATTGAGTTACAATTACACTCACCCTTGTCCTAAGTAAGAATTCTTTTTAAACATTAGTTACCCTCTCAGTGCCTTAGTATTTCGTCTGAAAAAAAAAATGAGAATAATCCTATCAACCTCAAATTCTTATGGATATTAAATGAAATCATCCATTAAAAGTACCCAGTTTAGGGACTGGCTCCTGATAAATGCTCAATAACTTAAATTTGCTTTCTTCGTTCCTCTTTTACCTTTTTGTGTCTGTCATTACAGGATTCCAGGCCAGCCATACTAATAATACCATCTTTTCTTAACTGTACCATAGATGATTTTTTTCTCATCTCAAATTTTCTCTTGCATGTCATTATTCAACAAATGATAAGAGTGTTGCTTTTTTTAAAGGTCAGCAGCTTAAGACTGAACATGTATCAAAGATGATAAATATTTCAAAGTAAATTAAATTTGTAAATATTTACTTGTCTATATAAGCTCTGGTTTTCAATTTAGTGAACCAAATGCTAAAATTTTATGAGCAAACCAAATTATACATAGTATGTTTTGTTTTTAAAATTGGACAGCCCTATAAAATCAATATTCTTTTTGTGTTCATTTCTCCATAATTTCCTGAATTAAAGCATCTCCCAAAGTTTCCTCCATTTTAGAATTTGAAGAACATTTTTGTTTCTAAATGGACTCTTAAAAAGCCTATGACTATTCCTTCTGATTGTGATCTTAATTCTTAACTAAATGTTCCTTCAGACACTTATTCATTCTTTCATTTACTAAATATTTATTGGATGTTTGTTATATGCTAGAATCTTCCAGAAGTGAAGGGGGTATAGTATTTAATAGGTCAAATTCACTTCCTGCACTCTCTGAGCTTATATATTAGACAGACACATATTTAACAACAAAGACATAATAATAGACATTGAGTGAGAAGATAAAGGGAACTGAAAGAATATTAAAAAAGGGAATTGCCCTCAGGGCCAGGAAAGTGACTACTGAAGCAGTAATGTTCAAAGTAAGACAATTACTAACAGTAGGAGTTAGGAAGATGAATATTATCCCAAATCACAGCTAAGACTCTGTACTCCCAAAACTTTGCCAACCATTGTTGTACCTTTAAAAATTAAACAAAATTGGGCATTTTGGGAAGTAACTTTTGGCCATGATAAGTCAATATGAAGACCAGGGTAAAATGAAATATTCATATACAATTCATATCTCAAAACTGCATCTAGGATGATGCTATACTTGAAAAGCATTTTGCAGAAGTCATGGTCCCAAACTTTTTACAAAAGAGGTGGAACATCTTTGAATACTAAGTAAATATTGAAGTATTCTCACAAGAGATATAAAATAAGCTTTTAGTGACCTGTCAAAAGTACTCTCTTAATGGAATCCCAAGCATTATTTTTAATAGTCAAAAAGACATTCCACATTTAGGGAAGAAAATCCTCTGAGAGTCATTCTCTAAAGATTACCACCTCAACAAGAATATCAGAGAGGAGCTATAAACAATACCTCATTATCATAGAAATTATGAATGTATATTCAGTTGAAATTTATTGACCATCTACTTTATGCTGGGCACCTTTATCCCAGATTATTTTATTACATACGCTTATTCTCAAAACACCCTAGAAAGTAAGAATTTTTACCCCCATTGTAAAGATTAAGGAAACGAAGTTCAAAGAATAATAATGACTTATCAAGCTCACAGAGCAAATAAAATAGTAGGAAAGGTACATATCAGCCTTTGATTTCTAACTGTCAATGTAGAAAACATAAATGAGAAATGACTGGATATAAGAAGAATCATATGTGTGGCCTAAATTATAGATTATGTCGGTATTTAGAATAGAATCCCAGACAACACAGACTACTGGGAGGAGCCTTCCTTCCTATAAGTGCCTTGAATTCTAAAACTGTTCCTTAAAAATTGCTGCTAAAGCATTAAGGACATCTGCCCTAGAGGAAAGCAAAGATTTTGGAAGACAAATAAGGTCTTGTCTCTCTGCCTAATGTCTTGGCATTTTCTCACTCTCCCCTTCAAGAATAAAATGCATGCAAATCTGATAAATAAAATGCACACAACTCTGTGTGTCTAAAGGTAAACTTCTGCCCCCACCCCACCCCCGTCACCCTCCTGTCTTTCTCCCCTAACCTCCTAACCCCCTCACCCACAGATTCACAGACACACATAGACATACATAACTTTGCTTGGCCAGCTCATACTCATTCTCTACATCACAGCTTTAACACCAGTTCCTCAAAGAAGTTTATTCTGTTCTCCCAGGTAAGAATTAAAATTCCTGTTCTATGCAACAGATCCCAGTTTTGTGGAGTCTCAAGTATATAAATTAGGGGGAGGACTATTTAATACAAATAAAACAAAATTAAAAAATAGAAAATTAAGTATAAGGTGTTTATTCATTTAGAATAAGCAAATAAATCACAACAAATTAGACATTTTAAAACTTGATACATATTATAAATGTTGCATATTCAGAAAAATAACATTATAGTTTTACTAAAAACCTAACATGCCTCTATATACTACTTTATAAAAGAACTTCTGGGTCCAACCCTTTACAACCTAGTTTTTTCTTTACCATCCATATGCTTCCAGTGTTTAGCACCAGTGGACATGTTACAGTTTATGAATATGTACCTTTTAATCATGGATTCCAGTGAATTGGCACAGTGGACAGTGGTATTTCTAGATATCATTTTAAATCTGAGGCACCTAGTCCTGAATGAACATACACAGAGGTTCCTGGAACTACACACATTTATTCCATTAAATCCAAACTATACCTCGCTTCTCTTATCTCCCCCTCTTTTCACTCTCCTTCTTTCCCTCCTCTCCTCTTTCTACCCTGACACCCCTTCCCCTCAACACTAATTTCCCTTAGCTGAATCTCCCAAATGCCCCTAGCAACTTAGTGCCACTCCTCTGAGGAAAAGTGTGTAGTAGGAGCTCTGAAATATAAAGGGACATAAGTTCTCATCAAATGCATTTAACATATTTTAATTGTGCAAATTCTACAAAATATATGACCATATAAACATGTCACCAAAGCCAGGACTTTTGAAGAGTTTGTGTATATGCTTAAACTTTACAATAGATATACTTTTAGATATACAAGAACAAAGATGGGTCTTTTATTATTTTTGAATTTCTTATTCCTAGACCTATGCCTGACATATAGTAGCCCTCCAAACATATTTATTAAACTATCTAAATTCCGTTATATTAATTTTTAGTTATATCTTCATGACCCATGTATTGTTTTGTAAAATAATGAAGAATAAAATAGAGAGAAAAAAATAGCCCACATTATTAGTGATACTATATTCAGCTTATAAAACAACAAACTTCATCTAATGCTTTGTATATCATCAGCATATTATTTGTATTGTCATAAATATCCTAATTCTATCCCTAAATATTCTTGTTACCACTTTCCTCTCTATGATTGGAAAGAAGAGAACTTAGATTTCAAAATATTTTTCATAAAGTAGTTATTAATATCAGGACAATAAACAAAAGGTTATAAAAGGTAAATAAAGTTCAAAGGAGCTATGCTCACCGACAGGAGAACGTATAAACAAACTGAGATATCTGTGCATGCAATAGCTACTCCAGAAATTAAAAAGAATAATAACTATTGGCATGCACTATAACACAGATGAATCTTCAAATATTATGTTGAGTGAAATATGCCAGACAACATGCTATGCAATTCCACTTACATAAAATGATATAAAATGCAAAAAAAAATTATAACAGAAAGCAGATGAGATGTTATGAGGAGGAGGCACAAAAGGTTGGAAGAAGAGATGATAAAGAGACAACAGGAAACTTCGGAGGTTGATAAATGTGTTCATTATCTTGACTGCAGTGATGGTTTCATGGGTAGACACATGTCAAAACTATCAAACTACATATTTTAAATACATGCAATTTACTATATGTCAATTACATATCAATAAAGGTGTTAAAAATTCAAAGAAGTGTGTATTTATTGTTGTGTTACTAAAATAAAAGATTAATCTGCATTATGTAGCACAAGTCCCTGAGAGGGTAAACCCAGATATGTCTCAGATGTGTCCTCATTTGCCCAGACTTCTATGTCTGCTTATATAAATTCTTACTTTGCTAAATTAACTCCTGTGCCTTCTCAAAGATTTATAAAGAATAATATTTAGAAGAACATCCTTATCAGCATTTCTAAAGAATACCTATTTCTAGAGTGTATTAAAGGCCAAGAAAGATTTGACAAAGCAAATAACAGACTATGTAATGAAAGGCAATTCCTTTCTAAAACAAATGCACAGCATTCTAAAACAAATGGATTGGATAAAGTCCTATTGTATTAGACCAACATTTTTATACATTTGACACAAGGTCATTTCAAGTGAAGAAATATTTGTCTTTTTTTAGAAGACCAAACTTATTATTGGATTAGTTTTAAGGACATTCCAATGACTTATTAAGTACCATAATGTTTGCATTGAAAGCCTTTGCAAAATTGACTTCACTACTTAAGGTGTGGAGAGGGCTTTCATATAAATAATCTATGTCAGGTACTAGGGTCTCTTTGCCTTATTTTTACTCTGTGTGGAATATTTACACACACATACACTCATACAAATTGTTGGTAAATAAATAATATTAAAATAAATACAGCTGACTTATTTTATTTTAATTTTGTTTTGAAAAAAGTTTAAATAAAATTTCAAGGTAAGAGAAGATAGTCACGACCAAGAAAATCAAGTTGCATATATATCTTCACAACTGCTTTCATCTGTGTAAAGCTTTTTATAATAATCCCCAGTGATAGGTAAGGCAGGTAGCAATCTTCACACTTTATTTTAAAAATAAAGGTCTTTCATAAATTCACTATATTTTCATAGTCTTCAATTTTCTTTAAAATTAAATTAATAAGTGAAAGTTCTCCTTAGTTTCTCCCATTTTCCCCCCTTTTAATGTAGGGGAGAAGCATAGGAACTAAATATTAAATCAAGCTGTATTCAGAGTCTGCAACGTGCTGCTGCCTGACCATGGGAAAAGAGGAAGAGATCTGCTGGGATTCTCCCTGCACCTTTAATTTCTCCTGTGCTCACATGGACAGAATTAGACATTGGAGTGTTTTAACTCTTCTTCACAATTTTACTGTTCTCAACCACACTATGTACATTCAAGTCTCACTCTGAGCCTTTGCTTAAAGGGTGGCTCCACATCTTGCAACATTGTGTTTCCACTGATAAATTAACCTCTTCTATATAGATAGTTGAACTCTTCTTTTATAGATTTAATTACTTCCCTTAAAAATAGGTGTAAATAGATCTTGGTACATATTGTTCCTCATGTAATTTAAACATACATGTTTTTTAAGGAAAAATATTGTATAATAAGTATCCTTTGCATATATTTTTCTCCTCAAATTGACTGAGTTTCTACATGTTGGATTAAAGATGATTTCCAATTATTAGAAATTTCATGGAGTGAGGCATACCTGAGTCTCAGTACTATCTCAAACACTTCTAAGAATCTACTTTTGTACACATTAGTTAATCTCTTAGTGTTACCTTGGTTTTTTCATTAAAAAGAAAACAAACAGAAATCATGATACCTGGCTTGCTGGGATATAATAAAGAAGATACCATGAAATAGTATATATAAAGCATGCCTGGTAGATATGTTCAATAAATAATTACTAATGTCAATGCTGGTTTGTCACTGTCATTGCTTTCACAGTGACAACTGATGACCCAGGAAATCAAAATACGTTTTTGAAGAGCTTTCAGTTACTCCCCAGGTGGTAACTCCTTACAGATTGTCAGAGAGAGGAATATTATAGAGATCATGAAACATTTCTTGAAACAAACTGATCCTCACAAATATATTGGCTTGATCTGACAGATCTTGCTATAGTGCAAATGAAGAGACCTGTAGCCAGCATAAGCTATCTGGGTTCTTCTGAGGCATCAGGACCATAGGAGATAATGAAAACATACATCACCTGTAACCTTTCAGTCCAACAGGGCTATTGAACATAACAGGAACATAATGGCTTTTCTGATGTGTCAGAAATTCTCCACGCCTGCCTACAAGTAGTTCATCAAATTGTTCCATTCTTATTGTTTCAATCTGCATTCAGGTTTAATATGCCCTATGTGCCTGAATCCTTCCCCTGAAAACCTTCAATGCTCCAAGAAATTGTTGTGTCCGGATGCCATTCTTACTAAGTGACAAAGACCCTGAAAGTTGAAAATCAAACCTGCTACACTATAGAAATAAAAAGGAGAGAAGTCATGTTAAAAATAAACAGTTTCAAAGATTTCATGAAAAGAAGTCGATGCAATTTGCAACTTCATTTGTTCTAGTGACAAGCTGATAAAATGTTGGTGGTACAAATGCATCAAAAAAATTTGACACAGATTGAAAGTGACTACACATTCCATTATCCCAAACTCCCCTGGTAATGAAAAATGATTGTTAAAGACAGTTTCTAATATGTCTTAGAAACATGATGCTGTCTATGGGAAATAATACCCTCGATTATAAGAAAAGAAAAGCATTCAAAAGGAAATAATGGCTGTAGTGACTGCGATTTAAGCTTCACTATTCAATAACTGGCTGTAAAAATAATTTTATTAAGGGATACTAAAATATATACAAAAAATTGTTGTTGATGAAACACATTTAAAATTTGAGTATAGAAATGACTCATTAGGCAGTTACTCAATGAAAATGTCAATATGGTCAGTCAATAATTAAATCTTACCAGGTTTTTATTGCAATTTTTTTAAAATAGTGTTTGCATTTACTTAAATGGCATTGTATTCATGAAAACAAAGTTATTTAAAAGAAACTTTAGAAATATGACACAACAAATTGAATTTTCTCTAGAAATTTTTTAAATAAAAGTATATTAGAATCTAGTACATCACCTTTTAAATTAATATTTTTCATAATGCAGCTTTGTTACATTAGTATGTTGTATTTTATGCAAGGAATGATTATATAATCAAAGAACCTAGATTCTTAAGATTTAGATAATGTTTATGCTAATACTTATAATAACATCATATGAAAATACTTATTTTCTACATTTTACAGAAAAATTAATCTCAGAGAAATTAAGGGCCCTTCCCAAGACCACACAATAAGTGATGCAAATGAGATTTGAATTTAAGGGTACCTCACTTGAAAGAGTTGACTATTCTATACCAACTCTTCCAATAGACTCTGACCCTGTATTTTATTCAATTCTAAATAAACTTTATAGCATCTTTCATAATAATTTATTGATTCTGAAAACATCTTCAGACTCATCAATATGAAAAATTAATTCACTCAATTCATTAAAAATATTAGTTTATTAATTCTTAAGTGTCATGCTTAGTGGCCATAATAACAACAATAGTAACAGTCAGAACAATTTCAATTACAAGTGGGAGAAACCCAATCCAACTAAAGCAGCACAAAAAGATTTATTGGCAGGATACTGGAGTGTCCCCACAAATGAAGGACTGCAGGAGCCAGAGCAGCTTTGGGGCTCTAAGACATTGAGCTTGGGCTTTTTCTCATCATGACCCTCTCTCCCCATCTCTCACCTTCATTTCTGATAAAGAGTATGCTTTATTTACTCAGGCTTTCCTATGTGGTAACAGACATGACCCTTACAACTCTTACAGATCTGAAGCTACACAACCACAGTTTGAGAAGAAAGAAAGCTCCCTGCAGCTCAGCATGCAAAAACACCAGGGAAGGATTATATCTGGCTAGTGAGGTTTGTATAATGACCCTAGAATGCTCATTGGCTAGGGTGATGAAATATGAGTATATTCAGGCTTGAGTTACATGCCCACCTCTGTGGTCTGGAAGATGGTTATTTTGTTTTGAAAATCTATGGAATTATAAGGTTGCAGTGGGAGAAGAACAGTTACCCAAAGAAGAGGCCAGGAGAATGTTCTAACTAGAAAATTAGGAAATCATATTGGGTGGTCAGAACTAGCAAATATCAGCTATACTAACTAACATTTATTAAATATGCACTATATACATGACAAGTATTATTCTGAACATATTTCATGTATTATATTATTTAATTTTCACAAAAATCACATGAAATAAATTAAATTTTTATTCCCTGTAAAGATTAGCAAATTAAGGCTTAGAGAGATTAAATAAATTCCTCAAGAAATTTATCCCCTGGGAAGGGCTGGATTGAACATAATGTCTGTCTGGACTAGCTTTTACACTCATTCTATGCTACCTCCATTTTTGGAAATATTTTTTTCTTTTTTTACCTATTATTACACATGGTGTGATTTCTAGATCTCGTGTCCTGCTTTGTGAATATTTTAGTTTGTTAAAGTCTTTAAAATATACTATTTAAAAGTAAATTACATGTAGTAGGATTATCTGTAAAACAGGAAAGTGAATGCAAAATCATATTCATAATTTGGATCTTTGTTATCTTAGTGAAGCAATTTAATTTAAAACAAATAGTAAAAATGGGGAATCCTGATTACACTTTGGGACAAATACAATATTTCAAGCACTTTCCTATAGTCTGATACCAAAGCAGATATTTGTCTCTTTTTTTAAATTAAACACTTGAGAGTTTCTACCTTTATATTTCATTGATTTTTATATATATTCGTTCCTGGGCTGAATTTCTTTTTTTGTCCTTGTTCACCAATCTCACCAGCAAATGTTAGACTAAAAAATCTCTCTTCCATTCATTTTTTTTAGATATTATCAAACTACTTATCACATTAGGGGCCATATGTATTTATATGATTTTGTTGTTGATGATAATGTTGTTTGATGTATATTTTCCCTTTAGATGATAAACTTTCTATTATGTGTCTATTCTATTCATCATCGAATTTTCAGTGGTTATCTGAGTGTTTGGTAGACTAGTCAACCAATAGGTAATCTTGAATGAATAATGGGTAGGTCTATCGATACTTAATATATAAAGCACATATTTTATCAAATGCAAAGTCAAATTTTGCTGTTTTGTTCGATATTTAAGGTTAAGATAAAGTCTCATAGCAGCAATAATTTGATGTTTTTCTACTTTTATTTCCTGTGTCAGACTGAAACATGTTGAGACTTGTCATACCACCCTGCCTTTGCTCAGTATTTCCTTGTCTTACACTGCCAAACTTCTGCTTTTCTACAGGGTAAATTCCTAGTCTCCATTATAAAATTTTGCTATCACTACATTACTTGTAAATCTGTTTTGACCTCTCTATGGTAGTTTCTTCTCCACTTATGTTTCTATGGTACAATTCTAGTTTTGCCTTTATCATCTTTCATTGTTATTATATGTTTAAATGTTTGTACCTAGAGGACAAGATCTGTTTCCAAACCTGTCTTCATATTCCTGGAAACTAACAGAATACTTGGAACATAATGCTATTATTATGTTCATCATTATTGTGATCAATAGAACCTAATTGCTCATGTAATTTATCTAAAATTTTTACTAGTAATCCTACCACAGAACCATATTCTGAGTGTGGCAATGACTCTGATGCTGATGGAGTCTACTTGCTTGGTAGCTGAAAGCACACAACTCCTGAGGTGGGGGAAAAAACAGTTTACTGAAGCAAAGGCAGAATTGTACAATACTGAAAGAATTTTGTGGAGAGGAGGGAGAATTATTAGAGAAGTGAAAAAAGGAAGTGAAAGTACATGATAGGATCATATATTTTTCAATATTGTACAAATGTTCCCAACCAGAACTTATATTGTAGGTGTGAATTTCCTTGGCCGATAAACTGCTCATCTTACGTTTTCATTTCTATCTTTTCAGTTTTATCTCCCAACATCATCTATCCTTCCCTCTGACTGTCCAGGCTCTTATTTGACATGTAGTGTATGACATTAATTCCTTGGTAAACTGACTTTGTAAATAGGAAATGCAAGAGGAGACATATTTTACTAATAAAAGACCATGTTGAAATGAATAATAAAATAATCTATAAAAACAAGGAATCATGCTTGGGGAGGCAGCTGGAACTCTGAAATCATACTGGCTTCGATTCAAATTCTGATTGTGAAAATTGTTTAACTCTCTGAACTCCAATTACCTCCTTTGCATGACTGGATAACATCTACTCCATATGGTAATTGGGAAGAAGAAATAAAATAACTTAGAGTGTCTGGGAAACAGGTGCTCAATAAAAGTGTATTAAATTAAGTTGAATTAAATGACAATTGTATGTCCTTACACATTTCTCATTCCACTCAAGTAACATACCATTTAAAAATTTTAGGGAGCTTAACTTTAAATAAGTAAATTAATCTGTCTAAAGTTGCCAAGTTAGTAACTGGTACAATTAGGATCAGAATGTAGAAAAAAGAAAGGGAAATGTGTTTAAAGAATATATTGTAAAAACTGGCATATCAGAAAGATTTTTGAGAATACAGAAAATATTACAATATGACATATGAAGAAAAATTTATTTTTGTTCTCTGTAGTGATAATACATTTTTTTAAAAGATGAGTCATGCTTAATTTCAAGCTAAGAATCACCAACTGTTATCTGCTTAATTTCTTATATTAAAATATATACACGTTTTTGCTCAAGTGACATCACTGATATAAAACTTTGGAGATCTGAGAGTTATCACTTATTACATGCAACATGTTAATTCATCTCTTTGTAAGCTAAGTGAGCATTTTTTGGAGGGGAAACTTGTTGAAGATTTATGACCATTTCTGAATCCAGAGAAATATCATTAAAGAAAAAAAAAAAAAGATCATCTTAGGCTAATGAGACAGTGGCTTCAGGATTCCATTCTTCCCAATAGCCGCCTTTTAAAAATACTCACCAGCAATCTGAAATTTTCAGGGCAGTTTAAACTTTATTCTAAAAAATTAAGCCCACCTTCAGCAGGTATTTTACTGGAGAACTTTTAACAGGACAAAACTCCAGAAAAAGAACTAAATAAAATGAACCTCAGCAATTTACCAGATGCAGTTTAAAACACTGGTTATAAGGATGCTCAATGATCTCAGTGAGAACTTCAATAGAGAGATAAGAAACATAAAAATGGGGATAGAAGATATTAAAAAAAAACAAAAATGAAGAATACAGTAAATAAAATGAAGACTACATTAGAGATAATCAACAGTAGATAACATGAAGCACAGGTTTGGTTCAGTGACTTAGGAGATAAGGTGGCAGAAAACACTGAATCAGAAAAGCACAAAGCAAAAAGAATCCAAAAAATAATAATAATGAGGACAGTTAACGAGAGTCTGGGACAACATCAAGCATAGCAACATTTCCATTATAGGGGTACCAGAAGGAGAAGAGAGAGAACCAGAAATTGAAAACCTGTTTTAAGAAAAAATGACTGGAAACTTCCCTAACCTTGTGAAGGACATAGACATACAAGCCCAGGAAGTGCAGAGGGTCCCAAACAAGATGAACCCAAACAGACCCACTCTAAGATTCATCAAATTTAAAATGCCAAGGGTTAAAATCTAAGAAATAACTTTAAAAACAGCAAGAGAAATGCAGTTAGTTACCTATAAGGAAGCTCCCAAAGACTTTTAGCTGATTTCTCAACAGAAACTTTGCAGGCCAGAAGGGGTTGGCATGAAATATTTAAAGTAATGAGAAACAAGAACCTACTACCAAGATGACTCTAGCCAATGAAGCTATCATCTAAGACTGACGAACAAATAAAGAGCTTCCCAGATAAGAAAAGCTAAAAAAGTTTATCATCATCAGAATAGTATTAAGAGAAATGTTAAAAGAACTTCTTTAAAGAAAAAATATATATAAATAAAATGACAATAACTACATATCTATCAACATTGACTTTAAAAATAAATGAATTAAAAGCTCAAATCAAAAGACATAGGGTGGTTGAATGGATAAGAAAAAAAGACCCTTACATTTGTTGACACACACAGACTAAAAGTAAAGGGATGAAGAAAGATATTTCATGAAAATGGAAACAAAGAAACGAAACCTAGGGTAGCAATACTTATACCAGACAAAATAGACTTTAAAACAAAGGCTTGTAACAAGAGACAAAGAAGAACCCATTAATCCCACTTCTGGACATTTATCCAAAGAAACCCAAAACACTAATTTAAAAAAAAATCTGTGCTTCTATGTTTATTGCAGGATTGCTTACAATAGCCAAGATATGGAGGTTACCTGGGTGTCAATCAATAGATGAATGGATAAGAAAGAGGTAGTACATATACACAATGATATATTACTCAGCCATAAAAAGAATGAAATTTTGCCATCTGCAACAATATAGATGGACCTAGAGGGTATTGTGGTGAGTGGAATAAGTCAGACAAAGGAAGACAAATACCATATGATTTCACTTATATGTGGAATCTAAAGAACAATAAACAAACATACAAAACAGAAACAAACTCACAGATAGGTACAAAAAATATTTTAATGGTTGTCAGATGGGAGGGGAGTTGGGGAGATGGTTGAAGAAAGGGAAGAGATTAAGTACAAATTGGTAGTTATAAAATAGTCATAGGACTGTAACATACAACATTGGGAATATAGTCAATAATATTGCAATAACTATGTATTGTTTCAGATGAGTAGTATATTTGTTGGGGGCGATCCTTAAGAGTTATATAACTCTTAAGTTATATAAATGTCTAATCACTATGTTTTATACCTGAAACAATATAATATTGTATGTTGAGTATAATAGTAAAATTTTAAAAAATAATAAAAAATAAAAATAACAATGTATAGGGTGTTCCTTTTGCAACAGTATTAGTTCCTTTGTTCATTTCTGCACCTTGTTTCTTTACTTTCCAGACTGAGAGGACTATTAGTCATTTTTAACATAACTATTGCAAATATGCCCTTGGTTCAGCCACTTTCCAGATATTTAGCTGCCCAGAAAACACCCAGCTTCCAGGGATGTTCTTTCACCTGATGCAGTTATTGTTCATCTTCCACTCACTCCAGCTCTTCCTCTCTATATGGATGTATGTACATATCTCCCTTCATCTCATTTTCAAACTCTGTTACCTTTAAATTGTAGGAATCAAAGATGCTCTAACAGAAATCATTACAATTTGTGGTAATATGATTCCTGCTTCACCATCAGATGCACTCATTTTTACTTAAAGCCTAAAGCCTGATAAACTCTAAATGTATGTATTGCAAGTCCAGAAAATGAACATATTATCAAGCCTGGCAAATACAAACTTTAAAATCTGTGCAACTAAAAAAAAGTTACCAAAAGTTAAGAGACAAAGGGGTCAGGGCAGGACAATTCATTTCTCCCAGCTGATGTTCCCTCTCCTGTGAAAAGAGATGAGGTTAATGCATGTCCCCTTCCCAGGCATGAAGTGAGGAGTTATTAACAAAGACGTACCAATGACAAATATTCACATTCATGAACCCTGAGTATGTACTCACATGTTGAGCAATTTGTAGGATACTTGATGTAAGCCTCAATACTCACTGTGAGAGAGAATATTTATATCTCCATTTTATGTATACAAATTGAGACTTACATGTGATGCTCTATGTACCAATTACCTTTTAATGAAAGAATGCCTTGGAATGTCATCTATCTATTATTATTATTATCTCTTTAAAATGTATGCAAATACGAGATCTGCAAACAGCCATGTTTGTTTTCAATCAGAGAAATAAAACTGTCATTCTGTGCCCACCCCTTTATTTTCATTGCAGGCTTTGCAGATGCACTGACTACACTTGCAGACTTCATTTGATTATGACTCTCTCATTCTCCTACAATCTCTGTCCTCCCTATCCCTGAAAAAAAAAAAAAGAGAAATAATGTTTTAATTAAGACAATACAGGAGCCAGAAGTTGCACTATTTCTTAATTAATTGGAAGATATCCCTCTTTCTCCTCTCCTAATAGCATGCTTCTTTTTCATTTCTTACTTATGATGCAAATCTATACTCTTAAATGGAGTCAATATAAAATTTAAATTTAATGGGTATGAACTTGACTCTGTGAGAAAATGACATTACTTCACAACAACTCACAAAAGAACTTCAGGGGTGTGAAGGTTAAGTTAGCATATTCTTAATATATTATGCCACACAACTTTATTGAGCAATGCTAATTTATTGGGCATAAATCCATAAGTAAAAGAGATGTGTCTTCTGTTCTCATGCAGTCACATTAACAAAGGAGACAGACCTTGTCTATGTCATTTAAGAATGGAGGTGGAGAATGTGTATCTGTGTCTCATTTCACTTACTTGATAGTGGTGATATAGCAGTAGTTGTGTTTGTTATAATAGCTCACCTTTATCGATGCTTACTATATGCCAGCACTGTTCTACATACCTTGTAGGTATGAACTCATTTAAAACTTCTTCTAGGCTATAAAACTGGTCATATCACTTTCCTGTTTCATTGTTTGTTTGTCTGTTTGTTTTTGGTAGATCCAGATTACTGGGAACACAAAGAAGATTAGAATATCATAAGGAACTAAAAATATCATTGGAAATAAAAGTTGATGGAAGAAAAACATATTTACCAGAACTCTGTTCCGAGAAAAAAAAGTGGTCAGAGAAAAATAGCTCATATAGCTGTTGGGTATGAAGATAAGAATAAGTGGGGTTGCCTCAGTCATAAGAACTATTCTCTAAAGTGCCTTTAAAAGAAGATTGGTTCTGTTAACTTCCACCTTTTTTGTCTTTGTCAAGTGGAGCAGGCATGATGAACCAAAAATAGGTTGCTCTCCATAACTGAGGAGAAACTGAGCATTGCCATTAATATTCCATTCCAGTCCTTCATGCGATCCTCAGAGCTTTCTCTAAATGTATGTCCAAGAGAACTCAAAAACTATGATCAAACAAACATAAATTTTTATCCAAGTCATTTTCATTTTTTATGAAATTCAACATGCGTTGAATTTCAGAATGGTATAAAAAATGTTTCTAGTTTACAAATGCTTTCTATTCTGGTATCTAACTATCTTTATATCCTTAACTGCTACCATTCTGCCTCTCTGTGTGCATGTACACCACCACTATTGCCTCCTCCATTCCTTTTCTAAATATTTGCTTATCTAACTTCTCTATCAAGTAAAGTTTCATAAACACAGTGACTTTTCTTATTCATCTCTGTATCCCATTGCTAGTATTCTGAATAACACATATAGGTGTAATAAATATTTGCTAAATAATTTTCCACTGAAGAAAAATTTCACTGACTTGTTTAGTAACCTACTACATCCAAAAATATCATATGCACAGATCAGAAATTCAATAAATATCTGTTGAATGTCTATATGATTATCTGATCCCTTGTTCCTCTAAATAATTTTCATTTCCTCTAACAAGAGCAAATCATTTCCCTTCATTTTCTTTGAATAGTCTCTCTCTCTCTCTCTCTCTCTCTCTCTCTCTCTCTCTCTCTCTCTCTCATTTTGTTGCTATTTTTGTATCTCAAAACTTTCAGAAATGGTTTGGTTTTTCAAAACTGAAGTGTGTTAAGAATGTGTTATTTATAGATTAATTGGCAAAGCCATATAGTTCAATGATGGCAGCTCAGTGTCTGGGTACAGTCTTGTTTGGTTCATCATAATTTGACAAGTTGGCATGCTTGAGGTTAATGAGAAAATTTATTTTAACTGGCATAGCAGCCATTTAGGAGAGCAATCATCACACTAATAAGAAATTTCATGTTACACGTATTCCATCCTCTTTTCAATTTTTTCTTTAAAAAAATATGACTTGTTAGCTTTGCTGAACTCTAGATAAGACAAAAAAAAAAGGGTGTAGGGGGCAATCACTCAGGACTTCTAAAGGGAACAAGCTGTCTTAAGAACATGGGTGGTAGAAGTTCAAGGTGATAGCTCAGGTAGGCAAACATAGAATTTGTCTTCTGTTTGGTAGAAGCAAATGACAGAATTGAATTACTTTTCTATATTATTCTGAAAATAGTTGTTTACAACAAATCATGAAAATAATACTAGTCACCATAAACATTCTGTAAAAATAAGCTAACCACTCTGAATATTAAATATCAAATCTTTTTCCAAAGATAGTGAATACAGACACAGACAGCATTTAAATTAGGCCCATAGGGGGAAAAAATCAACAAAAGGTCATTTACTAAATAAGTATGTGTTGACATCTACTATATGACAAGCACTGTGCAAAGTGCTAGAGAAACAACAGTGAATGGCAGACCCTCTAGGAGCACACAACCTAGTAGGAAGTATGTGCAGTTCTAGTGGGTCTAAGGTTGATACATTCCTGGGTCAGAAATTTTGCAGATGACATTACAGCAAGTAAATGTTGTCAAGAAGAGACAATCTGGTTCTGAGTAAACTGAACTCCTAATTGGTTCTAATAAGATCTTTGTCCTAACATGGATTGTTTCACATAAAACAAGAACAGAGACACAACCTCTATTTTAAGCACAAAGTTCAGTCATTTTTCCAGTTTAACTAAAGCTTTTTACAAGTCCGACACTTATGCTTGTCATTATGGTCTTGCTTGCCATTTGTACCACTGTGGACATACTTGGTCAAAAAAAAAAAAAGTACTTGTAAGAAGCTTTGAAATTATTATATTTAAGTATTTAACTGTTAAACAGTAATAACAAAATCTAGCATTTGTATTGAGATTTATTGTTTACAATGTGCTTTCAATATGCAGTATATTAATGACTCTCGACACTGGCTTGCCTCAGAACTATAAGTACAGGTTTGAAAAATCTCTAATACCCATACCTCAGGCCAGCAGATTTTGATTCAGGAGGTCAAAGAATGGTATTTTTAAGAAGCTTCATGGATGATTTTGAATTGCAATCAGACAGAGAACCATGGATTCTTGAATTTGTTTTCTCACAGTGTCCCTGGGAAACACACTTTATTAACATCTAGGAGCTTTCACTCTCCGTGTTTGAATGCTTTTCTTTACGCACCTCCTCAGGGAAACCTTCCCTAACTACATTCCCCTCTAATCTGGTCCCCACCCAGGCAGATCCAAATCACAAACAAGTAACAAACATACTTTATATCTGTCATCACATTGTCCTGCAATTTTTTTATTACTGTTGCTGTTTAGCTCTCCTACGTGTTTAAGACCTTCTTAAGGTCATAGACTTAATTTTTCATCTTCACCTTCTTTTCTTAATAATATATTACCTTATTTAGGCACAGTAGGATTAAAATTAATAATGATGATAATATGTTGTGTTTACTATGTGCCAGGCACTGTCTTCAGCACTGTATATGAGTGGATTAATTTAATCTCCATGACAACTATGTGAGGTAGGTGAGCTAAGTACTTATTATTCTCATTTTACAGAGAAAACTAGAGAACAAAGAAAGTAAGCAGCATTAGGTCACACTGCCTATTTAATGGAGGCACTGATCACATGCCCATATCACAGAACAAAGATAATTCTTTTCATTTTTCAGATGAAATAATTCAAATTCTTTTAATCACAGCAGTTTGTTAGGTGTGGACTATATATTGTGGTTTAGATACTTGCTTTTTATTACAACAATATTTAAAGTTTGGGGGATCCTTTGGGTTCAGTGAATGTTCTATGTGATACCTCTACACTGTGCTATTATCTCTCTTACATGGGGCAGGTAGAAGATATCAGCTGAACCAGTGCAGTGTAAGTGCTGCTGGTTGAGAACAGATGATGTGAAAGAGCAGTGCCAGCCATCTGTTGACATACTGATTTGCCACTGAAAAAAATGAAGTACATTTGTTCACATTTCCAGATTATTTAAAAATAAGGAGCAATGGGAGTTATTAAGTTGGGCAATCTGAGTTCTAAGTAGCATTTATACTCTTTTTTTTTTCATGGATGCCTTCTTTAAAATTAAATTTTTAATAACCTTTAAGCCTTGCAGCCTTGAGGGAATAATTTCTTTCACAGTAGTTCAAAGGTTTAATTTCACAGTAAAGCTTTTGAAATATGGTATTATCCCTTTTGTTCTAGAAAATTACTGTTTAAAAAAATCATATTTCAAAGTAATGATTATAATGAGAAAAAGATATGAGACCCAATTTCAAAAGAAAAAAATGATAACCTCGCCTGTGATGTCCTCTAGTGAGCCTTTCCCTCATGGATTCTAATTTGTAACAGTTCAGAAAATCTCTGGAATTGCACAGTCTCTGCTTGGTAATACAACCTGGTCCAGGAACAAAAGTGAGAAGTTGACAGAGATATAAAGAAAGCTGTTATCTGTCTTCAGTCATGCTGTGTGTGTGTTTTCTAAAATGCTATTTCCAAACAATGTTATCTTTGGAGTTCTAGAACCATTTTCTTGAACACTGAAGTCATTGGTGGGGTTTCATAGACAGTGGGGACCATCAAGTTTAACAGAGCTGATAGGGAAAGAGAAGAAGAACCCCCCAAATATAAAGCATCTAGCATGTGCTAGACACTGTACTCTGGGCTTTGCATGTTTTATCTTTTCTAATTTTCACAGTAGCCCTCTGAGGTAAGTGTATGGTATTAGCCCCATTCTACTGATGTGAAGGCCTCATTCTACAAGAGATGATACTTACCTGGTCTGAATAAAAATTAAAATCCTCACTGCAACTTTCATTCGGAGATGCCTTGCCCCACTTATTATTTCATAAGAATATTTAAAGAGATTTGTTAAATTGTAAATCCATGAAGACATGAATGGACTAACACAGAAATATTAATAGAATGAGAACTACATATTTAGGGTAGAATTAGAACCATATATATTTTAGAGGAAAAAAGCTGTTATCTACTAAAAAATTGAAATGAAGAAAAGTGTCATACAGCAGTCAAGGACACTGAATGAGATCTCAAAATGCATGTATGTCATTTCTTGGGCTGTAAAATCTTGGACAAATCACTAAAATGCTGTTAGCTTCAATTTCTGCATCTGGGAAATGGGTGGAAAATATGTGAAATGTTCACCTCAGATGAAAGAAGGATAAGAATGTGACAAGAACTTTCTGAACTATCTATCCATTTTAGTTGGTGCTGTAGAATGGGAAAATTGGTTGGTAATAGAATGTTATATTTAATTTTACAGGGAAAAACAACAACAACACAGAGTGGTACTAATATATCAAAAGACCATGACCTGGTTTAAATTCTGATTCTGCCATTTTTTATTTGTGTGACCTTGAACAGGTTAATTAATTTCTTGAAGCTTTCATTTTTTCATTCATAAAACTGAAATATTTGTAACAGGATTGTTAAAAATATTAAATCTGTTACTGAAAATATATACTTTTTCTCAATAGCTGATACTTGTTTTTGGTCATTTTTAATTTCATCCTCTCCACTTCCTCCCCCTCAATTTATGTTCTAGAAGTGATGATTTACTGATAGCCCAGAAATCCACTACGGTTCTAATTATATGTATTACACTCAAGAAATTCCAGTATTTCTCTAACAATTGATGTCTCTTGGAATGTCTTGCACATACACCAGTGAAATAGAAAAAATTTAAATATGTAAGTTGCACATTTTGTGTCTGTTTTCCTAATTTTCTAGATAAGTTTGTTGCCCAAGAAATGAAGAGGCTTGGTTGATGTCATTGGGCTAATTAGACTGTAATATCCTGTGGTTTCAGTCTGTGACTCAGCCTGCCTATTTTTCTTAGCACAATTAATAGCCCAGAGTCAGACCATGTGTCAGGGAATGTGTCCCAATTTGGGGTTTGGGAAATACAGTTATCACTTTAGACTATATGGCAATTAAAATGCAGGAGATAGTGCAAGAATGATGCTGAATTCATTAACATTTATATTAATAAATGAGATATTAGCTCTCCTATATTTTTCCAGGGGCAAAAAGCAGAAAAGAAGGGGTAGAGCATTGGTTTCTAATAGGAGGTAGAGGTACCTTTAAAGTTTAACTACTAAAGTTCTAACAAAACCAGATTCTTTGATAAGGCGGATCAGCCAGCCACTGCGTGTTTTGCAATTTCAATACACAGTTCTGCTTTCACACTTCAATAATTCATTTTCTAGCACTTAGAATCCAGAAACATGCTTTCACTGATGTAGCTAAAATGCAAGGAACAGAGTTTAATAACAAGCATCTCCACTTATCTCATCTCATACCCCAGTAAATTGTGATGGAAAACATGTGTATATAGTACCAAGCAAACAAGACATTTATGGTCTTCTTTAGAGTGTGTTCTACCTGAATTCTAGACTTAATGACTATTATAGAGGGTAACCACTTTCCAAAACAAAAAGGAAAAACTTTCTAAAATAAAAATTTTAATACTATCACAGAACCATAGAATCTTCAGACTTAAATTCAAATTAAACTAATATATAGAAAGCATCTACCCTGTAGTGTTCTGAAGGGTTTCAATCTTGTAGTGAATATTATCATTTTCATTTTAGTCTAAATTGCCTAAGACTAGTAGAAGTTAAATTATTTTCCTGAGGTTGGAGATGAAATAGAGCTTGGAGGAATCTAAGTAGGCTTAAATGCTTGCCATAATGAAGAATTAATTACTAACTTTGCTTTTCAGGAAATAGTATAAAGGTTAAAGTTATCACTACACATTCCAGAAGTTACTTCCCCTACCCAGAGACATACTCTTTAAACATAGCCAATGTATGCATTTTACATGTTCAAATATTGAGCAATCACTGGATATGTCAAATAAATAAAATAATCCTCTAACGAGGTATTCTTTCCCATGATTTTAAATGTTAAAAAAATAAAACAAATACGTGAGAGTATATGAGGTGATCTTTAAATCTATTGGTACAATATCCATAATAACAGATATTTGTTTTTTCAAAGAAACTGAAGATAATTACTGAGCAATTTACTTAGTGATATTTAGATACCATAAGCAACAGTGTTAATTGAGTTCGACTGGGTGCCAGTATAGCTCTAAAGAAATCCAGGTGGAACTACTGCTGAGTGAAGAAATTAAGACCATCATGTACATAAGTTTGAATTCTAAAGGCCACTGATATTCAACAGTCATAGGACCAACCTTTTATGGATGTGCCCTCAATTATTTAAAAATGATGTTAAGGTGTATGGGCTATCTTATGAATATCAACAATGTTATTATGATAGGCCTTTGCAAATCATTACTTTCTTGGTATTAATGCAAATAACAATTGCAATAATAACTGCTAACAATTATTAAGCACCCTCTTTGTGCTAGACATTCTGCTAGCTAATTTGCAAATTTTACATATTTTACCTCCAGATCTGTGGCATTCTCACAATTTTACAGATAAGTAAAGTTAAGACACTCAGCTAATAAAGACCTGAGTCTGTTTGACACCAAAGGCAGGGCTTCATTCCTCACATTCACTTCTGAATATTTAAAAAGATCAGAGCAAACTTCAGTATAATAAAGGAGTGTCATTCATCCATAGCTGAACAAAGCTCTTCTTTGGATGTTCAGCAGCTTAAAAACTTAAAATATGGACCATGACATCAATGCAGTCTGACCACCAAAGAAGAATGCTTTCTTTTCATGGTGTGGAATTGTTAGTCTGCCACAGACTATATTTCTTGAGCTCCCTTAAATCCAGGTAGAATAGTGTCTGACTTTTGACCAAATAATATAGATAGAAGAGATGAACAACACTTCCAAACATGATCCAACTTCCTAAGTGATGCTTCATTGTCTCTCTTTTCTTTATGTTAGCTGGTTGTCAAAACCCAGGGTGATCTTGGAAGTCTAATTTTGAAAGTGTTGAATCTTTATTTCTAGGTCCCTCAAGCACAGTAACCCTTCTCTCTTCCTACCTTGTGCTGACTTGTTACTAGATGAATAAAAAATAACTTTTACGGTATTAAACTACTGAGCTGGGAGTTTCCCTCTTAGAGTAGTTAGTGATAACATGCAGATTATTAGATATACATATTATTTCCAGTAATGTGGTCAATCAAATCAACATAAGTCAAACTAATCTTGTTTATATAATAGCATTAATTCCATTTCTCCTTAGAAAATAATTTTAAACTATTTTTGATCAGCAGATTAAAGAAAGAAGTATTATTTCAGAATACTGAATCACTGTGTCTAGTATGTCTCAGAATCATTAAAAAGAAAACCACTAGTTTTCATAGCCCTTGATGACAAAAACCAGTACAGTCTGTTTTTGGTGTTTGAGACAAAGTAAAATTTCAAAATGAAATGATAATACAACATAATGACACAATGGCATCTTCAACGTCAAAAAAGAAAAAAAAAGCAGATTTTGAATAAGACTTAGAAAGTCAAAGTTAAGTATACAGCTGAATCTCTCTGTCTCTTTTTTCTTTCACATCTTGAAAGATTAAAAATGTTGGCTTTGATAAAAATAATACCATCTACTGAGAACCTTTTATGTTATAAAAAATATTGTTATATGCTTTAAATATTTTTTATCACAGTAACACTCAAAATAGCATGGTTAGGAGAACAGACTCAGAAACAATATATAAGCTGGCATGCTCACATTGCAGACATGGCTGAGGACTAGGACATACCTGCCTAATTACCCTCCTTTAACCACAAACTCCAGGCTTTCATTTCCAACAACCTGATGACTCTATTCTCTGTATTTTCACCTGTGACTGCTAAATGTTAAAACTAATAATGATTATAATGTGGCTCCCTACTTAATCACTCTGCAGAATTTGACATTCCCTCTTTTGGCTTGCTCAGCACCACCATCTTCTTAGTCTCTTGCTATTTATACATAATCCTGAGTTCTTTCACTCTACCCTCCTCTCAAAGACCTGATCCACAGCTCTTCTTACTGAGAAAAATTTAGTTCTTCAGTTCCCCATATGGTTTCTAAACACTTGGAAATGTTTTCCCAGAGGAGTGTTGTTAATGAATTTATGCTCAGGGCTCATATATTCTTGGAGAAGAAATGAATTTTATTCTTTATGAAAGTCTGTATTTTATGTTGCACAGTTATGCAAAGGACAAGTTCTGTATAAATCTTACAAATGAAAATATGAATTTTAACATGCAAATCTGGTAACAACTGTGAATTGAGATATAAACAGAGGAGAGTCGAATACATGAAACATTTCTACAAGGTAGAAAAAATAGATCAAGGGAGACAGAAAATGATTTGCTTCAATGCTTGGGACCTTGTTTTCTGCCAAACTCAAGGAATACAAACAACAATATTGACTTTGTAATGTCAAAGATACTGAGTTTTAAGCAAAATGACTTCAGTGGAAGAAATATTTTTTGATGTGCATCAAAAAACAAAAATATATCCCTCAGAAAAAAAGCTGAAACTTGCCAATCATTAGTATTTTAATCCTTAGACACATAACATGACTTATTATTAAAAATTATTCTGTAGGTTTACAAGAAAAGGCAACCAGCATTTATTAAGAGACTGCAATATTTAAGAATTTTACTAGATTAACCTATTTAATCATCAAAAATTTCCTTCAAGAAGAATTCTATATAATGACTACCCTACTTTAAAGTACAGAAATTTGTGACTGAGAATTTAAATGAGCTGCCTGATATTTTAAAGGTGGTGAGAGGCACGACCGTGAATTAAAATTAAGTCTATCTAATATGGTTAAACATTATAATTTTAAACAAAATAAGTCTTCAACATTCATCCTGTAAAGGAATATTTATGAAACTGATGATATCCAATATTTACAGGGTGCCAATTTAAAACCCTGCTAATGGATACTATATGTGCCTATACTTAATATCCGTTGAATTTAACATTCTTTTCTGTGACATTTCTTTTCCCAAACCATCCATGGTAACTTCTCCATCCATGGATCTTACATGACTAAGCAATTTAGTTTTTCTATCAACTTGCATCCAATATGAATTATGATTTCCAGTGGCATCATATCACCTTCAAAATAATGAGAGAGTGGAGCAAAAGATCAGAACATGAACTGTGGTGCAGTGTGCCTGGGTTAAAATCCTTATTTAGCCACTTGCTCTAAATGTGACTTTGGAAAAATTACTCTATGACTTGGTGCTTCTGTTTCAAAACCTATAAAATAAGGATAATCATAGTCCCTAACTCATAGAGCTGTTGTGAGACTCTAATAACAATATAAGCACTAATCTGATTACAGTAGGTATAATTAAAGGTTAATTATTCTTATTACTTCTTCTAGTCCTTTCCATTACCTCTTCCATGGACACACTGTATACTCCTGTCCTACAAAATTACTTGTGGGTTACTACAGCCTTTGAGCTATAGAATATCTCTAATCCTTCACTTGAATTATTTCTTCTGCCTTAAAATTCTCTCCAAACTTTGGAGGCCTGGGAAAACTCTTACTTTTTCATCAGAACCATGACCTGTCATAACTTAATTTCAGAAGGTTTCCTTATTGCTTTTGGCATATTTAATTGTTCCAACTCCCACAGTATCCAGGTACTCCTCTATAAGAATATTTAATATTATTAAAAATGCTCAATTTACATATCTATTTTCATTCCTAAGAAAGAGTTTTTAAATGGCAAGAACAAAATTATTTTAATTTCTATACCTTAAACAAGTAGTGTTCTCTTGGTAGACACACAATAAATAATGAATAGCCAAGGCACTTTAAAAACAATGTAAAATGCTGTTTTTATGATAGGTGGGATCTTCACTCTAATATTTTCTTCAGGTTCTTACAAAACTCAGCCTTTCATTTGATATAATATGATTACTAAGACTCTTTTAATATGTTAGCAGTTAACTCTTTGGGTAAAGTCTAGATGCTATTCTATAATTAATCATGCTATAATGAAATTTCAGAACATCTGGAACAGAGATGCGAAGAGTAAATTGCATATTTTGTGAAAGTGAAATTCTCATTTTGCGAACAAATGGGGAAAAGGAAAGAAAAAAAGCCAAGATTGGCTGTTTCTTATATTATTGAGTGTCAGACCTGCTCTAAAGCCTTTCACATTAACTCTTTCAATTCTCATTCAATTTTCAGGTGAGATTAGGTTGTACCCAACAACACACAGTAATGGAGATATTTTCTCAAATTTTACTTTTCCAATATTTTGCAGACAGTATGCTTGAATGTTTTTGTGTATACATGTGTTTGTGTGTATGTCTGTGTGTATAGTCAGACTTTCTGACTATAGAATTTACATGCTATAAAATGTCTATGTGTTTTCTATCACTGTCCTTCATAAATAGGGTAATCACACATCTCAGTTTGCTTAGTGTTTCAGATAGGCTTGCCTACCTAAGCAGCAGACTTCAAGATGAATGATGGATGTTTGAGGGAAGAATGATGATTAGAGAGTACCTTGGCAATTACAAATGTAGAAGAAAAGAAGAAAAAAAAGGATCACTGAACATAAAAAAAGGGGGACCTGGACTGCAGTTTCAGTATATATAGGTCTCAGCCAATTCTCTATGCAATTCTGAAGGTGAGATGATCCTTCAGAATTGTCCTGAGTAGAGCTGAAGGGAAAAAGTATTTATACTCCCTTCTCATCAGCTGACACAGACACACAGATACATACACACGCACAGAGGACTGGACATTGGGATAATGGTTGCTCTGCAAAAGGGGTGTGACATTGAACAAGTTAACTCTCCTCAGCAGATTACATCTCCCTGGAGGGGTATGTGAGTGGAATATCACATCTACCATGCCTAATTGTTCCTGGTTTATGCCTGTTTTCCCATTGTAACTATGAATAATGTTCCCATCCTTATTCAAAATTATACTGATATGAACAACAAATAATATTATTTCCCTACTCTTAAATCATGTTCCCTGGACATTATAGACCTGGAGAAAAGAGAGGATACCAAAGAGGAGGGATTCCAACATAAAAGGAATGAAAGGTTGAAATCTAACCCTTTTTAATAATGGAGGAGAAAAGACAAGAAAAAAGGAGACAGTAAAAGGTCAAAGAGAAGTGTGTTCTTACTTTCTCCCTCTCAGTGTGGAACCTAGAAAAGCAGAGAATAATAGAAACAACCAGGAAAGTGTAAGGTCTGGGAATACCTGAAAATATCAGAGGTACAGAGACCCATGTCCCTAGGTAGCTTATAGCATCAAGCTGCTAGGCTTTAGGTCTCCAGAGGAAGCTCTGTGGTGTGGCATCATCAAGATGTCATAGGACTATAGCATGAAGTAATAGTAATGTGGGATGTGTCTAGATAGGTGTATGTGACAACTCTATCGGCTCTCACAGTGTGGAGTGAGGTGTGCAGAAAAATGAGAATCCTTGCATACTCTGGTATAGGGATACCAGAATGCTAACAGACCTATGAAGAACTCCTGTGGGAGAAAGGGGACTTTATAGGCTTCTATTCCTGCAATGGGTGTCATCATATTGAGGGAGCAGACCAGATAAGCCACTCTTCAGTAGAGACCAAGGAGGATTTAGAGAATATGAGTAGAGTCAGAGATCTCTTTTTCTCTGCTCAACCAAAGGCAATTTTAAATATGTCTCACTATGTACAACATTGTTGTGGAGCAATAATTCTTCCCGGCTCCTGTTAGATGGACATTCTTTCATGTTAGATGAAGCTGTTATAATATCCCTAGACTCTATCCGCATTCTCGTCTACATCTATTGTGGCTTAACTAATTTATTAATTTGATGGAGATACTGGTTGGTGTAGCAGAGCCTATTTTTCTTACTATTGGCAGTGAGCCTCTTGGTGGGCACATGCATGGCCAGACAAGAGCCTCTGTGAATAGGTGAATCTGTTTCTGTTCAGTATTAGAGAGAACACTTGCCTATAGATATTAATCATATTCTTTTAAAACACTACTTCATGATATTCTATTTTAGTGATTCTAAGACTTACATCCTTTCTGCATTTTAGCATTTCTGAAGCTTATGTGCAGCTTTCAAATGATAGCTTCCGATGGCCACTGTTGGCCAGGGGACAGTCATGACAGTGGTTATTGCCTACACATTTGTTAATATCAAATGTACCAGTGGCAAAATTTACCAAATGGTTATCAAAAACACTGCAGAAAATCCTGAAGATTGTTTTTAAGCCTTAGAAACAAAATTTGAGGAGTTATATCAGATATGTTTCGAAACATAATTGAAGCAGGTGTCAAAATTAGGCTAGTTCCACATATCACAAAGCCAGCTTAAAATCCAGCACCAGTGGTTTCCAGATTTTTTTAAATGGACAATTTTAAGAATGCAATATCACTAAGACTTCTGATAGAACATAGGACAATATTACACACACACACACACACACACACACACACACACACACACACACACACAAAATGAAACCCTCAGAAATTGACCCATCTGACTAAAAAAATCAATCTCCCAATACAAAGAAACTTTAGGAAAACCTTTAGCAGTTTAATTGGTTGGTTACTTTCCTGTTTATGATTGCATAAGATTGATGTATGATAACAATATATAAATAATTAATATTAAATGTCTTCTTTAAATGTTAAAAATAAATTCTAAATTATGAGGAAGTTTATTGTTAAATATTAAATGGTAGTGTTTTATCTTTCCAAAATATATAAAATAATGGTATGCTTTAATGTGCACATTGCCATGGATACAAAGAAATGTGGTATTTTGGTAATTTTACTTATTCTTTTGCTTTATTTCTCAACTGGTTCAAACTCTGAGTTTTGTACAAAATCCTTTCAAAGACTCCAATGCTATTTTTAGGAGAAAAATAGGAAGACATAATTCTAAAATATTAAACTTTTACACAAAAGGGAAAGTGGCTGTTTTAAATGAAAGGAGACTGTTTAAACCTGAAGAGACTCAGGTATGTTTAATTAACAAGTTTAAACTGTCATACTACCTAACAATTTGAGGAGGTTCACATAAGAAATATTAGACCTGTTATAGAAAATGGAGAAGCAATGCTTAACTGATTAATTTTAGTCAGAACTTGATTACACCAACAGTGATTGGAGATAAGGATTAAACACCCTAAAGTTACTTTTGAGTAACTTGCCAAAGATCACATAGGTAGTGTGATAAAGCTGAATTGAACCCTTAGGTAATCCCATTCCAAAGCCCTTTATTTTTCCAATGCACAAACTGTCTTTTCTTTCTACATATTATGTTATTATTGTATGGAATTAAACCCTATATCAATTTGGCAGTCTCTACTTGGGGGCTACCTGAAGTCAGTATAGACTGAGAAAGAACCAACATGCCCTAGATGTCATTTGTTTTTTGATTCAGTAATTTAAACATTTGGGGTATAAGTGAATGTGTGCATCTGAAACTATAAAGAGATTGTGAAAAGAGAAGTTCCCTCAACACATGCTTGAAATAAATCCATGGTTAACAAGGCTCTGGTTTGAAATTAATGAATATTTAATTAAATGTTTGACTTCATCAAGGAGACTTAGTAAATTGCTGTCAAAGTGCTTTGCCTATTAACAACCTTTCCAGCTCGAGTGCACCTAGAGCTAAAGTTCAAACAAAATGATCAAGATTCAAAGGATGTTGAGCTGTCAAGGTCTTTAATGATCACCTTATCAGGTAATTTCCAACATAGGTTCCGCTCAACACAGTTGCTAGATATTGTCTAATAAGAAATCTTTTTTTAATCAAATATGCTGACAGAGTAATCACCTAGGAGATTCACACAGCCCATGAGCCTAGAAAAGACTCCAAAAAGTCCTATAATTACAAAACAAAATATTAAAGGCATTTAATTCCTAGCCTTTCCTAAAACTAATTTGGGCATTTAAAAATGGTCCCTGTGTATTTTAACACATATCTATAGCCTAAAGAATAGGTGGTTCCAGTAATACATTTCAGAAAATGATGATTTAATGTAAATAATAATTCATTTTTGGTTATAAGGGAAACAAAGCTCAAAAGAGTTGAGTAACCTAGTTTAGGACATCAATGAACTGATAGAGCCACTGGCTCCACTGACCCAGCCCCACTTTCTCCCCACCACCCCACCATTACAAAGACCTGAGAATCTAATATTTAAGCAGGCTTCACAAGTGAACCATCACATTTAATGGTTTTTAGTGAGCACACAAGTTTTATATATTTCCTTTTGTTTTAACATAAACCTGAAAGACTGGGTTCCTCTTCTATAATTATGCAAAGCCTCAGCTTCACTTCAATATTTAATCAAATCTTGCTTAGTACCCTTCCCCCATCCATTCCCCAGAGTTACTAATTGTTTTAAATACATCTCTACCATAAATATTCTTAATTGTGAAAGAGTTTGAATGGATACAAGTTTAAATTTGATTTATAATAATTTCTTTAGTGGTATTTGTTGCTTTTTAGTATAAAGTGTCTTTCTTTCTTTCTTTAATTTGAAGAGTTGTTAAATACTTTGAGTTAATTTAAAATCAGCAGTGGATATAAGTCTTTGTATTGAATCAACAAGCTCTAAAAGAAAACTCCCATGTCAAGAGAGTTATTTTAGGTACGTACGGCTAATCTAAGTGAATAGACAATTTCTGAGAATGACTCATCTCCTCTTCTATAATTATATTATGTGGAAAAAAGACTTTTAATACAGAATTCAGTTTACTTTGAAATGAAAACTGGGTGTCTAGACTTAGAAACCCATTCAAAAACATGGAGGGATCACTGGCTTTCTTAGAGCTTGTCATCTGATGGTACAACTGATAATTTCATAAAATTGTCAGAGATAAAAAAGTCTTGGAGATCAAATTATCTACGAATACAAGAACACCGACAGCCATAGATGAGGGTCACCCAGGAAATTAGCAGCAGTGTTTAAAAATAGAATAGTTACATTTATATTCTATCCTATAAAAACTTTTTAAAGTGTCAAAACTTGTAGGTCAAATCATTTTTTGTTGTTGCTGTAAGGTCTTACGAAGGCAAAAATCACTACAACATTGTGAATTTCAAAGTATGGCATACCAAACTCTTCTTGTTTCCACTTTCCTGTAATACTTAGTTTTCTTTTGTTGCATAATAAATTACCACAAACCTAACAGCTTAAAATAACACATATTTATTATTTCACAGATTCTATGGGTTAGGAGGCCAAACACAAGCTATGTCATTTGTAGATCCCCCTTTCTAGTTCCCCAGTACTTAGTCCCATTGGGCATGTTACTGATATTTTTAGAATAAATAAATATAAATGATAGAAGTGAATGGTTAAATTTCCAATTATGATTAAAAAAGATATGAGATAGAAAAGGCATTGATTTTGGTCACAAAACTAATTTAATTTTGTTCAAAATTAAGTTTCTCCTTTATAATATTATTTAAATTGCTAATATTTACATTAACGTTTTGTTCTTGGAACTACAAAATGTGAGGGTCCTGGATTTAGTAAATAGATCCTGAATGTCAGAGTAAGACAAACCTGGGCTTGGATCCTAGCTGGATGAGCTTGGGAAGATGACCAGGTTTCTTTGAGACTGCATTTTCTCATCTGTAAAATGAACTTAACAATTTCAACCTCAAGACTGAGTGATATAATATATTTTCAAGGATCTAGTAGACTGCCTGGCATATAATTGGTGCACAGCAAATATTAAAATTAAAAATGCAACAATGACAATGACAAATAAACAAATAAAAGCCATCCTAGTTGCCAGATGGAACAATTACAATTATTTCCATTTTATAGCTGAGGTTCAGAGGCATCAAGTAACAAAGGAGAAATGACACAGGTGTATAAACTTAAACTCCTTAATATACCTGAGCCTCTATTTCTCCATTAGAAAAGAGGATAGAAATAGATAACACTTATATTACTGTGAGGATAAACCTGAAATAGCCTACACAAGAGTGACTAGGCAGTACATAGCACAGAGTAGATAAACAAGAAAAGGAAAGGAAACAAAATGATAAGGGAGAAAAGGGAGAGAAAACTACACTTTGGGGACCAAAGAAGTACTTATTTTTTTTCCCGTTTTGCAATCGCAAAACCTAAGGCTCAGAATACACAAATATCAAGCCTAGCGTCACACAACTTAATAGATCTAGGTGTAAGTCTCCTTGTATCGAGTCTAGGCTATTTCTATTACCAAGCCTATCAGAGGCTCCTCACCAACTGCATATTCCATGAGGCATTAATTCCTAGCTGCTCTGCCGAGGGCCCATTAATGTTATGAGCAAGTCTGTATTCTATGCACACAGAATAACTTGGTTCACAAATCCCATATTCGAATTCCAGATTGAGAGGATGATATCTTGTGCAGAGAGGCCAGTAGGTGACTGCCAACCAATAACTACCCTTTAAAATATTCCCCTTGAGAGAAAGAAATTTAATTTAATATAGAGAATAGAAAAAAATAAATACTATGGCATGGTAGTTAACTTCTGAAACCAACCCGGCAAGGATTTGAGTCTGAGTCTACCACTACCTTGGGCAAAATGAGTTAATTTCTTTTCTGTAAAATAGAGATAATAAATTCTACCTCTTGAGATTGTTGTGCATCTTAAATGACATAATGCATGTAAAGTTCTCTACTAACGTTCACTACAGGGTAGCCCAGGCACACCTATGTAAATGGTCCATTCCTAAGCAACCTCATACCAGTGCTCCTTGGGTTGTTTAAAACTTCACCTCCACCCGCACCTAAGAGAAACAAGAAATTGCACTGCAGCATTGTATTTGTAAATGTTTCTATTGGAATTATTTGCTTATATATCTTGTGTACATTCTGATACACTTTCACAACTAAACACACACGTGTAACTAAGACCCACATCAAGACAGAACATTTCCAGCACCCCAGAAATTCCTTGTATTCCAATCCAGTCACTATTCCACCCCTTTCCTAGGAGTAACTTTGATCCTGAACATAGTATATGTTCCAACAACATATATTATTAGGTCTGCCTGTTTTTAATTTAATATAAAATGGATTCTTACAGAATGTACTCTATTTTGTCTGAATTTTCCCTCAATATTAAGTTTGTGAGATTCATCTATATTTGTGAATATAGTTGTAGATCACCCAATTCTTATTGCTTTATAGTACCTCATTGTGTGAATATGCCACAACTAATTTATACATTTTATTGTTGATTGACATTTATGTAGTTTACGATTAGGGTCTGTTAAGGACAGAGTTGTAATATACATTCTAGTATGTGGATTTTGGAAAATATATGTATGCATCATGGTGAGTACATACTTAGGAGTGGATTATACATATGTGCAGCTTGAATAGATATTGTCAAATAGTTTCCAAATTTGGTTGTACCAAATTACACTCCCACCAGCAGTATAGGAGGGTTCTGGTTCATCCACATCCTTGCCAACATTTGATATTTTCCATCTCATTCTTTTTAACCATTCTGGTTGGTATATGGTTTATAGCATTGTTTTTAATTTACATTCCGTGATAACTAATAAAGTTAATTTTTTTTCATATATTTCAATAGCCATTTGGATAACTTTTTTTGTGAAAGACCCAAGTCCTTTGCCCCTTTTTCTATGGGGTTGTCTCAATTATCCTACTGACTTATTAAGTTCTTTATATATTTGAGATATAAGTCCTTCATCAGATACAAAAGTTACAAATATCTTTTCTACTCTTCAAGTTTTCTTTTCTATTCTCCTGGTAACTGGATGTTCTTAATTTATAATATGCTGTGAATTTTATCAAATTTAAAATTTTTATTTCATGGGTTCTGTTAGCTCTATTAAAAGCAACTTCCTTTCCTTCCCCAAATAATAGGAATGCAATGAAATTCAAATAATATAGTTAACCAGAGTAACTTTAATGCTTCCCCCCAGGCCTGTGCACACCTTTGATCTCCAAGAGGTCCAAGCTAATATTGTCTTTCCTTATATTCTCTTTTTTTCCAAAATTAGTTCTAGCCTTTAACATTTATAATAGAGTAATCAGTATTATGAGGGCAAAATAGCAGTGCTCGGTAATTTAGGAAGAGAGCAGGGCAAATTAGGCAGATTAGAGAAAGAATTATTACATTTGGGAAGTGGTAGGAAGTTGCAAACAAGATGCATGTAAATGTAATTCAGAAGCCTAACCTATCATAAGTAAGAAATGACATTATTTGGGTGATTCATTCATTCATTTATTAACCACCTATTGTTTTTTGTTGTTCTGATAATTTCTCCTATATTACTTTGATTCTTTGTTGGATTTGTTCAAAGGAAGAACTGACACCTAGGCAGTCTCAAAATCCTTTTCCACATCTTCCTACCATAATAGAGATATGGTCTCTTCTACTTAGGATCACAAAATTGAGAGTGTCATATCTCTACAATCCTGACAAGAATATGCAAAATTGCCAAAGGTAGTAATTTTCCAGGATTCTCCACTGTGAAGTTATTCCCCCTTTTTCCATACTGTACTCTCTGTAAGCAAGTCACTAAGCACATCCATAATTAAGGAGTAGAGGGACAAGTATTCACATCAATTATTTGAAATTTCTCTGTAATGGAGATTTATCTCTTCAGCCTATTTGTTTTTTTATTATATCATTTATTTTCATAACATGAGCATTATTTCATACTTGGTAATATAAGTCAATGGTACATTATTTATTTTGTTACTCAAATTGTTCTTATTTCGGCCACTGAATGCTCTTTCAGCTGCCTTCTGTGTCCTCTTGACAAATGCTCATCAATTTGTTTTAAGCAGTTCCTTAGTTGTTGGCATAACAAGATGTTACAGGTTTGTCTTATACATTCTATGCCCCAGCTCTAAAATCAGTCATTCCTTTAGAGAATTTTGGTGACTTTTATTGAAAAATCATATTAGAAACCAAGATTTAGGCTTGTAGTTATACTATTTTTTGATGGAAGAATTCTGTTCTCTTCTATAAATGTATAGACCACTGTATAATTCAATGATTCAACATTTCAGGTAAAACTTTCTGACTTGATACCTCTAAGGCCTAAACCTATCGAGCTTTATCTTTTGCTCTCATAGCAGTTGAGGGCTGAGAAAGACTACCTATGTTAATCTTTTATATTGATTCTCTCTTGGTTCAAATGAAGATTACCAAGTATTTTTATTTGTGCATTTAGACCTAATTGAAGACCTCTCTGAGGCAATCAGAAGAGTTGAAAGAGAAATAAAACTGGAGAGTTTTCTAGGGAACATTCTCCATCAAAATCTGATTTCATAGATTTATCTATTCTTGTAAATTGGCTATTTCTTAGAATGTTTCTCATGAACTTAAAAGAATGGGCTCTGGAGACCCACAGAACCATACAGTACCAATAATCACATCCAAAGTTTATTCAGTGCTAATTGTCAGGCACTGGGCTGATTAATCTGCACCATGATCTCATTTAATCTTTAAAATTATCCCATAAATAGGTAGGTGCTATTTGCCATCACTAAAATTTCTACTTTATAGTTGGGGAAGTTGAATCTGAAAAATTAACTTACTCATGGCCGCACAGCTAGACACTGACTGAGATGGAGCTCAGAATGCTAATAAATCTGACCCCAATTAGTCTCATTTACCTAATTTCACTTAACCACCACATGATATGTATGGCCTATTATAGAGCCAGTTTTCTCAGACTCTCCTGCTTCATATACTTTAAAAGAATATTCAAACGATTTGTGCTTAATATATGAGGTTTTACATGTAAATTTAAGAAGACACAATTATTATTTTGTTTGTGTTCAGAACACTCTTAAATTTGGGCTCAACAAATGCAATCACCATAAACATGGCTAGAAAATTCAAACAAACTCATCTATATAAAGACTTATGAGAAGATAGGGCATAGTCACTGGGAAATTCTCTAGAAAATATGTTGTTGAATAAGAAAATTTATATTTACTTTTGCAATTTGATTTTATATATAGATACTGATATAAATACAGAGATTTGGTTAGTAATATAACTGTACTAAAGGATTTCCACTAACAAATGATTATTATTTTTTGTTGTTGTTTGTGTATTTTATTTTAACGTAGAAAGCAGCATTGTTGAGTGAAAAACACAGATTTGGAAATCAGAAAGAACTTGAATTAAGTCCTGACTCTGCTACTTATCAACAAAATAATTTTAAGAAAGTTTCTTAAGCATTCTGTGCCTCAGTTTCCTCATTGATAAAATGCAAATGATAGAGGATTATCACAAAGGGTAAGTGAGATAGCCCAAGCAAAGTACCCAACCCACAGATAATCCCATTACTCTGCAATGATATGTCCAACTATACCATGATATCCTCCAACATAGAATGATGACACATATGGTATAGATCGTTGAGTTAACAGTGGTTAGGATGCATGATGTCACGTAATCCTGCCTGAAATTTTTTAAAAAGCACTTAGACATATAAAGAAGTTTATTGGAGACAGTGTGGGAAAATTTCTTTGAACCCTATATTGTCTAAAAGCAAGACATGCACTTAAACCCCTCTGCTTTCCTAATTTCCAGTATCAGCTCCACGAACAACAGGACAGAATCTAACCTATTCACACTGTATCCTTGCTGTTCTGCTTAATGCATGATGATGCACATTAAGTTTGATAAATAACTGAAAGAGAACTAATCTCTCTTTTCTCTAAGCCTAAATAAAAATTTAACCAAATTAGATAAAAATTCCTTAAGCATTAGGCCCAGTTTTATTCCCTTTTCTTCCTTGTTAGCAAAAAAAAAAAAAAAAGTAACCTCTGAAATAATCATTGCTCATTCTTTTGTGTGAAAACTGCCTAAACAGTCTTCAGACCTATCCAATTAATAAAAATGGGTAAATGACAAGTCTATTATTAAAGTTTTGATTAAAACTATTAGCCAAGGTCCAAAGAGCGTTTTTGTTTAAGTTTTGAAAAACCAAACAGGCAAATTTCATGTACATTTCCTTGAATTTGCCACAGAATGACTGACTGACACTTCTGATTGTTAAAGTGTTGAATTCCTTCAAAGACTTCCAAACAGCCTGAAACATGTTTTTCATGTTTCCAGAGAGACTGCTAATTTTAAAGTTTAACCTCTCCTTTGCCAAATTAAGTTTGGCATTCTTGCTTTCTTCTCTCTTCACTCTACAGAGCTTCCCCAAGAAACAATTTAATCTGGGTTAGAGATGCTGTTCTTGAACCAAGATAGCATCCTGGCCTATTAAATTCATTATCCTTAAACAAGACTGTGAACTGCCATTTGAATCACTTTTAATCATTGAGGCTTTGGGGATGATCTTGTAATCTAACTCATATTTCCAGAGAGGAGTAAATGTGATCCATGAGTGGCACAGTATGATTCAGCAGTGTGAAAGTACAGCCTGTTCAGCTTCCACTAAGAATTATCACGGCAGAACCTGGCCTTATATAACATCTGGTTCACATTGTGACTTGAGGAAAATGCTGAAATCTCTTATTTGATTACATGAGTCCTCATTACTAGGCTTTGAAATGAGATTTGCATCCAGGTGGGTGAGGTCATGTGTAAAGGAAAGAGAACTTGTCTTTGAAACCAGACAGGGTTGGTTTTAAGTTACTGCTCTGCCACTTACTGCCTTGTATGTCAATGTGGGCATTTGTTTTAATTGGCACTTTCTAGAACTTTATATAAATGAAAATCAGACTGTATGTGTATGTGTGTATGTTTTAATTTTGGCTTCTTTATTTTAGAATAATTATTATGAGATTCTTCTATATTGCTGCTTATGGCAGTATTTTGTATTGTCTTTTATTGCGTAATTTTGTTTTGTGGCTATACCATAGTTGATATATTTATTCACCAGTCTGTGGATATTTGGTTTGTTTCTAGTTTTGGGTTATTACAAATAATGTTGCTATGAACATTCATTTACAGTCTTTGTATAGATACATACTTCCATTTTTCTTAGATAAATACATAAGTATGTAATGGCTATGTTAATGGGAGGTATGTTTAGCTTTTTAAGAATTTGCCAAAATATTTCCCAAAGTTTTGTGACATTTTACATGCCTCCCAGTAGAATATGAGATTTCCAATTGCTTCACATTCCTGCCAACAAATGGTGAGGCCATTCTTAATTCAGACATTCTAATAGGTGTGTAGTGGCATCTAATGATCAATAGAAAATGTTTCTTTACCATCTATATGTATTATTTGGTGATGTGTCTATAAAAATCTTTTGACTGTTTATTACTGGTTTCTTTGACTTCTTATAATGACACTTGAAGAGTTCTTTATATATGTTATAATAAAATCTACTATCAGATATTTGATTTGCAAACACTTTTTGTAAGTTCATAGCTTTTTAAATAAACTCTTAGTAGTGTCTTTCAAAGAGCAAATATATTTAATTGTGATTAATTTATAAATTTAAGTTCAATTGATAAATATTTTCTTTCACAAATCTTGCTTTTAGTGTCATATCTAAGAAAACTTTGCCTAACCCAAGGCTATAATAATTTATTTCCTATATTTTCTTATAGAAGTTTTATAGTTTTACATTTTCAGTTGAGATCTATGATTCACTTTGTTAGTTTTTGTATTCAGTGAGAGGTATGAAGTTCACATTTTTGCATATGAATATCTGATTATTCCAAAACCATTTGTTTAAAACACTATCTTTTCTCCACTGAATTGCTTTTGTCAAAAATCAATTGTTTATAAATATATGGGTCTATTTCTGCGAATCTCTATTCTATTCCATTGATCCATATATCTATCTTTATGCCACTACACACTGTCTTGTTCCTGCAGCATTATAAGTCTTGAAGTTAGGTAATGTAATTCATCCAACTTTTGGCTATTGTAGGTACTTTGTACTGTCATATAAATTTTAGAATAAGCTTGTCAATTTTTACCAAAAACCTGATGGGATTTTTATTGAAATTGCATTGAATCTATAACCAAATTTGGGGGAAATTAAAATCTTAATTTTGAGTCTTAGATTTGAACACATTATCTCGTCACTTATTTAGGTATTTAAAATCTTTCAGCAATGTTTTTTTCTTGTTTTCAGAGTACAAATCTTACACATCTTCTGTCAGATTTATCCCTAAGCATTTCACACTTTTGATACTATTTTAAATGATATGGTAAAATTAAATTTAAATTTCCAATTGTATCCTGTAAACTTAATTAGCTCTAGAAGCTTTTTTATGGCTTCCATAGGATTGTCTACATAGACAATCATGTCATCTGCAAATAAAAAGTTTTTTTTTGAATTCTTATTTGTATATTTCCCTCTTCCTCTCTTTCATTGCATAGAATAGAACCTTCAGCAATATATTGAATACAAGTGGTGAGGGCAGTCATCTTACCTTGTTCCTGATTTCAGGGGGAAACATTCAGTCTTTCACTATTCTACGTCCCTTAACAGGTTAAGAAAGTTCCCTTATAGACCAAGTTTAGTAAGAGTTTTTATTGGGAATATATGTAGTTTGTCAAATGCTTTATCTGTCCCATTTAAGGTTACCATGTAGTTTACTATTAAGTCAACCTTGCATTCCTGTAATAAACTCAAATTGTATAGCACATATTATCCATTTTGTATACTGTTGAATTACATTTGCTAAAATATTAAGAATTTTTGCACCTATGTTTATGAGCAAAATTAGTTTATAGTAATGTTTAGGTATTAAGGTAATACCTCAACTAACTTGACAAATATAGCTCTTCAATTTTCTGTGAGAGTATGTACAGAATTGATACTATTTCTCCATTAAACGTTTGGTGGAATTTACAGGTAAAACCCTCTTGGCCTGGAAATTTTATTGTGGGAGATTGTAACTACAAATTCAATTCCCTTATCAGTTATAGCTTCGTGTAGTTTATCTATTTCTACTTGAGTGATGTTATTAGTTCCATAGGGCCATGGTAACAAATTGCCACAAATAGAGTGGCTTAAAACAGCAGACATTTATTTTTCTCACACTTCTGGTATCCAAAAGACTGAAATCAAAATTTCAGCGGGCCAAACACCACTGGAAAGCTTTAGAAAGAAAGCTTCCTTGTTTCTTCTAATTCTTTAGTAATTCTTGGTATTCCTTTGTTGTGGCAGCATAATTCCAATATGTGCTTCAGTCTTCACATGGACTTCTTCCCTGTGTCTCTCTGCATGTAAAATTCTCTCGCCTTTCTCTCATAAAGACACATCCTAAGTGTAGGAAGATTTAATCTTGAGATCCTTAATTAATTACATCTGCAAACACTCTAATTTCAGAGACACAATTGAACTCACTATAGTGAGCTTTGGTACTTTGAGGCTTTTTTGTACAAAATGTACAAAGAGATTTGTATATTTCTTTGAAGTTGTCAAATTTATAAGTGTGAAATTGTTTATATTATGTATCTCTCACATTCTTGATATTGATAGTATGTGTATATTCTGATTTTATTCAAGATCAATTTGGTTGGAGGTTTATCAACTTTATTGATCTTTTCAAAAAACAAGATTTTGGTTTCATTGATTTTCTCTATTGTTTTTCTGTCTTTTATTTCATCAAGGGAACTGCACTGAATTTATTATTTGTGTCTTTTTTCTTACCTTGCATTTAATTTACACTTCTTTTATTAATTTCTTAAGGTGGAAGCTGAGGTCATTTATTTGACTTTTCTTATTTTCTAATAAACATTTAGTGCTATAAAATTTCCTCTAAGTTCTGTCTTAGCTAAATCCTACAAATTTTGATATATTGCATTTTCATTTTCATCCAGTTCAAAACACATCCTAACTTCTCTCTTGACTTCTTCTTTGGGCCATGGGTTATTTAGAAGTATGTTATTTACTGTTTAAAATTTGAGAATTTTCCAGATGTCTTGTTATTGATTTCTAATTTAATATCATCACGGTCATAAAAATATGTGTAACTTAAATGATTTTATATTTTATTATCTTTGTATTAAATTTATTGGGGTAGCATTGGCTAATAAAATCACATAAGTTTCAAGTGTATAATTCAATAATATGTCATGTGTATTGCATTGTGTTTTCACCACCCAAAGTTAAATTTCCTTTCATTACCATATATTTGATCTTCTTCCCTATCTTCCTCCCCACTCCCCTACCCACTTCCCTCTGATAACCACTAAACTATTGTCCATGTCATGAGTCTCTGCTTGTTTTCATGTTCACTTGTCACTTTCCATTTATATCGCACATATGAGTGAAATCATATATTTCTTACCTTTTTCTGTCTGATTTATTTTTTAGCATGATAACCTCAAGATCCATCCATGTTATTGCAAATGGAAGTATTTCATCTTTTCTTATGGCTGAGTAATATTTCACTGTATATATGTACCACACTTTCTTTACCCAATCATCTATTGAAGACTACTTTTGTTGTTTCCATACATTGGCCACTATGAATAATGCTGTAATGAACGTCAGTGAACATATATTTGTAAGAATGTTTTCAAATTTTGAGGGTAGATACCCAGAAGAAGGATTGCTGGGTCATACAATAATTCTATTTTTATTTTTTTTTTAGAAAACTCCATGCTGTTTTTCATAATGGCTGTACCAATTTTCAGTACCACCAGCAGTGTATGAGGGTATTTTTTTCCTCACAACCTCTCTAAGACTCCTTTTGTTGATGATATTACTTGTCTTGTTGATGATAGCTATTCTAAGAGGTGTGAGGTGGTATCTCATTATAGTTTTGATTTGCATTTCCCTAACGGCTAGTGAGGTTAAGCATCTTTTCATATGATTGTTTGGGTCTTCTGCTCATTTTTTTAATTGGACTGTTTGATTTTTTTATTGTTAAGTTATATGAGTTCTTTCTGTATTTTGGATATTAATTTCTTATCTCTGACATTTGAAAATATCTTCTCCCACTCAGATGATTGCCTCTTTACCTTGTTGATGGTTTCTTTTTCTGTGCATCACCTTTTTAGTCTGATATGGTCCCATTCATTTATTTTTGCTTTTGCTTTTCTTGACGTTGAGATCAAATTCTTAAATCCTCTCTAAATTCAATGTCCATAAGCTTGGTACCTATGTTTTCTTCTAAGCTATTTACTGTTTCAGGTCTTATATTTAGGTCTTTGATCCATTTTGAGTTAATTTTGATATATAGTGACAGATAGAAGTCTAGTTTTATTCTTCTGCATGTGGCTTTCCAATTTTCCCAGCACCATTTATTAAACAGGCTTTCCTTAATCCATTGTATGTTTTTGGCTCCTTTGTCAAAAATTATTTGCTCATATATACAAAGGTTTTTTCCGGATTCTCAATTATGTTCTATTGATCTGTTTCTGGTTTTCTGCCAGTACCATGCTGTTTTGATAATTGTTGCTTTGTAGTATAATTTGAAGTTAGGCAGAGTGATATCTCTGGCCTTTTTCTTTTTTCTTGGGATTGCTTTGGCTATTTGGACCTTTCAGCTTCCATAAAAATCTGTTGAAATTTTGTTCTGCTTCTTTAATCCAATCCATGAACATGAAATATGTTTCTATTTCCTTGTGTTTTTTTCAATTTCTTTTAGTAATATCATAAAACTTTCAGTGTATAAATCCTTCAGGTGCCTTGTTGGGATTACTCCTTGGTATTTTATTCTTTTTGTTAATTGCAGAATTTTTTTTTATTTCTTTTCTGAAAATTCATTGTTAGTGTATAGGAACGCTATAGATTATTATACATTAATTTTGTGCTCTGAAAAATTATTATATTTGTTTATTGCTTCTAATAGGTTTTTATTTGGTGTGCATGATATTCTTAGGGTTTTCTATATCAAGAATCATGCCACTTGTGAAAAGGAACAGTTTGACTTCTTCATTCTCTATTTAGATACATTGTATTTCCTTCTCTTGCCTGATTTCTCTGGCTAGGACTTTAAACAATACATTGAACAACAGTGGTGATAGGGGACAGCCTTGTCTTGTTCCTGATCTCAGAGTAAAAGGTTTTAGTTTTTTACCATTAAGTATGATGTTAGTTGAGGGTTTTTCATATATGGCCTTTATCATGTTGAGGTAGTTTTCTTCTATACCCATTTTATTAAGTGTTTTAATCATAAATGAATGCTGTATCTTGTCAAATGCTTTTTCTACATCTATTGATATAATCATATGGTTCTCATCCTTTATTTTGTTTATGTGGTGTATCACATTAATCAGTTTTCATATTTTAAACCATCCCTGTGCCCTGGAATGAAGCCTACCTGATCATGATGTATAATCTTTTAAAAAAATTATTATTGCTGTATTCAATTTGTTACTATCTTGTTTAGGAATTTTGCATCTGTCTTCATGAGAATTATTGGTCTATAGTTTTACTTATTTATTTATTTATTCAGTTAGTTAGTGATGTTTACCAGGTTTTGATATCAAGGTAATGTTGGCATCATCAAATGAGTTAGGTATTGCTTTTTTAATTTTTTGAAAAAGTTTGAGAAGAATAGATAACTAATCTTCTTTGAATGTTTGGTAGAATTCACTAGTGAAGCTATTTAGTCCTTTACTTTTTGGGAGGTTTTTGATCATTGTTTCAATTTCTTTACTGTTAATCTGTCTATTTAGACTTTCCACTTCTTTGTGATTCAGTATTGGAAGGTTGTATACTTCTAAAGACTTGTCCATTTTTTCTACGTTATTGAATTTGGTGGCTCATAATTTATCATAATATTTTTTGCAAGATGCTATGTATTTCAGTGGTATCTGTTGTAACTTCTTTTTCATTTCTGATTTTGTTTATTTGTGTCCTTTCTCTCTTTTCCTTAGTGAGTCTAACCAGGGGCTTTTTAGTTTCATTAATCTTTTCAAAGAACCAGATCTTTGTTGCATTAACTTTTTCTATTGTCTTTTTGTTCTCAATTTCATTTAATTCTGCTCTAAATTTAATTTTCTTCCTTCTGCTGACTTTGGGTTTCATTTGTTCTTCCTTTTCTAGTTTTTTAAGATGTAATGTTTGATTATTTAGGATTTTTCTTGTTTCTTGAGAAAGAACTGTAATAATATACACTTTCCTCATATTACTGCCTTTGCTTTGTCTCAAAATTTTGATATGTTGTATTTTCATTCTCATTTGTTTCTATGTATCTCTTGATCTTTCATTTCTTCTATGACCCAGTCACTCTTTAGTAGCATATTGTTTAATTTCCACATATTTGTGGTTTTTCTAGTTTTCTTTTTGCATTTCATCTCCAGTTTCAAAGCATTATGGCCACAGAATATCCTGTGTATGATTTCAATCTTCTTAAATGTGTGGAGGTTAGTTTTGTGTTTCAACATATAGTCTATCTTTGAGAATATTCCATGTGCACTAGAAAGAATATATTACCTGGTGTTTTGGGCTCTGTAAAAATTGATTATGTTCAATTGGTCTAATGTGTCATTTAAGGTTGACATTTCCTTATTGATTTTCAGTTTAGATAATCTATCCATAGTTGTCAATGGGGTATCGAGGTCTACTATAAATAATTGTATTTTTGTCATTTTCTCCTTTTAGTTCTGTTAGTAGCTGCTTTATATATTTTGGTGCTACCTGATTAGAAGCATATATATTCATAAGTGTTATGTTTTCTTAATATATTGTTCCATTTATCATTATGAAATGTCCATCTTTTTCACTCATTATCTTTTTTTAATCTTAAACTCTGATTCTTCAAACACAAGTATGACTACACCATCTTTTCTCTGGATGCTATTTCCTTGGAGTATCATTTTCTATGTTTTCACTTTGAGTCTATATTCATCCTTAAAGCTGAGATATGTCTCTTGAAGGTAGCATATGGTTGAGTTTTGTTTTTTGATCCAATCTGCTACTCTGTGCCTTTTTATTGGTGAGTTCAGTCCATTCACATATAGGGTGATCACTGAAATATGAAGTTTTCTATAACCATTTTTATATCTTTTGTTTCCTGGTAGCTCAATGTCTTCATTGTTTCCTTGTTCTTGTGATTTAGTCTGTCATTTTAATTTGGTGGTGTTCTATGGGTTTTCCCTTTGTTCTCTCTTGTTTTATCACATATTTCTCTGCTCTGGATTTTATATGTGTGATTATCATTAAGTTTATGTAAAGAAAAGTTTCATATATACAGAAGTTTGTTTCTTCAATTTTCATCTTTTCCTCATTCTTCTTTGCAGATTCAAATCTTTACTCCCTCCTCTTTCCTGTTTTTGCTGTCTTAATGATCCCTGTTTATGCTGTGAGCTCATTTCTATATTGCAGTAACTATTGTTGTCTTCTCTTTTTAAAGTGTTTTATTTACCTTCAATCATTATATATTTAAGTTTATAATACTCTGTTCTTAATAAGAATTGCAGTTTTCTGTTTTTGTCTGCCTATTAATCAGCCTATCTATTGTTTTATTTTTCTTAATTTTTTGTCCCTTTGTTCCAGGTAGAATGACCCCCTTCAGTATTTCCTATAATGCATGCTTTGTGGTGGAACATTCCTTCAACTTTTGTATGTCTGAAATGATCATGTTTTCTCCTTCATATCTAAAGGAGAACTTTGCTGGATATTTTATTCTTGGCTGGTAATATTTCTCTTTCAATAATTTGAATATTTTGTTCTACACCTTCCTAAGCTTGAAAGTCTCTGATAAAAAGTCCAATGATATTCTAATGCGTTTTCCTTTATAGGTTACTGTCTTCTTTTCCATGTCTGCCTTCAGAATTTTCTTTGTCATTAATTTTTGCAAGTTTTAATATAATTTGTCCTGAAGAAGGCCTTTATGAATTGACACAATTCGCTGTTCTGTTTGCTTCTTGGGTTTGAGAATCCAGTTATTTCCATTGGTTTGGAAATTTCTTATCAATTGTTGTTTGACTATGCTCTCTGTGCCCTTCTCCCTCTCTTCTCTTTCTGGTATATCCGTTATTCTTATACTGATTTTTCTGTTGGTGCTAGATAGTTCTTGTATTTATTTATTTTTTCTACTTTCAGGTTTTTCTCTTCTTTCTTCTATGTCATTTCCAGATTTTTGTCTCTGATATCAATAATTATTTTCTCCATTTGGTCAGCTCTATATCCTAAGTCTGCTATTTCATCCTTCATCTCTTTTAATGAGTTCTTCAACTTCGGAAGTTCTATTTGTTTCATTTTTAGAGTTTCAGTCTCTAGGTAAAGTATTCCTGTTGTTCATTGATTTTGTTTCTAAGTTCTTTAAACTGTCAATCAGGATTTTCTTGCATCTCATTGAGGTTTTTGTTTGTTTGTTTTGTTTTGTTCTGCCAGAAGTGCAATCATGAACTCTATTATTTAAATTGAATATGTCTATATCTTTAAACTTATTTTCAGGAGATTTTTCATTTTCATTCTGAGTTGCATTGTCATTTTGGCTGTTCATAATGTTTAATGAACTATTTCTCCACCTAGGCATTAATGGGAATGTACTCTGCTTTTTTTTAAAATTGTTTTTGTTTGTTTTTAAAGAAAATCTATCATATAGTGATCTTTCTTTAGCAGGTTGATGAGGTTTTTATTTTGATTTTCAGTAGGTGGTACCCAAGCCTCCTACACTGTTTAAGTCTCCTGAATTTTTACTTTGAAGTTAAAAAATTCCCTTTATTCAATGAAAAGGTGTCTCCTCTGTGACTAGGTTGCCGTGGTTCCAGGGCTCCACTTCCATGGGAGATTGTGAAGGGTGATGAGGTCTGAGCCTCTGAAAAGGACCTGAAGCCCCAATACTGCCCCAATGGCCAGATATAATGCTCTGTTGCTTCCTTCCAAATTAGGGTGGAGATGAGGTGAAGTGGTTTGGAAGAAACCAGCGGTGTATGTAGCTGTTTTCTTTCCAGTAATGTTGGTCCTCAAGCTTCAGCTGCCTTGCTTCTTTATATCCACCCTTGTCACTGGGACTGACTACAGGGCGTATTTCAGTTACGATTGTTGCAGACTATCATGGGGCTTGGTGCTAGTTCTAGGAGGCTCCAAAGAGGCAGGTGGAAGGATAGGGATGCTCTAGGATGGTGAGGGGAGGTGGCCAGGCTCTGTGACTAGCTTTCTGCCTGAGAATGGCAGTTGCTAAGACACAGCTGTCACCCCTCCACATTCAGTCTCTGCCCTGCTTTCTGCCCTGACCATTGGGCTCCTCCACATGGAATATGATAATCATTCAGGCAGGACTGTTCAGGGCTTCAAAGACTGAGAACCTCGACCTAACTCCCCCACAACACATCTTACACAGCTGAATCTGATGTTCAGATCTCTCAGATGAATCTGTTTGTTATTTGTTGCTGAATTGCAGTTTTTTAGTTTGTTATAATTCCAAGTGGAGATTTCAGGGGAGAGCTCTCACAATGCCATGCTTCTGACAAACAACTGAATTATTTTAAATTTATTGAAACATGTGTTATGGCCAGAATATGGTCTATCTTGCTATATGTTTCATGTGTACTTGAAAATAATGTATATTCTGCTTCAGTTGGGCAGAATATTCTATAAGTGTTAATTAGGCTAATTTGTATTTTAGTGTCAAGTCATCTATAACTTTAGTGATTTTGTTTTATTTTCCTATTTGTTATGAGAGGTGTTGAAACGTCTAACTGATTATAGACTTATTGATTTCTACTTACAGTACTTATAGATTTTGCTTCACATATTTTGAAGTTCTGTTATTAGGTGTATAATAGTTTAAGATTGTCGCTTCCACTTCGACTCCTTTAAAACTATAAAATGACTTTATTTATTCTTGGTAATATTCTTTGCCTGAAATCTGCTTTGTCTCCTGTAGCTACTGAATCTTTCTTTTATTTACCATTACCATGATCTATGTTTTCCAGTTTTTTTTTTACTTTTAACCTATATGTATCTCTATTTTTAATGTATGTTATTAGTGTGTGTGTGTGTGTGTGTATGTATGTCTGTATATATCCATTCTCATGATCTTTGACTTTTTATTAGAGTGCTTAGTCAATTTATATTTAATGAGATTATTGATAAAGTCAGCTTTAAATATACTATCATACTTTTTTTAAAAACCACTTTGCCATATATTCTATGCAGTTTTTTCCTTCTTATTATGTCTTCTTTTGGATTAATTAAACATTTTAAAATTCCTTTATGCTTCCTTTTACAAGCTATATCTCTGCTTTATTATTTTATTAGTTCCTTTATAGTTTATAATAAACATCTTTGACTTATTACTATATACCTTCAAGTGCTATAATAACAATTCATGTACAGTGAAACAACTTTACAAGAATATACTCCCATTCCTCCCAACCAGCATTTTGCTATTATTTTCATGCATTTTATTTCTCTGTTATAAAATTCATAATACACTGTTAATATTTTTGCTTTAAACAATTATCTTTCAAATATATTTAAATATAAGACTTTTTAAATATTTGGCCATGCATTTACCACTTCTGGTGTTTTGCATTACTTTTTGTGAGTGTGTGTTAACAGTTTTTGACCTCTCAGTGTAAATACTCTACCTATGCATTAAATGTTAAAGAATCTTGCATTTTATGAAATAATTTAAATATTTTAATAGATTTATTGAAATCTAATTCTCATATGATACAATTCATCTAAAGTATATAACCAATGATGTTTAGTATATTCACAAAGTTGTACAACCATTGCCACAATCTAATTTTTTAAACTTTTTAATACCAAAATATATTAAAACAAACACCAAAATCTGTATGCATTATTAGTCACTCCCTGTTACTCCCAAATATATTCTTACCTACTCCTAAGCAAGCACTAATCTACTTTCTGTCTCTGTATATTTATCTATTCTGGCTATTTCATATAAATAAAATCATGACCCTTTTGTGTTTGGGGGCCTGGCATTCACTTAGCATAATGCTTGGAAAGCTCCTCCATGTTATAGCATGTATCAATACTTTATTCCTTTTTATTGCTAAATATTCCACTGAATAAATTTACCAAATTTTTTAGCCATTCATCAGTTGATGGAAATTTGGGTTGTTTCCACTTTTTGGCCATTCTGAATACTGCTCTAATGAACATTCATGTGCAAAGTTTAATGTGGAGATATATTTTGAATTCTATTGGATATATAACTAGTAATTCAATTTCTATGGGTCATATAATAATTCTGTTTAACATTTTAAAGACCTGACAAAGTGTTTTCTAAAGTAGTTATACCATTTTACATGTCTAACTGCAATGTGCAGATTACAATTTGTACAATTTGTCAAAACATTGTTATCCTTAATCTGTATTTTGACATCCTATAGGACATAAAGTAACAGCACACTGTGGTTTTGATTTGCATTTTCCTAACAGGTAATGTTGTGCATTTTAGCATGTGCATATTGATTATTTGTATATAATCTTTGGATAAATATCTATTCATATTATTTTCCCATTTTAGGGAGATTATTTATCTTTTCATTATTGAACTATAACAGTTATTTGTACATTCTGAATACAAATCCCCTATCACATGTATGATTTTTAAATACTTTATCTCATTCAGTGAGTTTTCTTTTTCATTTTAATGATACTGCTTACAGCACAGAAGTTTTTAATTTTGTGGTTCAATTTATCTGTTTTTTTTTTTCTTTTGTGATTTATAGTTTTGGTGTCATATCTAAGAAGAGTTTGCTGAACAAACAATTTATACTAGCCAGTCTCCTAAGCCCTTGGGTATACCTATACTCAAAAAAGTTGTATGCATTATCAGTCACTCCATGTAGACAGGAGAGCCAGTCATTTATTCAAATTAGCACACAAATATATAGTTGCAAGCTAGTTAGTGCTGTGAAGGAAAAACTTGAGAACTATGAGGAGATATAACAGGGGACCAGACCTGTGATGTGTGTGTGTGTGTGTGTGTGTGTGTGTGTGTTTCAGAAGGAAATTGTTAAGGAAGTATTTCCTGGTGAAAGAATTTTTAAATTGAGACCTGTAGAATCTAAAAGAGAAAAGGGCAATGGAGAAAGCTCTCTACACAGAAAAGATCTAAAAAATTATATCACTTAGAGGACAGTGCCAAGTTGCAGAGAGAGCAGGGCTGAGAGAATCAGATAAGACTGTAGAAGCAAGCAGGCATAACAGTATGCAGAGTCTTTGTAGATCATGTTAAAACACTTTAATAGTTCTTTTTCCTAAAAGCAATAGTGAGCGATTAGAGAATTAGTCTCTTTGGCTGCAGTATTGAAAACAGAGTGTAGGTAGAATAAATGGTGATGAAGCGACCAGTTAGGAGGCAACTGTAGTCACTCAGGCAATAGATAATGGTGGCATGGAGCATGGTGATGGCTGTGGAGTTGAAGAGAAGTAAAAGAATTAGAGAAACATTTACTTAGAAAAATAAAGATAACTTGGTCTTGGATATGGTATATGGCGAGTGACAAGTGACTGACTGCTACTTTTGCCTTAGAAAAATAAAGTGTTCACAGAGTCTAGAGTTTCAAAGTTATATGATCTGGTTCCCAAACCTTTATTTGTCTCTAATAAGACTGAGTACCTGAACTTTTTCCTTTGTTCTGCTTACAGATTTGATCTCATTAACTTCTGATTTCTGGTCTTTTCTTCCATATAGACACTCCATATGATCCTTCAGATACAATATTTGACACACATCCTCAAATACTAATATTGCATTAACTTCTTTGCTACATTTTGTGCATTTATATCCTTCATTTATTTTTATTTTGTCAGCTTTTGTTACACCTGTTCAATTTTCCAGCAGTTCCATCTTCCAAAACTTTACCAAGATCTAGACTATATGGCTGACATTCTTATAGGCAGTACCCTAGAATGTTAACAGCTCAAGAACTGTGATGCTTCCACAACAGAAACATCTTCCAAGCTCACAATATCTTTCACTACACCTACTGCAGAACACAATAAGATATTTAATGTCATTTTCAGATATTAAAATTGATGAATTTCTCTGTAGATGTTGAAGCTTTAGGAAACATGATATATAATTACTCTCTCCTATAATTCTCTATATTACAGCTCTGAAGTTTCTACTGCTTATCCCTATATATATTCTATATGTAATTACATTTACATAATACTTACATGATTTTATTTACATAATAACTAAAATGATGATTCATTTTTCAGAAACCTTTTAGGTGTCCTAAAACAGGAAACACTGGAGCTATATTTATTTATTACATGAAATGTTAGAGAAAAAATAGGTATACACATCTATATTAGCTTGTTATAGTAAGGCAAATATATAAAAATGTGAGTATTGATAGTCAAAATAAATATTAGCAGAATGAAAAAGAGTAGAAAAGGCATAGTTATTGTCAGAATGATAAATCATTATTTACATGTAACATCAAGAAGGAGGTATATTACATTCCCAGTATAATGAACATCAAAGCACTCCATAATGGTAATGAATATCAAATGCCTGGATTTTTGCCTGAAGTTGCAGACATTGCACCCCAGGTGTATGTGAAGCCTAGTGGGTTTCAATTTATAATGAAAATATTTAAAGCTTTGAGTTCACTACATCTGGGTTCAAATTCTAGCTTGGCAACTTCCAGCTGAATGATCTTAGACAAATTATTTATTCTCTCTGAGTCTAATTTTCTCATCAAAGTTCAGAAAATAAAACATATTACAAAGTGCTGCTATAAGAGTTAAATAACTAAAAGAAATCAAAGATTGGTTGGTATATAGTTGGTGATCAGCAATGTTTAATTTCATTCTTCTTTTTCTAGTCTTTTTAAATAGAATTTTATGTATCTACATAATGGTTTGTGCCAATTGATAGGTAAGCCATGTAATTAAAATTATTTTACAGACAGAGCTAATTCCCCAAATTTTCTTTAATACAGAGGTTTTCAAACTTTAACACAGGTCAGAATCCTCCTGAGGGCTTTTAATCCATAAGTTACTAAGCCTCATGACCAGCTTTTCATTCAAATGTTCCGAGTAGGCCTAAGAATTTGTATTTCTAAAATGTTATACTGATGCCAATGTTTGGTGCCACACTTTGACAAACTGCTGCTCTAACACATGTGCAACTATCAAAATGATATGATTGGTAAAAGGGAGGAAAATCCACATTTTCTGCAGCTACATTGCTGGACTAAACTTTAAATGTATTCTTCAGAAGAATCAACATGATTCAGTAGCTGGGAGTCAGCATACCTAGAGTAGTTCTTTTCTCAGTGTATGACCTTGTGCATGCCACTTCACTAATAGTGACTTCAGTTTCTCTATCCTAAAATTGAAAGTACTGGAGTAGGTCAGTGTTTTTCAAATTGCGTTCTATAAGCATTGGAGTGTCTTCAGAGTAAACTCAGGGATGGTGTTAGTAGGGGAGTTGAACAGACAAGAATCTGAGCTTATCCCATCCCCAAAGAGATGAGCTCTCCTTATGTAACTTTCATATATAGTGTAGTTCCACATAAAAAACAAAAACAGATCAAACAAAATTAATCCACCTAAACAATCCAGTCTTTAAACATCTTTGGGCTAGATGATATCCATGGACACTTTTACATCAGCTTTCTGCATTTATAATGATAATCAAGCTGAGGTGCTGAAAATCTTCAAACTTCAAGCTATCTTCTAGTTATTTTAGTGTTGAAATTTTTTTCTACTCCAATTATTTGAAAATAAATAAGCTATTCTTATTCCATGTGATTCTTATTCCATATGATCTTTCTCTCTCTCTCTCCATCCATGTGTGTGTGTGTGTGTGTGTGTGTGTGCGTGTGTGTGTGTGTGTGTGTGTGTATCACTCTGATTAATACTCTAAACAATTCCATGATACAATTGACATTTTTGTGTGCTTGCTCTATGCTACCCATATACTGTTTGAAACATATAACCTCGTTTAATCCTTGGAAAAAATCCTTTTAGACAATATCACTGTTTCACATTTGCAAATTTAGCAACTATAGCAAAGACAGGTTAACTTGCTTTCTCATGAGTCACAGCTAGTGTAAAATGAATATGAGACCTGATAGTAAGTCTACCTGTCTCTAAAGTTTATGCTCTATTTATTCTATAAAAATAACAAATTACTTATCAAACAGAACAATCAAAATATATTTAGATAGATCTTTTCATCTGATACCAAAAAGAAAAAAAAGAAAAAAGAAAGAACAAAGACACTATATCTCTATGTAAGAGGAACTAGCCTTCCTCCCACAGAGGTCTTCAATCCACTGAGAAGAAAGGAGGAAGGTTTAAATGGTTTGCCCAGAATCATAGAGGGCATTACAAAACTCTTACTTCATTTTATTATTAATTTTATTTTTCATATGTGAGCTTGGCTGAAAATTTTTAGAATACACTAATGAAATTAAAACAAACAGAAGATTATGTTAAATAAATGCCTTGGTCAAAAACAGTAATAGATGCATGTGTGGGGGATGGTACAATATGACATAGGGCAGGCATCATGAAACTCAGAAATCTCAATGTAGTACCAGCTTCTTGACTAGGAAGACTAATAACCTCTTAATTATGTGTTTTGACCCCAAGGATGCTTTATATTGAGTCTCCCTATTCTATGTGATTAAAGCTTTAATGAAACATATTAGACTCATGGCCCATAATCCAAAGATACCTAGATAGTGATTTTGTACAAAATCTGAGTAGATCAGTAGTCAGAGGAATCATTCTAATCTAGAGACACTCCTCCATCTTCTTAATAACTGTTTAAGCGATTCAGACAACAAAAGAAAAAAAATTGGGGTAGGGGGATGCCACTCCCAATTGGCCTGATGACTGAGACTGAAACTGTTATAGTCAGAAAATCATATGACATCATCCTTGAAATGATGATAACTTGCATTGTAAATGGATGTTTTAAGGTTGACCCTGTTCTTCCTTGGGACATTTGCTAACTAGGCACCCACCCCTTGTCTGGCCTGCTCATCTGTATTCTACAGCTTTATGTATTACCTACTCTCAGCAAGTGTTTGTAAAGTTTGAAGAGAAGAAATTATTACAAAATTTGTTTAAATAAAAGATATACATCATAATACTGTTTTTATAAACAAAGACATGGAAATCACATTGGCTTTGATTCCTTCCTCAACTGTGAAATAAATGGCAGTCCATTGACACATGAATTATATTTAAAAATTTTTCTCATAAACTCAAAAATTATAAATCTCAATGAAAAATACTAATATAGAGAGAAATAAGAGATGAATATGATCAATATGAGAACAATCATCTAACTATAAAATATAAATCTTTATATTCTAACAACTGTCATAAACAATTGATTTATAACATTTTTCAGTCAAGAAAATATTAATAAGAACAGTAATATACTAATGAATAATAATAATAAAGTCAAAGACTCTTCTAAGCCTTCTGTTAATATGTTGATGCACTAATGTATCTGGCATGAAATTCTGATTGTTCTGTTTACCCTCTCCATGTTTCTTTGTCAAAATAACCATCCATAAAGGCAAATAATATTTTATTTTTTAACATATTACAGTTCTGTGTCTATTTTCCAAAGCGAATAGTATAGCTATTTCCAAACATTATCTACTTCGCAGTCCTTTATAACTTGACTGGTACCTGATTTCCACTGCACAGAATTTATATCACACTATCTTGAAAAATGCATGCAAAGACTGAGTATTTAGTTTAATTTATGGTTTTAACCCCTCCATTTTCACGTTGAAGGGAAACATCTACTCTACTAATCACTGTTACTTTCATTTCAACAGACAATGCATTCAAATACTGATTAGAGTAAGATGCTGTGAGCTTCCAGTACATATAAAACAGAAGAACAATGAACACCCAGATTACATTAGAAGGACTGTGACTAAAGACACTTAGACAGAATATGTGTTGATATGGTAATTATTAGGTGGAGTAAATTGCAATGTAGAAGCTTTAACAAGTACTTGTATAAATAGATTCTTTTCCACAAAAGAGATCTTGTAGTAGGAAAAAAAAATGGTCCCTTACTTCTAGTGATTGCCAAAATCAACTGCCTCAAGTTCTACTGTAAGAATATTTTTAAAGTTTCACTCTGAAGTATATTGTATGTATTTAATTTTGAGTCAGTACATTTTGGTACTAGAAGATATATCTGATCTGGTGGTTTCTTTTTCACTATAAGTAATGGAAATCAATCAATTTATGCTATGAGACAGTTATCTGAGGTGATCTAAAATAAAGAAGTCATTTTGAAATTAGGAAAAGAAACTTGCAAACTTCAATAATAATCGCCTCATAATAGAATTTTTTTTTGTCAATCAATATTTACAATGTATGTTCTATGTACTGAGCCCAGTTATATGTGGGCGTAGAAAGGCAAAAGGGAGAATAAAAGGAACCTAGTGTGATATCTCTAAATATTGGTGAAATCAATAGATAAATAAATACAAATAAAAAAATATATAATCATTTCTCTGGATGACTTTATAAATTACTTGGGGAGAAAGTATATCATAGAAAAATATCTACTAATTATAGTATATCAAATACATAGATCTGAATTATTTTATATAAAATTTCTACAAATAATTTTGAAAATTAAGAGATAAAAAGTAAAATTTGAATGTAATTATAGAGAAGACTTGACAGATGAATTATTTCTAGGAGAACCTACTAATACAACCTAGGTCATAAATCCTGAACCCTAATTCTAGAGAGCAGATGGTCCCTGGAAAAGAATACATAGATCACACACACAAACATACACACACATACATATGTATAAATATGTGTATATATGTGTGTATATATATATATATATAATTTAATATTAATAGTGTGATATTATAAATGTGTTAATTTAAGATATAAACATCAGTTACCTTAATCAAAAACCACATTCTGTGGTGTTCACTTGGCATATATCAAAAAGACCAGAGTCATCTACACAGGCTTCCTTTATGAATCTCTTTATCTTCAACAGAGACTTGGAGAATTAATCTGATGAATGTCAAAAGTGTATTTGCACTGGAGAAATTAGGGGCTTGTCAATCAGCATAACAACTGTTAGAAGTAGTTCTTGCTGGTGGCACTGGAGCTGTTTACACATGTGGATTTGCTCATGTATTTTAGTAGGACTCCCCACTCCTTTAATGATCACAATATAAGAATTGAGTGGGTCCTGTAAACAATATCCTTAAGGATAGTGGTCACAGCTTGATCCTAAAGTAATCTATGCTTGGCCAGGGGTGCAGGAGAATTTGTAATTGCCCAACAACCACTACAAGAGTTACCTCTGTTCACATTCACCTCAAATGACCTTTTCATACAAGGTGGTGATTGGAACTAAAAGCACTCCATGACTTCATTGAGATTACAATATAGGTTGAATAACTGTTTTGTGTTTGATTGCTAATGAATGTCTGCATTTAATAAATTTCTGTTGGGTGGCAAAATTTGATTTGACTTTTTTTTTTTTGTAACTTGGTATCAAAATTACAAGCATGGCTGACCTTAACCTAAAACTTTTTTGGTAGCTAATATTATCTACAAGAAAAAAATCCCAAGAGTTGGGTGTGATTGAATTGTTATATCTCAGCTTGCGTCAATGCTCTGAGTATAGTGCTCTTAATTTCTAAATCCTCTACACTGACTCCTTATTTTCAGGATGGTTCTCCAAAGATCACTCACTTATAGTCAGAAGCAGTTATTGAACACATCCCTCTTTTTCTAGGCTCTCAGTTTAGTAACTCACAGTCTAGTAAGGGAGCCAGAGACTCCATAAAATTATGATACAGTACAATAAGTAGAGAATAATATAAGCTAATAGCTAAGACCAAAGTTATAGATATATAAACATTAAATAAATTGATATTTAATCATTCAACAGATATTTAAATTTTATTATTTACTATATTCTAGGCAGAGAAAATAACAGACATAGTCCCTGACATTTTAAAGCTTTCTGAGGCATATGTATATATTTTATATAAAATATAAAAATATTGGATGCACAGTGGAATCAGAATTTCCAAGATCACATTGTGCTCAATGCACGCCTTTAAGTTTATTCAGGAAATCATTTTTCTCTCTCAAAAATCTATTTTAATACTGCTAGTTCCATGGCAACTGGTATCAACTTAATGGACACCATTTATAGTCATGTAGAACTCAGGTATTCTACTATTATAAATTTATCTTGACCATTATCTATGGATAGGTACAAGACAATTCACTAAAGGTAACAGCTAAACCAAAGATTTAGATGAACAATAAGGGATGAATGCCAACAAGTAAAATGTTATTCATATATTTATATTAAACATGTGTACAAATAATTGAAGACAGCAAAATCTTTGAATTATTTATAATAAGTTTTTATATGTTATAGTATTATAATTGAAAGAAACATTATTTTGTCAGCTATAGTCACAGCTTTTTTCAACAGATTCAGAAACTTCTTCAATGAAGACCCTTTTCTCTAATGTACTTTGATGCATTTTTTTCAAGTTTAACAACTGAATTTGTTCAAAAATGAACTTCTTTGCATAACAGAAAGAGAAAAGTTTGGAAATTACAGGATATCTGAGAGGTAGGGTTAAAAAGGAGAATGGAAAGGTAGGAATAAAAAGGAAAGAAGGGATCAAATGAGATAGATGGCCATCCCCACAAACTTTCAAATTTTCAGTAAAAGAGGCAAAACTCTCAACTAATGTGATGGATATATTTTGTTGAAATTAGTAAATTGAATCCATTTCAGATGAGACTGACACAGTGTGGAAGAGTGTAAGCCTAGAAATTAGCATACAGTTTAAGAAAGGCTTTTAATTTTCAAGGCTTGAGAAATCTTTAAGAAAATGTCATAGAGGTAAAGGTGCTCATTAAATTTTTAAAAATGCCTGAAAATATTATTCATGTAATATAACATTAATATGAATTTCAATATGATAAGTTGAATAGAATACCCTCCTCTAAAGATGTCCACATCCCAATCCCCAGAACCTGAAAATATTTCCTTAATGTCAAAAGGGACTTAATAGGTATGATTAAATTAAGGGTCTTGAGATGAAGATACTATTCTGGATTATCTGAGTGAGCCCAAATGTAACTAAGGGTCTTTATAAGTGAAAGATAGAGGCAGGAGGCACAGACTTAGATATTGGAAGATGATATGCTGCTGGCCTTGAAGATGAAGGAAGAGTCCATGAGCAAAGGATGCAGGTGGCCTCTAGAAATTTAAAAGGGCAAGAAAATATATTTCCCCTAAGGTTTCCAAATGAGCCAAAAGAAATGCAGCTCTGTTAACACTTTGGTTTTAGTTTAGTAAGACCTCCATACTGGCAAGATATAAGTTTGTGTTGTAGTAAACCAAAAAACTTGTTATAATTTATTACAGCAACATTAAGAAACAAACAAATTCAGATTAGTAAATATTGATTAACTAGGAGTCAGATCCATGTTTTCAAGATGTGGCTAAATAATGATGATAATAATAATAATAATAATAATAATAATAATAATAATAATAATTAAATTGCTAAGGCATGAGGTAGAAGAAAGGATGAAAATCACTGAACTGTACACTTTAAAATGGTGAATTTTATGTTATGTAAACTATTATATGATATGAATTATATCTCAATAAAAATCAATCAATAATCTGCTGTGTAAAGATTATACGGTAATTACCAAGTCCTGCTTTAACCTATTGTTGACTACTTCAATGGAACAGTAATATACTTTTCTGTTTTTTTGAAAACATAATTATGGTGATAATGATGGTGAGATAATGACAATATTAATGAAAACAACAGCTAGGCTGCTTATTGTCCAGTCTGATTAATTTCACTTAAGGGTCTTTCCTCACCTTAAATATAATAAATGAATAAAACAAATATTATCATTTATTGACCTGATTCTGATCCATTATCATTGCCTCCCTACCATTATCATTCCTTACTTCTTTTTTAACAATCTCCTTTCTTATTGATTTCTGCCCAGTTTAACCTCAATGTCAGATTATTTTCAACTACTCTGAATGCTGCTTTCACCTCTGCTCAAAAGGGACTCTGTGATCTGCCTTCCATGAGGGGCTTTGTCTTTCTCCACACTGAGATATGTCTAATTAATCCACCCTCAAATTCAGAATAGGATTTTAATAGTATTTTCCTCTGTTTCATCATCACCAGGGTATTGAAAATGATTAAAAGAAAGACAGAATCAAGAAAGGAGGAGGTAGATCAAGTCAGTGGTAGAAAGGGAGGTCTTTCTGCAGTGCAGTCTTGAAAAGAGTAAAAGAACTTCGTCCATGTGATGAGGAGGTGGGAGTTCAATTGTAGGCAGAGAGAGCTAGCAAGGATGGTCCAGAAAATCCAGCCGGACCCTACTCCTAAGAGTATTGTCCTAAATGTTAGATACAATGTGAGAAAAATAAAATCTGGTTGAGCACAGCAGTTTCTTGCTAAATGGTGCTGAATGCAGTATATCAATAAATAGTCCCTCAAGTATCCATTAAAAGGGTACATCACAATGAAACAAAAACTTTTGAGTGTTCATTAGGATCAACTGTAAATACTTCATCAAGTTTGCTTCTTGGATTCACATTTAAGATGATGGGGGCAATAGAAAGCCTAGGCAGATATTTCAAATTGTATGAAGGATTATACAAATCTGTAAGCTTGTCATTTAGTGATTGCAATGAGCCAAGCACTGGGATAATCACTATCTGTATATATATATAACCATCATAACAAATCCAAAAAGTAAGTATTACTTTTTCCATTCTATAAATGAGGAAACTAAAAATCAAAGAAATTAAATAACTTTACGCAATTGGTAAACATTGATTTCTCAATTCAATTTTGTCTGTCTCACTATAAACTTGTGCTTTAAAATCCTTTGAGATGTAACCTCTGTTTGATTTTTTTTTTAATACAAATAGTGCATCGGACCTAATAAAGCCATAATTTCAGCTTTTAAAATCATTTGGGTCTTATTTTTTTCTTTCCTTTTCCTTCCTTTTTCTTTTTAGATGATGTGATTCACAAGTCTAAATACCTTTTTTTTTTAATTTATTTTTATGGAGACATTGGTTAACAAAATCTAGTAAGTTTCAGCTATACACTAACAATAAGGCATATATATATTTACACTGTGTTCACCTCCCATAGTTAAATTTCTTTCTGTTACCACGTATTTGACCCCGTTTATCCTGTCTACCTCCTGCATCTCCCCACTTCCTACCTTCTGGTAACCACTAGTCTATAGTCCATGTCCATGTGTCTCTGTCTTGTTCATTTGTTGCTTTTAGGTTTATATTCCACATATAAGTGATATGTGATTTTCAACATTTTCTGTCTGGATTATTTTGCTTAGCATGATTTTCTCAAGGTCCATCCATGTTGTCACAAATGGCAGCATTTCATCTTTTCTTATGGCTGAATAATATTCCATTGTACATATGTACCACAGCTTCTTTATCCAATCATCTCTTGTAGGATGCTTCAGTTACTTCCATGTCCTGGCCACTGTGAAACAAGGCTAAATAATGTTTAATAATTTTTACTGTATTTACTGCCTTATCATTTCATGTGAAGACATACATTCTAGAGAAAATGGCTGAATTTCCTCATGGACAGGATCCTTCCTTTCAGAATTTTGCTACGATTGTAAAAGTATTGTCCTAATTTCAAAGGACAAATGTGATGACTACTAAAAAATTACAAATATAATTTTTTATCAAGTATTCAGTAATTTGTCAAGACAAAGTATATTAGACAGTGTCACTCTGGGAAAAAAAAGAATTATCCAGAATTGTACAAAGCTATACCTAATATTTCAGCTTGAATGAAAACTAGTAAAGTGATGTAAGATATTAAGAAAAAACATCAGGTTCCAAAATCTATAACTAATCTTGTCAGAGGATGTTGCAGGACAGATTCCTATTTAAAGTTGCATCTCGATGAGACTTTTCCTTCATTTACTGTATCAGTACAGAGCACACTGGGACTCAAGGGATCTGAACCCATTACAGTGTTTTTATAGTCAAATTCATACTCATTGCATGCACTGCCTTGTGCTTGGTGGCATTAAATATTTAAGTAACTGTGACCATGATGTTGAAAAAGGGGTAACTTTTAGTGTATTTTTTATACACACTGTTGAAGAACAGATATAAAATTAAAAAGTCTGTGTCCAAGGCTTAAGGAAAAATAAATAGAGACAACACAAGCTGTGTTTAGTTCCTATAATTGAATTACATTACAAAATATTCTAAGTATATGTCTGCATTATATTCTATAGTAGCTAGAGTGAAATGTGAAGAATCATAGGCAATAATTACATTATTAAATTTTAATGTTTAAGCATAACTTAGATAAGAAAGCATGTTTCCAAAACTGGAAACAATATTAGAAATAGTAAATTATTTTGAAACCTAGAGCTGAATTAAATTATTATCTTCTAGTAACATTTAAGGTTAAAATAATTATAGATTGGAAAAAAATAAATAATGGAGTTTCATTTTGATTGAATTTATTCTTTGTTAATTAATATGCCTCTAGAATTTGCATACCTTTGTGAAGTTGTCTGCAGCTCCTTTTATTCCTATGAGGTGCTTCTTTAACTCTAAGCTCCACAGTATTTGAGGGATACATTTGAGGAATAAATGTACACTTATGCCACATATCACACCTCATATATACAGGAAGCTAGCTTTTGTAATGCCTAGAGAGATCTGAATCACAATATCATACAATTAAATTGAGACAGGGATTACATCTAAAGTGACAGGTAACCACAGGTAGAATATTAGACATGTGAGCTGATACGTTTGGATTATGATATAGAGATCAAGGTTTTCTGATTTGATGATCACTAATTGTTTATGTTTCAACCCTTTATAACACTTTTATATGTGACTAGTATCTGAAAGCACAGGATTCTGATCAGCAACAGTCAATCAGTTAGCTGTGATTGAGCTTCCTTGAGAAGGGCATTCTACTGGTCTCTGGTTAAGGAGCAATGTGGGAGGAATCAATTCCTTTGAATACCTACAAATTGCCAGATATTGTGAGAAGCTTTTTGACATTCCTTATTGAAACAAGCCTGAGAGGTAGGCATCACTATCCCCGTTTTATGCATGTGGAAATTGAGGTTAGAATTAAGTCACTAAGCAATCAGGGAAGGCATCTGGAATTTGAACCCAGTTATGTCCAGGAAGCTGAGGATCAATAGTGCTGCCAAAACTAAATTAAGGATCAGGGTTCACCCTTTTCTCTGTATTGAGACCTCCTAGGGGCACCCACAAGGGGGCTGATAAAGTGACAGATGATCTTCCTAGAAAATAAAGATACTCATTTTAGCATGTTCTTTTAGAAAATTCATGTACTCACTGAAGTTCATCCACAGATCTGTGGGTCTCTGAACAAGGACTCTTAATCTACAGGGAAGAAAATCGATTGTATTTTGCTTTCCCTTGACACACAGCATCCATGCCAAGCATAGAACTAATGATAAATAACAATTAATGGATAGAATAAATAAATTAAAGAATGAATGAATAAAAAATTCCATGCTCCACTCTTCATTGCTAACTCAGATTATTCCTGTGTGGGTGGTTGGTTTATTTATATAACATCATATTGCATATTCTAATATTTATTGAACATACACTATATGCCAGGTCCTTGCTTATCTATCTGTATGCATCATTTAATTTAATTCTCCCCAGTTTTTAATTATAAATATCTTACATTTAAGCACAAGAACAGTGCCTGACACAGAGTAGAAGAAATGTAAGTTATGAAAAAAAGCAATATATGTATTTGGTAATACTAATGTTTATTAAACACTTATGTTCTGTGCAAACATACAAATGCTTTACATGTATCACCTTAACTTAATCCTCACAACCTTATGAAGCAAGTATTCATACTTCCTTTCACCAAAAATATACTTGAGATTTGGAGCAAATAAAGGGTCCTGCCTGAGGTCAAAAAGCAATTAAGGAATAGAAACATGATTTGAATTTGAAGCTTTCTGACTTAAATCTCATAAAGAATAAGATATAGAGAGAAAGTAACTTGTCTGGAATCACACAGCTACTATTTGGCAAAACATGGAGATTATCCGCACTGTTCTTGCCACTCTACCATTTTAATTCTACATTCTAATCTTTAATACCACAAAACTGACAGATTTCACTTTCCTGCTAGCTCTAATTTATAATTAGTTGGTACTAACTAGCTGTGGTTTCTGAAGGTTATAGAACAGCAAAGAAAAGATAAAGACTAAATTGGCTCAGAAAACTGGGAAGCTTCATTGATTTTTATGATATCCCCAACATTTTGGGAACAAGATGGTCAAATAATCAAAATGCTTAAACTTGATGATCTACAGTTTATTTAGAGTAGAGAACTTCCCACACCTTTTCCATCCTCATCTCAACTTTGTCCTATACTGAAACTATAGCGACCATACCCATAATAACCATTTAGAGAAATTTTCAAAAGATGCAAAATGTGGTTCTTGCCATTTTCTTTTATGATATGTGATTATAGTGCCTATTGGAATGTTCACATTTTAGCTACTTCTAGGCTACTACCATTTTGGTAACTGATAATTATAGCACTTTAAGTGTGTGTTTTCCTCTTAAACAACCATCCCTACATCAAATACTAGGTTATATACATTCTACTTAACAAATAAAGGTAAATTAAGAAATATGGTATAAAGTATGGGTTACAACCATGGGCTTTAAAGTCAGGAAGATATGGGTTTAAATCTTGACTTCATTCATTGATAGATGTGGGGCCTTCAACAAAGCAACTACCTAATTTAAATTAGTTTTATCCTCAATAAAATAGAGATTATAAGATACCTGCCTTGTAGAATTATGGAAATTAACACAGCATAGATAAAAAACTTGGAATTGGCCTAACATATAAAAATGCTTTAAAAATGTTAGTTTTATTAAATATACATGTTTTAATTTCTTTAGACTTATACTTTACTTAGTACCGTTCTCAGTTCTATCTATCATACTGTTCTCAGTTCTATCTATCTATTTATCATCTATCATCTATCTATTCATCCAAATCATTGACTCATTTAATCTTCACTATAATCTTATGATATTTGGTTATTTAATGAAAATAGAAATCAAACTTCAGAAAGGTTAGGTAACTTAAAAATTGACACATTTAGTAAAATTTAACTCTCTTGAATACGTTTCCCTATCTTTGTCTACCTGCAGAACCATAATCATAAAAGAACCATAGACAGTTAAAAAAATACAAAATATGTACTATGACCTCTATCTTGATGTTATAAAAGCTTTGATACCAGGGCTTATACAAGAAATTTAGAGCTCAGAAAGATATCTACCCATAAGAACAAAGCAGAAAAACTACTAGCATGGCCCCATTAAAAACAAAAACCCCTTTCCCTTAAAATGCAAATCCACTGTTGTTCAATTGTTGTTATACAACCCCATAAAAAAAACCTTTCAACATTATGATTTAAAATCTATTACACTTCTTTATTCTTTAATATTTATAGTGACATTTTGGGATAAAACCAGCTACACAATAAATAATTAGGAATTAGATGCAAGCTGTATCAAACATCTTTTAAAACAACCAAAAAAATCTGAGTCAGTGAAAAGCGAAAAGTATGAGACAGAGTAACATAATGAAAAGGGAAAAGAACTTAGTATCTATCAACCTAAATTCAACTCCTGGTGACACTGATCAATTAATTCACTAAATCTCTTGGAGACTTTCTTTCCCCGTCATCTGTAAAATGGAAATAAAAATAAAACAGAGGTTCTTGCTACAGTCATATTTTTGTGATAAAAAGGCATCTTAGTACATTATAAATGCCATAAATGCTATGAAGAAATTACTTTGTGTTCTAGGTGAAAAGCCCACCACAAAAGTAGGCCCAGGCTATCAAAAGTCCCTGTAAGTAGCAAGACAAAATAGATGTTTGTGGATAGGTTTAATAAAGTACTTTAGAAACAATTTACAGAACAATAAGTGTGTACATAGATTTGGATATTTAAAGCTCAAAGTCTATTATGTATGTGGCTACTGCCTTGCAATAAATTATTCTTTCACCACCCTGCAACCCCAGGTCTAATACTTTGTTCACTTAAATCTATTTAGCCAAATGCCTTCTCCTGTGTAAGGTTATGGGGATGGAGTATTATGGTCAATTTGTGTGTTTTGGCAACAGCTGGAATTTACAATGGAGACTCAGTAAGCATTGCTATTTGAGTTTATTAAAATTTATAACAAAGTAACAGCAAATGAATTCTATGGAAATTAGGGAAGTTTGATCATTTTTGTGACTTATTCAGTGTTTTTCCACTTCAGTGAAAATATGATTTAGAAGGCAGCTGTCATCTCTTATCATGCTACATATAAAAATCATTATTGACTATTGCTAAATTTCTGAAAAAGTTATTAGCTTTAAGTTCCAAGCACAATTTTTTAAAAAAATGAACTGAAATACAGAAAATGGAAAAAAGTAGCTTTATGAATTATGTTGCTGTTTACATTTCGACTGACAAGTCTAATCATTTGTTTAAATACAAAATTTTGTTTTTATTGAACAAGTTAGGGATAAGTTAAGAAACTCAAATAACCATTCCTTTTGATTTCACATTACCATACCATCTGTCACTAAAGCATGCAAATTATATGCTTCACTCATTTCCTGTATTCAATGTCCATCAGCTTCCTATAGCTGCATTCAAAAGTTTCTAAAATATTCATACTCCTTCTCCATTACCACTGTCACTGTCCTAGTGAAGGAACTTTTCACTTTAACAGTTAGCCTAGGCTCCTACTAAGTCTCCCATCTACCTTCAGACTCTCTCGTTTCTGACTTTCTATGAATCACATGATCAGTGATTAATTAACACTTACCTGGGCATTTACCTCTTAACTAGTTGATATATTTCATTTGGTCTTTTCATGGTAGCTGCCTATATGCTTGCACTGAATCTCATGGTCTTGCAGCTCTGCAGGTAATCATTGAACATGATGAAAGTCTAGCTTCTGAAGCTTTTCCCCAGCTGAAGTAGCTATATTTCCCTACTCCATTTTCAGAAGTGGTATGTAATATCTAAAATCCACCTTCTACACCACCACTAAATATCTTTCTGAGAATATCTGACTCTGTTGCATAGCTCCTTAAATATGTTCTTCCACTGAATAATTTAACATGTGACTGTGTAGCAGCAAATATATATTTTCATCTGCTATCACACGCATCACTCCGTAGTTTTGCACATGCTATCCCCTCTCTATAAAATGATCTTTCACCTGTACCCTGCCTAGAAAACCTCTGATAGTTTTTCAAACCCCACTTGAATGGACACCTTCTACCTGAATCCTTCATTTACACAACTCACCTACTTCCTAACATGAGGAATTGATGGCTCCATCTTCAGTGCTCATATAGCAATTTGATTTTGTAAATTTGTTTCATCCAAAACTCACTCTGTATTTAAGCTGGATATCTTTATCTCTGACCCTCTGAAAATTCCCTAAGAGAAGGCATCATGCTTAGCTCATTTCTATATCACCAATGACTGTCATAGTGCTAGCCATAATAAGTAGGACACAATAAAAATCTCATTGAGTCCTCAAATACCTATTTAAAAGATCCTGTTTAGCTAAAATGAAACAAATGGAAGAGATATTACAGATGAGAATGATAGAGGGCAAAGAGAGAGAATATAGGATTCATCTTGTCCTAAATTAATAAAGGACAGGGATCTGAAGCAACATACTAGTCATGAATATAAGTGTTTCACATAATCACCAGACACAGTAAGAAACAAGGGAAGAAAACTATCATTTATTAAGCACCGGTATATGGCAGTCAGTGTGCCAGGTCCTTTAATAGTTTTAACTCATTTAATCTATACGATCTTGTGAGTTACATAGAATTCCTATAGTATTGACAGAAAAACTGATGTTAAGTAAAATGGAACAGTTTGCCTGAGATACCACAGCTGTTAACATTAGAACTAAGATTTTAGCTTAAATTTCTGCAACTTGAGTTATATTTTTTCCCTGTAAATGACCATTTCAAAGTATCATACACAATAGGAACTAGATGAGTGTTAATAGTACTAAAAATAAAAATTCCTAACACTTATCAAGTACCTATTATGTGTCAAGAACAGGGCTGAGCACTGGGGACATGGGTAAATTAGATACACCTTCCTCTAAAGGTTTTAAACTGTATTTAAATCAAATTGAATTGACCTAAGGCTTAGTGTAGTCAACCTTAAAGTAATTCTGGGCTTTATCAAAAAACAGAAAGTGCTTAGTTTTGTTTGACTTTGTTTTGCTTCTGTGACTATATAAAGAGGAAAAAGAGTCTCTTTATCAAACAGTGTGGAGGCAGGAGTCTGTCTTCCATGCCAAACGAGTGACTTCAATAATTACCAAAGGAGCTGAAGACATCCAGCTCCTTCCAATTAACTACTGTTACCAAGTGCTGTTGACTGCCTGCCTGACAGCCACACGCAGATGCGGGGAGAGGAGTGCACATAAGATTTCTTTGCATTTCATAGTTCACAGATTAAAGGCAGTGTCAAGAGCACGTCAAAGTTGAAGAATTGATTTATTTGGCACTGAGTGTGTGGGGAAGGGCTACTTCTGAGTCATTACAAACAAAGCTGAGGCACTTTCATGTTATGTTCTACCTCTTGTTACACAAATCAAGCTTTTTTTTTTTTTTTTTCCTTTATGGTACCTTTACTCTGAGAGTTTCTCTGACAGAGACTGTAGCTAGGTCCAGATTTCTTAAATCTCAGCACTTACAGCCTTAGTGGCAGCTGTTATAACCACTCTGGCCCTAGCTCAAATGCTAGCTGGGAGCTGCTGATGGAGAGTGAGAACAAGTATCTAGAGGAGATAGAGAAAATTTTAGAGAGCTTGATTAAGGCCAAAAAGAAAGCAGTCCAGATTCTCAGACCCAAAGAGACACATGTATACCATGATAGCAACTATTCAAACAGTATCTACATGTGTTAAGCCTTTCTAGGTGTGTGTATGTGTGCGTGTATATACATTTATACATATATACACTTACATGTGTATACACATATACAGGCACATGACCCATACATATGTGTGTGTATATATATATGATAAAACAGACTGTGCATATGTCTCATACTTCATCAGAATTTCTCCATGGATCAGCATCCATTCATAATTCCTTTTGATCCACTCTTTACTATGATGATATAAAACCTTAATTTTTCAACTTTAGTTCCTCCACATTAAAAAATGGGCACTTGGCATTTTACCATAAGCAAAAACCCTCCCTTCTCTCCCACTGATTAATAGATTTGATCTATTTATTATTAGATATGTCTAAATTATTTTTTCAATGGTTTATAATTCTTTATCATACGTAATTATTTTTGTGTTTAAATTGTTCCAGATTTGTCCACTGGAAGCTTTGTCAAACTACTTCCCATGTTGTTGTGACATCCCTCTATCATTTTTTTGGAACATTCCCTGACTTTCTAGCATAACATGATTCTTGAGGCTTATTCTGTACCTAACCTGCCCAGTGCTGGAATCAGTCAATTATCTGAGGGTCTCCACTTCATAATAGTGGGAAGTAGGTTTACTTATTGCTATTGGGGTTACCTTTGATTTATTATTCTTTCAACAGATAAAGCTAGGGAACATATGCATGTATAAACACACAAAATATGCCTGTGTATATACACAACAATATACATGTGTATACATGTAAAAATGCACATACACATACAAATACATATATAAATGTACCACATACACATATAAGCATATATATGTAAAAATGTGTGTATACACACAGACACATGACACACACTAGAAATTGTGAATTTACACTGATATTTCAAATTACCATCCACAAAAGGGTTTTTATTTTTTTACCTTATATCATTCAGTATGTGGAAACTTCATTCACAGAGAAAATCCTGTCTTCCTTCAATAACAACATATTCATTGTCTCCATCCTATAACACATCTAAAATAGTTTCAAAATTGTTTTGCCCATATCACTACCAAAAAAAAAACTATTAAAAAAAAAGTTTGGTGTTTGTTAGCATTTCTTTCTCCTACTCACACTGCTATGACTTAAATAGTCAAATACTATGAAAATGTTACCTTGGATTAACCCTTCCTTCCTTTCCCTTCAGGTTAATATGTTAATGGCTTTTGTCCAATTTTCTATAGGGCAAATCTAACTTTCTTTTCAAATTTTAATTGTCCTTTAAAAGTTAAGGATATTACTTTTTTTTCTAATATGTATAATTTTACTCCCAATTGGTCATTTTTCTTTTAATGTTTGCTATTCAAAATCTGTTTCTCTTTCATTTTTATGCAGTCAAATCAGTCATTTTAAAAAATTTTGTATGAAATTTTACTCACAATTTAAAATATTTTTCCTATACCTACATTTAAGGAATAATCTATGTTTTCTTTTTCTTCTAGTACTTACGTGATTTTTATAGTTAGAACTTCCCAATTTCTGTGAATTACCTACAGCTCTGGTTTCCAAACAGTTCTTCAGAACCTTATGGCTCCACAAAAGTGATTCGGAAGGACTGAAAATGACCAACTTAAAATATATTTATCAGTTAAAATATTTAATTAAAAATAACATCTACTTAATCATGTCAAATAAAAATTGTAACACATTGATAATCATTTATATAATAAAACTTACTGCTAAATAAAATCATTTTGGTAAATCTATCAATACAGTTTCTTCTTCCATATCTGGACATATATTGAACCTTTGAGATGTTATTGTTAAGCAAAGTTGCAGTCCTTCCCTGACTGCTTTTTATATTCAAGCTTATAAGTATCAGCTGAAAACAAAACAAACAAATCTCTATAAATCAGTACATCAGATGTGCAATGCTTAATTAAGACTAAGCAAAGTTCAGGTACACCTGCTTGGTCCATGCCCTTCATACACTGAAACAATGCACACAGGTACAAATAAACACTTAAAACTTTATAGTGTATGATGTCAGAGTACTCATATTTTTTGGAATGCAATGTGAGTTTAAGGTCTTCTTGTCTTACTCTTATGTTAATTAATTATAAAATCATTTATTAAAAACCTCTTATGTGTCAGGTACTGAACTGGGTCTTAGATATAGAGCAATGAACAAAGTCTTCATGATTCCAGCCACTTTAGGACCTCCAGGCAAGATGTATTAAAGAATTAATTTTAATCTAAAGTGATGAGAGGTATGTCAGAAGTACTGGATATTATATGGTTATATAAGAGAATATATGGCCAAATGAGGTATAAAAGGTCTCCCTTTTATAAAAAATATTGCTAAAGCTAAGACCTGAAAAATAAATGACTAGGCAGAATGTCCTCATTTATTTATTTATTTATTCATTCATTCATTTATTTATTTATTTTGTAACGCTGAGGTTTCTGATGAGGTTGTGTTCAAAATATAAAAATTAATTCTACTATTGGCAAATCATATGCTTAAAGGACAGAAATCTAAGTTCCTTAATACATTTGTACATCTTTGGAAAAATGTCTAGTCAGGTCCTCTGCCCATTATTTAATTGAATCATTTTTTTTTTGCTCTGAACTGTATGTGTACCTTATATATTTTAGATATTAACTACTTATTTGGCATACAGATCACAATACTTTCTCCCATTCTGTACATTTACTACTTATTCTGTTCATTGTTGTTTTTCAGAAGTATCTTAGTGTAATGTAGTCTTATTTGTTTATTTTTGCTTTTGTTGTTTGTGCTGTTGGTGTTATATCCAAAAAGAAAAAAAATCATTGCCAAGAACAATGTCAAGGAACTTTTTTCCTGTTTCATTCCCCCCCGCCCCCGGGAGTTTTAGTTATGTGTCTTACATGAGTCTTTAATCCACTTCAAATTAATTTTTGTGACTGTTATAAAAGTACAATTTCATTATTTTACATGTAAATCTCTAGTTTTATAACAGCATGCACTGAAAAGAGTATCTTCTCCACTGAGTATTCTTGGCTCACTTGTCAAATATTAGCTAAGCATATATGTAGTGGTTTACTTCTGGGCTCTCTATTCTATTGCATGGGTCTTTGTGTCTGTCTTTATACCTGTACTATAATGTTTTGATTAGTACAGTTTTGTATAATAGCTTTAAATCAGGAAGTTTGATGCATCTAGTTTTCTTCTTTCTCAAGATTGTTTTGGCTATGCAAGGTCTTTTGCGGTTCCATACAAATTTAGAAATTGTTCTTTTTCTGTAAAAATTACCATTTATAGGGATTGCATTAAATCTATAGAAGACTTGGAAGTATGAACATTTTAACAATATTAATTCTTCTTACTGCTGGGTAGCTTTCCATTTATGTGTCTTATTCAGTTTATTTTCATCAAGATCTTATAAATTTCAATGTACAAGGCTTTCATCTCATTGGTTAAATTTATTTTGAAGCATTTTATTGTTCTTATGTCATTGTAAGCTGGATTTTTTATTTCTGTTTTTTTGTTGTTAGTATACAAAAATGTATATCAAATCATCAAGGTGTAAACTTTAAACTTACACGATGCTGTATGTCAATTATATCTCGATAATGCTGGAAAACAGACAAAAAGATAACAGAACCCCCATAATCTTGAAGGTCTCCACATCAATCTTGACTGTTCATCACTTTTACTCTTTCTAACATTTGGCTAACTTATTATTTAAGATTTACATTGCTTAAGACTTGATGTAGGCATTGCCTTTAACAATATACCTTCCCTTGTTCACCTGCCCTCTCAATGCCTACCATTTGTGTTCTTATTGTATCTTATGTATTTTTTCTCTCCACTGTAGTATTTGTCATGCTCCACTCTTTCTGTCTGTGCCCACCACGAGATACTGAGGTCTTTTCAGCTCAGGACTAAGCTTTATATATTCAGCACAATTAATGTAGCAAACTAATGTAAGCTCTGTGGCAGGCTGATATTGGTCCCCAAAGACATCAAGTCCTAATTCCTAGAACCTGTAAATGGTACCTTATAAGAAAAGGAGTTTTTGCAAACATAAATATCTTGAGATAGAGAAATAATCCTGGATTATGCAGGTGGGCCCTACAATCAATCACATGTATCCATATAAAAAGGAAATAGAGGGAGGTTTGACAGACAGAAAGTGATGTGAAGATTGAGCAGAGAAGGATTTGAAGATGCAAGACTTGAAAATTGAAGTGACTAAAGTCACAGAATGCTAGTAGTCAGCAGAAGATGGAAGAGGCAAAGCACAGATTCTCCTATGGAGCTTCAGGAGGAACTGTGGCTCTGCCAAAATCTTCAATTCAGTCCAGTGTTACAGATTTAGGACTTCTGGACTACAGAACTGTGAGAGAAAAATTTCTGCTGTTTTAAGACACCAAATTTGTAGTAATCTGTTACAGAAGTCACAGAAAACTCATGCAACTTCAATAGAGGAGAGGTATAAAATTATTTGTAATAGAATAATTCTGGCATTAGTAAGAAAGAAAGCCTGGGGTGAGCACTGCAGGAGCAGGGCAGGATGCCAATTGGGAGATAATGACATTACTGCAGGTAAGTCAGAACTTAAAATAAGGTGGCAGCACTAGGAATGGTGGACAGGGAATGAAAATCCACTTAGCTACAATTATTTTTTTTTATGTGGTAAAGGAAAGTTTACAAAACGTAAATGGAAGTAAATACACAGTTTTATTGTCTTATGGTGCTTAAAAAAAGGGAACATCTAAAATACACACCTTTTAATCTTTGCAAGTTGGATAATAAGTGCTGCAATACTATGTACTGGGCTGCATCAGAATTAAATTTTCTTCCAGATAAAAAAAAGCAAGGATATTTTCTGCACACAGAAATCATTCTAATTTTTTTTAGATCACAGAAAATCAGAGCCAGAAGAAAACTCAGGGGTTCTGACTTAGCCCCAACAGTTCTTTATTTTTTATCATTCTACATGAGTAGTCTTTTGACTTCTGTCTGTCCAAAAGCAACTTACTACTAACACATGTGGCAAGCAGCCCACATGTGAAGCTCTGCCTGTGAAGCACTCATATAACAAATATTTATCAAGTGCCTGTTCTTGATGTATTGAGTGCTTTTGTAATTCTATAGTTCCAGTAGTCCTTAAGAAAGACAGTGTTTTCATTCTAGTAAGAGATAGATAATAACCAAGGAATCAAATACAATACAAGACAAGAATACAAGAATAATAATCAGATACTGATAATAAGTTCTATGAAGAAAGCAAATCACAGTAAGGATATTGGATATTAAAATTGTGATTAGGAAAAGCATCTCTGATGAGGCAACATTTGAGCTGAAAGATGAAGGACAGGTAGGAACTGGCTAGGTAAAGATCTGGGCAGAGGTAACAGAAGTACAAATGCCTGAGGATAGAAACAAACTTCTCGTGTTTGGGTAACAGTCAGTCATCAGTATTGCTGCCACATAATAAAAGGTAGAATATCTGAACAGTTACAATTCTGTGATGCTCCGGAATATACCACACAGAGCTAGGGTAGGGTGGCTGTGTTAGAATGAAAAAAGCACTAGTTAGAAACTCAGTGACCTAAGTTTTAATTCTCTTCTTTCACTTAACCACATGAGTACTCTAATTTTTCTTTGCCTTTTTAGATTTCCAACTTCTGATATTTCTGATAAGTGATGGGGTCATACTAGATCACTGATTTTCAAACTACTCCATGAGGCTCACTAAGGGGCTCAGCTGAAGGGGCTCAGATCTTTCTACTAGCTTCACCCAGAGTAGCCCTATGACTGTTGTTTTCATTTTCAAAACAATTTTTTTTTAAATCAAAGGATACTACAGATTAGAAAGGTTTAAAAGCCATTGACTAAAATTATCTATTTAATTATTAAAACTTCAGAATCCAGTGATTCTAAGCTATAGACAATTTTTAATCAATAGAATGGAAAAATGCAGTCTAAATGTGAAATGGATTGCCTTGTAAAGAAGTTCCCCATTAAAGGAGTTTTGAAAAAACAAAAATAAGCAAACAAAACCCTGCATTAAGGAAATGCTGAGTTACACAAATTTAAATTGTTTCTTTACTACAAACACTGTCGGAGCCTTTAACAAACTAATGTTCTTCATAAATTTCCAAGAGAAACATGCAGTATGCCACATAGCCCAGACTTCCTTAGAACCTCTGTTTTACGAAAAATGCTATAAAATTAGTGTTCCATGAAACTCTTTATTAAAACAATTTTCTTATCACTCTGTGATACCAGGATACTATTCCTTTCTTATAAACTCAGCATGAAACAGAGACATCTCTCTTCTGTTCACAACTGTATCTACAATGTTTTATATACTGCTGTGAAGGCAATATTCTACTAATAAATAGTTCTCAAATGGCTTTCTCAATGAATGAGTAGGAAGTAGATATGAAATCTAACTTTGTTTTTGAGGAGAGTAAAGCACTGTAGCTATTCTCTGATGTCACCAAAATCACACCAAAATCAGTAACATAGCTAAGAATCTATTATTTTGACAGTAAAACTCTAAGCCTCTTCCATGAGATTCTAGCTTCTTTTGGGTTACCACCTTTTCTTACAGACATTATTTATTTATTTGATAATGCTATTTGAATATTTTCTGTTCTGAGTATTCTAGTAGGTTTGGGAAAGCAATGATTAGCTTACAGTCTAAGAAGAGACAGAGATAGTAATTATATATTAAAATATAATTATAAACTTGATATGTACTATGAAGAAAACATACATGTAGTTATGATCAAGTAGTATTTAAAGTCATGGAACAGTTAATTGAGAAATGTGAGATTCAAGATCTGAGGAGGTTAACTACACACAGCAGGTAGAAGATAGGGGTTAACAGGCAAAAAAGAAGCATGAACAAGACCTTGTATTCTTGCATGATCATTTGTACATCTGCTGTGTCTGTTGTAATGTCTCCTCTTTCATCTCTGACTTTATTTCTGTCCTTTCTCTTTGCAGAAGCCACTTTAAAAGAGGGAGTTAAGAGATAGAGAAAGATGTTGTATGATAGTAACTGCTGGGATAATAAAAGACAATGTTTTGTTTTGTTTAAAGAATAGACAAGGTTGGACATATTCTGGTGCTAAAAGATACAGTAGAGAGAGGAAAGTAGAGACTGAAGACACAGGAAAGGTTAATCAATAAAGGTAGTCAATACTGTGAATTTCTAGAGACAGCAAGAAAGACCAGGATACTGTACAACAGAAAGCTAAATGGGATACTGAGGCAGAGCACAGATAATGTTATTGGGAGAAATGCAGAGAATAAAGAGTCATATACTGGTCAGAGCATAAACTGGTAAGGTGAAAATTGTAGGTGAAAAAGCCTGATGGCTCTTTTTAAAAGAGGAATGTAGGAGTCAGCATTATTTATTAAATGCAGAAGGAAGAAACAGTTGATGGGGTGGGGGAAGAGTCAGAAATCTGTAGGTCACAGAGAAAGTTTGAGGTAGTTATTGCAAAAAACCTAAGAGGAAATAAACAGCGTGAGAAAGAATGCTGGGCAGTATTAAAAACCAATTGATCATGATTTTAGTTCATTTATGGCAATGACAATTGTGCTATATGTGACTTGCTGCCCAATTATATGTGATAAGAATGTCACTATTTGCTTAGGAAATGGAACCCAGACTCGGAAAAATAAAATTTAACTAGCAATGTCATACATGTGTATGTTTGTGTGGGAAGTAATGAAAAATATGTTCAGTGGATAGAAAATTTTTTTAATTTAGGGTATTCATAGTCAGAATTTATTTTTGTTTAGATGACACACCTTACTTTTTTAGTATTTGGTTTTTTCAAACTTTTGATACTTATAATCATGCTATTTGTCTCAGCTTCTCGTAGAGTTTTTCCTTTCCCTACTCCTTCCATTTTCAATTTTTTCCCCTTCTCTTCTTCCATCCTTTCTCCCTTCCTTTCTCTTCTCTTCCATTCTTTTCTTCCTTCTTTCTTCTCATAAACTCCCTTTGTTCTCTCTAGGCTCATAACACAGAAATTTTCAACTCTGGCTATAAATGAAAATCACCTAGGAAGCATTAAAAATCACTTACTTCTGAATTACATCACAGTTGAAATTAATTAATAATATCTGGTATTAGGGACAGGACATGAATACTGCATTTGTTAAATGAACAAGTATCATTCAAAACCAAAACCCAATTAAAACAGTTTCTCCTATACACTTTACAGTAATATGATGACTTGAATAACAATAACAAAACTTAAAAGAAAAAAGAAAGGAAACAGAACAAAACTAGATGTTCCTCTGCTCCTCATCCTGCATCCTTCGCCAGTCCAATAGCTACCAGTAATTACTAGTCATTCAAATTGTCAGTGTCCATAGGTGTGCCTCTGGGAACTCTAGCAGAGTGTGGCAAAGATTAGAAACTGTCTTTTTTTTTTCTGTTGAAATGATGTGTTGGGAGAAGTAAGAAGGGCAAGATTTTCATTCCACTTCCTCAATATGACACTTTAAGCTAGCAACCTCACCTCTCTGTTTCAGTTTCTTTATTTACAAGATAAAATGTTAGCATATTATCTATCAAAGATCTAGAGAGGGAGCATGAGGTCAGTATCACATAACATTATTTAATATTTGCACCATGATAACCATTTATCAAATGCCTTTTATACTGAAAGTGCCTGGTACAATGGTGGCACATGGTAAGTAGGGTTGAGGAATCTAAAGTCACTGTGGCTTTAGTAAATGTTTTGTAAATACTTAATGACTTCTTAAAAACATAGAAGTTGTTTTTGTGTATACAAGTCTTCAAATAGACAATTTTAGGATGCATGAAAGCATTCTTACCCCTAAATTATTACCTAAGAGGAGATAGGTATCACTTCATTCCAAATGAATCCCAGCTTTTAACTTATATTTGACACATTGACTATTTCTTCTTTGAAATTTTTATTATTTTTCAGAAGATATCCTAGTCCAAAGCTGTCTAACATACAATTCAAGCAAAACAACTGCCAGCATGGGAGTGCAATTCTAAGCTCTCAGCCTAAACATGGGGCTTTCATTCTTTGCCAGATCAGAATGACCACGGAGCTTCTGGGCAAGCCCTCTGAAATCCCTTTCTGGATTACTATTAGATTTCCTGGACAGCAGGATCCTCTCTGGAAATGACAAAGTCTTCTCAGATTTCATGGAGTTTCAATACTCTTTTACTAATAAAAAAGGAACAAAGACTGGGAAGATATTGACTTTTCTATTTGATATACCTGCCTCCACTGAACAGGAAAACTATTTGAGGATTATCATAGTCACTAATAGTGGTTCCCTTAGCCAGCTTTATCTTCTATAAGGAAAAAGTAGATATATCCCTGCATTCTTTTATTTATCCATTTTAACATGTTTTGTGTGCCAAGTACTGTGCTAGATATTAGCTGTTTGAGTAAGAATTTCCAAATGAAATAAATGGGTAAATCCTACAATAAAATCAAATTTTCATAATTCAAAGAGGGTTTAATAAAGAGACTACTTACAAAGATGTGGACAGAGTGGAGAAAAACTCAAAGCATAGTGTAGATTCCTGCCTACCTGAGGCTATTAAAGGAATAAGAAAAGGAGAGAGTACCCCACATTTATTCACCCTCTGTCTCTCCTGACACTCATCCTCCTCTGCCAGACCCTTTCATTGGCTAAATCCAACATGAAGCCAGAAGGCAAGACATTATCTTGATAGAGATTTGCAGGTCAGCCTCCCTTAGTGAAAGGAGGACACAGCAGAATAGAGTGAATTTAGAGGAACAAAAATAATATCATTGGCACACAAGGAGTACAAAGATTATTTGAAGGGTATGTTTCTACTCTGATTTTAATCTAAAACATGACCACAAGGAAAATCATTGATGAAATTAGAGAGTCTAAAAATCTAAGAAAATTAGGGTAAATGATGTTTTTTTTTTTTATTGAATTGTTAATTTGTATTTCTTCTCAAAAGCACTACATTGTAATGGGAAAAAAATAGCTTCATTGCTGGATAAATCCAGTTCAAATGCCACTTACTCTCTATTTGCCCCTGGGTGAATTATTTAACTTTTCCAACCTTAGTTTCCACACCTGTAAAAATGGGATTAGTTACATCTACCTGCTAATATCCATGATATATTGTAATAGTTTTAAAAAAGATAACTTTCATAATGTTTAATGATATTACAACTATAGAAATATCAATCCTAAATCATCAGGATTCTGCATTTCATCAGATATGTAAATGTCAATTGAAGGAAAGGAGATATTTAGAAAGAGTATCCTTTGGCTTACTATTACTGATATTTAAATCATTTTTTTTATTATCTGTTAGCTTTGACCTTTTATTGGAAGCATAGTGATAAAAGCCCTATGAATTATAGGCTATAACTCTATTTTAGCAATGAATAAACTAAAGTTCAGAGCAGTTAGAGAATTTTCTTATGATTATATTATTGGTAAGTCAGGTCATTCTAGGTGTCCACAAAGTCCATATTTTATTATATATTATGTGACCTGTAATGCCATAATACAGAAGCCATGTTTGCATGTGGAAGGAAGAAATAATAATAGTCAAAAAATCATAAGGTGTAAAAGAAAATAGATTTTAAAGAGGGCAAATGCCTTATTATGGGCGGATGTGCAAGATGATAGATAAACAAACAATTAAAATCAGATCTGAAATTACTAACTGATAGGCTAATGTTATTCTAGAAAAGAGATGACTTAATGCTGCAAGTATAATCAATTATTCAAGCACTGATACAAAGAACAAAAATAACAAAAACTGAAATGTAAATAGCCTTCATATGAGAAATACCCTTGTGCTAGAAATAAACACAAAGAAGGTGAATCAAAATTAGTACTGTTGTTATGCTAAATCTTTTGTGATGAGGAAACTAGCCTATATGTCTCCTAAGATGTTCTCTAAACTCTCAAGTTCAAACTCTATAATTCAAAGCCAAATATAAGTAATATATAAAACAAGCATAGGTTATTTAGGACTATTATGTATTGTTTTAACTTGGGATCTTTCGAGTACACTCAAAGTAGAACTTATTCAATATAATTCAATCTAAAAGTGGAAATTGATTGAAAGTATACAGCTATTTCATGGGGCAGGATTCATAAAGCATGGAATCAAGAAGTGGAAAACAGGAGCTTGGGTTACTCCTGCTGTTTATCATCTCTGATTCTCTCCAAGCATTTCACCCATTCCCCGTATCTCTTTACACCCTTCCTCCACTTTGGCATGTGCGGACTACCACAACTTTGGCTTCACATGGTTTCTTGTATAATCCATCAGATACAGATTGGAATCTCAATTAGCAGAAAGGAAATCTGGCAGCCTCTACTCATTTCAGGTGCTCTCTCCAACCCAGTTTTCTACTGGGTGGTGATGTCACTGAATTGCAGTTCATAGGATTATGGAATAGATTGCCTAATGTGAGACCATGAATATATCCTTTTAGAAAATGTATAGAAAAAAAAAGCTACTGTAGAAAAGAAATGAAGCATAACATGTATATGGATAGTTATATGTAGACAACAGGAAAATTGTTTTCAAAGGTGTGACAGTGCTGGATTTGCTCCAGGATATAAATATTCAGATTTCTTTAAAACATTTCTTAGACTATATTTTATTCAATGGCTTTACCATTTGCTATCTAGTATAAGCATGGTTGCTAAGAATTATTTTAGTTTTCATTTTGAATTTTTTTTCATGGTAAAAGTAATGAATGTGAATTGTAAAAAACTGAGGGGATCAGGGAGAGGGAGAAGTCTAAAGAACAGAGTCAGAAATAAACAATTGCCCCACTCATCAACATCCAATGTTAACATTTTGGTGTATAACCTTTGAATTTCAATCTACACACAAACCCATTCATATACTTGACCTTTACATATTATTTTAAAGTGTTTTCTTTAGATTAATATTGTTTATTATTATTTTCTCTTTATGCTTTGTAATGGTTGTATGAGATTTTTTAACTGTCTGAACCAAAAAAATATATGATTATTCTCTCTATGAACAATGTTTGAATCTATATATCTATATACATATATAGATATTTAAATATATAGTCCACATTTTTAGTGTATATGTCTAATTATTTAGATTAAATTTCTAGGAACAGATTACTTGGTAAATGAATCAGATAAACTATATGATTCTTGATACACGTAGCAATCCAAAAAGACTGTGCTAACTTACATTCTACTGTGTTTAAATTTCAGTGTTTAAGTAGTCAAAAAATCAAAACACCACTATGACCACAAAACCTTTCAACTGGAAATAATAAACTACCACATTGTTTTAACTTATGTTTTTCACAATTATCAGAGTTGAAAAATTTTAAATTCTTATTATTGACTGGCCATATTCAATTCATAGTTTGTTGTGTAAGATCTTTTGAAAGTTTTTTCCCCAACCTTTTGTAGTCACTAACTTATATAACCTATGTTTTACTTTCCCACAAATTTTCTCAAAAGAGAACAGACTCCACTATAATATTTAATTTAGGTGATAACTGTGGAGTTGAAAAAAGCATTGCCAATGGAGTCATAAAAACTGGGTTCAAATGCAGGCTCTGATACTTAACCTTGAACTCCATGTAATCATTTATAAAATAGAGACAGGAATTCCTACTTACATAATAAAATTAATTTCTTCTCGTTGCTCTGAGAACATGTATTCCACAGTGCCATCTCTATTTTATTACTTACACTTTGTTGTCTACATTCAGAAATATTGAATTTGCTTAATATTTTTAAATTTGTCTTGCTGTTTCCCACTCTAAAAAATTTCAGTGTTTCCTCTACCTAAAATAATCTTTTCCCCATCCTCCTAATTTTTACACAAAATTTTAATTTTAATTATTATTTTAATTTTATGTCCATATAAGAACATTTCATTAACTTATGTTGCTTTAGCTATACTGGTTATATGCTTTGAAATTTCCTTTAACATAATTACTGCATCTTGTATTTTTCATTTTACTGCCTGTGTTTCTAAGCACTTGTGTTTTAAGGTAGGGCCCATTTCTATTCACTGTCATATCCTCAATAAATAAGAATCAATAAATATTATGTAAATTGATAAGCAAATGAACCATGTTCTTCTTATAAAAAATATTTTTCTCTTCATCCAATTCTACTTATTCTTTTATCACTTGTTAACAGTATTGTTTGTTTACATTGAGGTGAACTTCTTTTCTTAAACATAAAGTAATATTTAACTAAGGGCAGCCTGAACACTTCTGGTGATAGGTGAAATGATTTTAAGTAGTAAACAATTCTTAATAATTCTATAAGTATTTTGGGTTATAATCTATAAAAAGATGTCACTTCCACATTTTGGTACAAATGCACTATGCATTTGGTACAAATGCACACTCCATCTGCCTTTCTCCTCCTCTTTTGGATTCTTAGGGTGACTTTATACCTCACCCACAATCCCTACCATTCTTTGTAATTAGTTAGGGCCATGTAACGATTTCTGACCAATGAGCTGAGAACGGAAATTATGCGAGTTATTTTTAGGTTAAAGCGTATAATTGCCTTTTTGAGAACTTCCAGTGTTTTTTTGTTTTGTTTTGTTTTGTTTTGTTTTGTTTTGTTTTTAACCGCCACAGAAACTGAGAGGTCCTTATATTGTTAAGACTGATAGAGCCTCTCTTTGCTTGGGTCCTTGAGTGACTGTACATAATAAAACTCCCCTTCTTTCACTGATCCCCAAGGGCTATCTAGAATGAGCAACATATAAAATGGTATTGTGGGGATTGCTTACTATTGCAGCTTAAACAAGTTTATCCTGACTATATCAATGACAATAAAGATTTCTTTTAAAATAATCTAATTTAAAATGAGGTGTTTTGTAGAAATATGTGAAGCAAATAATATAATAGTTCAAATTACTATATGATCTAGCAATTCCACTTCTGGGTAAATATCCAAAATAATTTAATTCAGGGACTCAAACAGATATTTGTACAACCATGCTCATAGCAGCATTATAAACTATAGCCAAAAGGTGCTAACAACCAAAATGTCCTTCAATGGATAAATGGATTTTAAAAATGTGGTATGCACACAATCTAACATTATTCAACCTATGTTGATCGTATTGTTTGTAGTGAATATTTCACATTGTATAACTAGATTGGGCCATCAGGTTGTACACCTTAAATGTATGCACTTGTAAACATTATGTTAAATGCAATATGTCAGACACAAAAGGACAAATTATATTGTATAATTCTACTAATATGAGATAATTAGATCAGTCATACCCATAGAGACAGAAAGTAGAATAGTTGTTTCCAGTGTCTGGAGGAAGGAATAATGGGGAGTTAGTGTTTAATAGGTACCAAGTTTCAGTTGGAATATTGAAAACATCCACAGGTGGTGGATGATAGCTGTATGATAATGTGAATGTATTTAATGCCACTGAATTAAATATTTAAAAATGGTTATAATAATACATTCTATGTTATGCATATTTTACCACAACATAAAACACAGTTCAGGTGAGATTCATTTATTGTAAAAATCATCCATATGATATATAATTAAATGTTTGGAAATACTGACATAACAAATGACTATGAGCTTTCAGATCAGAGACTAATTTGAAGTCCGATTTGAGATTTGAAGTAGGTATTGCTACATACCTGCTGAGAAAATTTGGCATTTATTGAACTTCCTCAGCCTCACTTTCATTATGTTGAAAATAGGATCACTGTAAAGATAAGCAAGGTAACATGCAAAGCACTTAGAACAAAGTAGAAACCCAGTTAATGGTTCTAGTTGTTATATTGTCATTGTTTTTGTTACACTTTATACTAAAAATTGAGATTTAAGTGTTTTCTATGCAGTAGTTTCGGTTTTCCCCCCCTCTATATAACATAAATTTGGTAGAAATGAAGTTATGAAAAACAAGATTTTCTACCAATAGAGTTATTGAATCATTCAGTCCAAATTTCTTCACTTATTCTCAGTGTCTTCTGGCTTTGCAAGATAAGGAACAGATCCAATTTATACTGTCAAACACTAGCTACCTACTATCTAAAAGACTACTCATTTTAACCTTCTTTTATGTTTACCTTGCTGAAAAATAGTTAAATGCTTTCAATAAAACATAAAACCACAAACAGTCAAAACCTACCAAAGACTGTCGCTCCAGATATAAATAGATCTTTTGAGACACATGAACTATTTAGCTTAAGAAAATTTTACACAGTTAACTTTGTAAACAATTTGTAAGCAAGTATGATCATTTCCATTTTGTTGAATGCCCATTATGTAATCTTGGGGTTATGGGAGAACAGAAATAAAGATATCTCCATAAACCCTCAAGAAACTATTGACCAATTGATGATGTGAATGACACCTTGTAAACAAAGCCTTCATTGGAGAAGTTTAAAGAAAGCAATAATGAGTTAAGCCTCATTCAAAACACCTAAGATGAAACTTGTGCTATAAAATTCAGTCCCCTTATAATACTGATATCTGCTATGTTATTTCTTGATCGCTTGCTTCGGTTAATACTATGCCACTGTCTGGAGGGCCATTCTCTCTTATATTTCCTATTTCCTATATTACCTCTAACGTTTTCATCTTTAAAAAGCCCCACCTCTTACACTCTACCAATGTTTAAAAAATTGGTATAATAATTAACATAAAATTCTAACACCAGATTACATATTGTTCTGTGTTTTCTACCAATTCCTAGAGAGATGTTCCTTTTTATTTACATTTAAAATATCATGAGGAAGAGACACACATTTCCTTATGCATTTATATTCTTGACAGTTTTCATAAAATTAATCATACTTTAGGCACTCAATAAATACTTGCACATGTGACTTAGTTAAGATAACAAAAAAGGAAGTTTTGATCAGCCTTTCTAGTTTTAAGGTACAGTGATAATGCATTCTTCTTATTATAAACATCACAGAAATTCCACAAGTGTTTAAGTTGTATTGGTAGCCCTTACTAGTTACCTAGAAATTAGTTCTCAATATTTCTCATGTACCTTGGGTATTTCTGCCTTATTGTCCTAATTATTCTATGAGAAGAATTTGCCATGGAACTTTACTGTAACCTAGTATGTAAATTAGTAAAACTAATAATATATGGAGAATGAAATAACTATATTACAGAGTTAAATTAACATGTCCTCATGCAATGAGAAATAAACAGTACATTTTTAATGTAGCAGCCCTGTGATTAGTTGTGTTCTATTCTCTAAGAATTTAATTTGATCACTTTACATTAAAATGCTACTGTTAGACAATATTTTGTCCATATTATTATACTTAAAAAAAAAAAAAACCTCTACATAATGACTACATGTAGTTTGGTGTAATGAACAAAGTAAATTAATAAGGTACATTCAGACCTAGTGCCAGCAAATGAGAAAAATAATCAGTTTTCTCCAATCCATTTTTCCAAATATTTATAATGAATTATCAAAAAGAAAGCATTTAGGAAGAAACCCACCTAATTTTTTTTTCTTTAGTCCATTAGAGAAATATCTCATTTAAATTAACTCAACTATAAAACTTTTCATGTTTGGCTGGCTGTGTTTGAAATGACACCAGAAAAAAAGAAAAAAAGAATTATTTCAAACCTATGTCTAATGTACAATTAAAAGGCCACTGATATATACCTTGGGTATGAATGTGATAGTACAGTATAGCTCCTCTTTTAATTCCTCACTAGGGAAAGTTAATTATTACATTATTTATAATATCCTAAGTGTCATTTACATATCTATATTTCATTGTATTATAATTTATTTATTCATCTTATCTGATCATTACATCTTGAAACATATATATTTTCTACACTAAACTGAGACTGTTTATATCATGGTTTAAGCTAAATATTTTGGTAATTTTAGGCAAATAAACTGACCTAAGAAATGTCAGCTATCAGCTATACAAAGAAGGCATATCAAGTGATGATGATGTTCTGTTATTTCTAATATAATTATTAAAAATAACAACACAACAATAAAAAGTTATAATAGTTACAATGTTTTTAAGATCCAGTATATGAGGCATTTTATATGTCACCTTATTAAACTCTCTAATAAAACTAAAATTAGGTATCATTTTTCCCATTTCAAATGTGAGGCTGCCACAACTTAGAAATATTAAGTAACCAGCTTGCATGAGGTTTTATTTATGTAACTAGAAAATGACACAGCTGAATTTCAACCTCAGTCCTGTCTAGCTGCCTCCCAAGCATAATCTTATCAGAATGAGTTATGTTTAGGGATTATTTCTGGTGGTGAGCCATTTCCTTCATTCTGCTGAACAGCCCTGATATTGGCCTGTCCTCGATTCTCTTTCTATTTGGAAATTTTATTTAATTGCTGTGTAATACTTCTAAAGATACAGCTGCCACTCTTACTGTAGCCCATGGTCAGATATGGCTCTGTTTAGCTAATTGCAAACATATGCTTAAAAAAGAATAACTCACAATATAGACAATTGACTGGCCCTTAATACTTTCATTTGATGTTTATTATTACACATCACAAGTCTTACTCCTTTATATTGTCTTCATTGTATCATATGTGGATCAGAGAAGAATAAACATGAGGAGTCAATTAATATAAAAGAATGACTGGAGTATTTTAAAAATGGACAGTGATGGCCAGATATACTAACCATTCACATAGCCAGCAATTGGAACTGTGCTGCTGTCCCCATATTTATGTATTTCTGGTGAGTCAGTAATTTTTCTTGCCTATGGGTATTATCTAGTTGTCCTCTTTGGAGTGCATCAAGTATTTAAAGAAAAATGGAGAAAATCTTTTCATCTCTCTGTCTTGGAAAAAGTGAAACAATCCCTGTTGATAAACATCTTTGGACTTCACAAATTTCCATCTTCCTCAATTATTCATGTCTTTTCAAATCTCAAACATATTCCAGGGAGACTTGATAGTATATAATTTTCAGTCACATTGCCACAAATACCCATACAGAATGTGGTTTGACATAGGGATTATCCCTAATTTTTCTTTGATCGAGTTTGCTGCTTGTGGATTTTTTGGACCACTTCAAACAACTGCTTTGGAAAGGGTTCATGTGTATGTTTCTGTGTGCTCCAATCTCTGATCATGTAGGCTCCACTTGGTTCAACTAAACAAGATCTTGGACTCTTTTCACAGACTCTCTTAATTAACAAGAAAATGAAATTGACACCCTCCATGAGAGAACTGGAACTCTCTAATTTTGAGAATCTATTCAATTTTTTGGAAGTAAACACAAAAGTATAATTTTAACTATAAAGATCCTGTCACATTTATGCCACTTTGGAGAATTTCATGTGCATTATTACCTTTCAGGAAAAATTCAATAATGCTTCCATGTGCCACTTTTCTAACCAAAAAACATATTGGTAGAAAACTAGTGAGGTAGCAAAACCAAAAACAAAACAAAAAAATGGGGGCCATGATAAAAGTAATGCCCTATCTTTCACAATTACTCAGCATCTGCTGTGTGTCGGGATTTGAGTGTGGGCTAGTAATATAAATCTCTTAACACTAATTTCAAAGCCCTTTTCACCTCACAGACTTTCTTTTCTCACCACTCTTCCACCTCCAAGCCCTGCCATGGTTTTCTTCCAGTTTCCTGAACATGCTATAATCATTCTTGCCTCCAGGCCTTTTGCACATGCTGACTCTTGTGCTAAGAAGTCACCTCTGATCTCTCCTGGAATATTTTTTCCTTAGTAAGACTACCATGATTTCCTAATTCTGGATTCAATGACCTCTTTTTAAATTGCCATAGCACCTTTTTTTTTTTTTTTTATCTGCCTAAAGCTTTTTCACAATGTGGCAATTGCCTCTTTATTCTTCAATATTCCCCATTAGATTATAAGCTTCTGGAAAGCAGGGGTTGTGTCTCCCTCTGTTTACTATTTTATTACTTAACATCTAGCACAGTGACTAATATACATGAGATGTTTAAGAGTTTAAAGGACATTTCTTGATTAAATAATAATGACCAACATTTATTTTGTCTATTATTTGCTCAGGACTTTTATTTGAGTCAGACACTTTAAATATAAAAAAAAAAAATGAAATTTTAAATAGGTTATGTAACTTATCCAGGATCTGTTAGTGTAAAGCAACAAAGTCTGTGTTTGCTCTCATTTTACCACAGCACCTATAAGATGGTATTCCAGTATGTATTTTAATCTCAACTAAAACAAACAAATACAACTACTTTTATATGAGGTGCATATTTTTGAAAACATATGAGTCCTGTTTGATGGCTACCTTTGGTTCCAGGATTCCCCAGTGGCTTAACACAGGGGGCCCAAAATTTTGTACGGCATGTAGCACAAACCAGATCTCAGGTTACATGAATGGAATGGGAAAAATCATTAATTTACAGCAACTGCAGTAATCATTAATTGATATTAAATATAGAGGGAAATTTGGACAGGAGAAGCTATTTACACCATGATCTTAAAATGTTTCTCCATGGATTGCTTATTGGTGATAAAGGAAAAAGTAGAAGCTGTACAATGAAGAGATCAAACAATGTTTTAATGGATTTATCAATGTGGTAGATAGACATATGTCCAGATTGAATACCTTGATAGTTTCACAAAATTACCTATGTAGTATTCTAGCTGGGAATGAATAACTTTAATCTAATCATAAAGAAACATCAGAAAAAAAGATAAATATTCCACTTCTAAAAGAGGGAGATGCTATAAATGTTGTATTATATTTAATGTAATTGGTAACAGTGTTGGGTTATATAACAGATTATCTCAGTTCTTAGGAAATGCACACTGAAGCATTTTGAAGTTAAGGGCTAGAATATATGCAATTTACTCTCAAATGATTCAGAAACCAAAACCAAATAAAAAGCATAAAGATAAATAGGTGGATAGGTAGATGGATAGGAAGGGGGGTGTGTGTGAGACACACACACACACACACACACACACACACACACACAAAGACAGAGAGACAGACAGAGAGAGAGAAACACAAATGATAAAAAAAAACAGAGTAAAATGTTAATAATAGGTTACAATAGGTAAAGAACATTGGGTGCTCTTTGTTATTCTTAATCTTTAAAGTTTCCTATAAATTTGAAGTTCTTTCCAAATAAAATATAAACCATTGCATTTACAAGGCTTTGGAATAACAAACAAAAATATAAATGCAAAAAGAAGTATGAATGTATGTTTTCCAACTGTGAAGATATAACTTGCCTTCCAGGGCTCACTCACCATCTCTGTATGCATAGCACCCAAGGACAACTTATCAGATCTTCCCTTCATAGGTCCTTATTGTCCTCCAATCTAACATCAGCTTATAATCAGAGACAGAGTGACCTTGAAAACAGTTTTCTTTTTTTTTTCTTTCCCTTTTCTTTCCTTCCCTTTCCTCCCTTCCCTTTTCTTTTCTCCCCAACCTTCCTCCTCTCCTCCTCATTCCACTCCTTTGATACTCTCCTTTCCCTTCCCCTCCTCTTCCCTCATCTCCTCCTCTCCCCATCTCCTCTTCTCTCTCTCTTCATTGAACTTCAATTTCTTCCTTTAATTTACCAATGCAAGTAACTGTTGAGTTTTTACTATGTGGTGAATAAGACTGTTCATACTCCTTAGTTCTTGTCAACTTAGCATTGTAATTTGTAATACAGGCTCTGGAACTAGACTGTCTGGGTTCATATTCAGGCTCCTTGGCAAGTATAACCTGAAGCTAACTACTTAATTTATTTGGCTTCAATTTCATTATCTGAAATGGAAATAAAAGGAATAGTATCTGAAGCAAAAGGCTGTTTCAAGAGTTAAAAAATTATGGTCACCACTGAACAAATTTTCAATAAATAACTATTTTCATTATCAACATCATTATTATTACTCATAGTATTAAGAGCTTCCTCATTTCATCTTCTAAAATTGTTGGCAAGATTTGATATAATATATACAAAGCATCCAGCACTTCCTAGAAAATAAAAATCCTTCAACAAAGGTAATTATTATTCTTTAGATGAAAGGGACTCAGGTTGAGTTGGGTGGTCTAATATAATTCTCAAATTTCTACCCCTGGAGCCAAACTCTCAGTGCCGTATGAAAGCTATCCTTTCTTATGTGCTCTAAACTTTCACAGCAAAGGCAATTTTCAAAACAGTTCATCAGACGAGGCTTATGCATATAGTTTGGGATTCACATGTGGCCAATGGTTTCTCTAATTTAGGTCTGACTCTCTAACATTTCCATCTGGTCTAGAAGCATTTATTTCCTTTAATGATCTTGCTAGAGACAATGACTCCTCATAAATGGCTTTGCTCTTTGGCCATATGACTCAGGAAATGCTGTCTGTGGAAAGTTACATCCATTTCCCACCACTTTGCCAAAAAAAATGTCTTTTAAGCTGTAAGCAAATAGTTGCAGTAACTGTCCCTAGATACTGTCACATTTCTTCCTGCTTCTTTGATTATTGTCTAAAAGTGAACTGGGGAAAATAGAACTAAGTTCTCCTCAATAATTAGTTTATCAGCCAAGGAAAAATTGGCTAAGAAAAAAGAATTAGCGATTCTGTTCTGTCATTAAAGCCTCATTATTTGGGGGTCCAGTTAACACCATTTTATAAATTAGAACTAAGAACAGCTGGTGGATAAAATGAAATATGCCAACTGCATTTTATTTTCTCTACACTCTGTGTCTTCCATTATTTAAAAATTTTCACATTTTCAATTTCCATCCTCATTTTCATTGGAATAATAGCACACATTTTAACTATACCACAGAGCACCAATAATGATTAAACATATAAACCTGTGTGAAAGTATTTATAAAAGTATCAAAAAAACTATATAATTTTTTTGTTAATTATCCTTATTATTTGTAAAATCTGAATATAACATTTGCATTAAAGCTAAGTAGTGTTTCTGTGAAGATTTAGGCTATTATTTTATTCCTGTAAGTTCATAATTCTTCAGAAATTCTAATGAGCATTTTCTGCGTAATAAGTGATTAAAAGTTAGAAAATAAAAACACCTGCATTAATCAAGTAAACTTAGAAAATTATTTTCAAATAAGTAAATTTGAATAAAGATAAATGGGTACTTGCTTGATTTAGAATGATAAAAATTATAATGATGATGATGATGATGATGATGATGATAGCAGTGGTGATGAGATTATGATGACAATGATAATGATAATAGTCACACAAATATATACAGCACAATAGATTTTTACAATGCACTACTATATCTTTCACTACTTGGGTTTTATGAAGTTTCTTAAAAGAAACATAAGTGGATACACATTACTTTCCAATAAGATGAAGAAACAGATAGGTAAAATGCTTTGACTAAGGACAAGGAACAATTAAGTGAGAAACTCGGGAGTCTTTATTCAGTCATTAGCTCATTCATTCTGTCAACAAACACTAAGCATCTGCCACCTGCATTGAAGTGTGATAAACATGAGTGATTCAGAAATGAATATGATACAGTAAGTCAAATAATCATAGTTTTTAAAAAAGGATACAAATAATTAAATCAATAATTATAACAGAAGTATGAGGGCACTAATAACAATATTTATAAGATATTATGGATACAAATGAGAGTCATTCTATAATCCCAGCTTGTTCCAATGCAATTATTCATAACCAGTTCACTCCAGTTGATTCCTGCACCAATGTAGATGCACATGGTTTATAAAATTAGTAACTTCATGTTATTCATCATCAATGCTTTCAACTATTTCTACCTTTAATAATGCTTCTCTATATCACTCAGCAGAGCTGTAATACAGAATACTTCCAAGTATGTTGGCTATGGCAGTATACTTTCAAAAGTCCACATCCTAAAGCTTGAAAATCAGGAATAATCTTATGATTTTTTTCTTTCAGTTTTTTCTAGTTGACTAGCCTCCTTTTCTGGAAATCATTAAGAAAGATAGTTTAAGTGGATCAGTGTCTTTGGGAAACTGCTTTAACCAACTAAGAGCAAAGGAAAGCCACACAATTAAATGTAAATAGAGTACCACAAGTCACTATGTTTATGAGAAGATCTAGTACCATAGAAAATGACCAGAAAAACCCAAAACAGAAATATTTACCCTGTGAAAAAAAGACACATTTCAAAAAACAAATGAAAACTTAAAAGATCCCTCTAATTAATATATCTAGAGGAGTTTGATATTTTGCTCATATTGTGATGACTGATGTGATGAAGAAAAACATATAAGAAAACTCTAGAAATTAAAGATATGACTACAGAAATTTAAAATAGAGAGCCTAAAAGATAAAGATAAGGAAATCTCCTGGAATATAGAATAATAGCAATAAAAACAGAAACATTTCTGTTATTTACCCCAACCATACTTCTCTCTCCCAACTTCCAGCCCCACTCCCAGTGTGTCACAAGCCCTGAGCCACAATGGCCCAGGCTTACAAGGAAGGGTGGGGAGGGCTAGGGTAAGGCCTAGCTCCCAACAGGCTCAGTGCACAAGGGCTGCTCTCTACCCTGTACAGACTACAGCAATGAAGTTGTCCTTATGTCTGGCACTTGCTGCGGGGGACCCCCAGGTGAATGAAGGAAGTGTTCTGGGGCCCCATTCCAACTTGCCTACCATTTGTGACCTTGAGCTAATCACTTGACCTCTGTGTGCCTCAACTTCATCCTCTGTAAAGTAGAAACTGTCTCTGTCCCTTCCTATCTCACAAGTATGTTGTGAGAATAAATGAGACACATATTTAGAAAAAAAAAAAGAAACAAAATAAAAGGGAAGAGATCATGAGGTTTGACTCACGAGATCCAACATACTACCATTAGAATTTTTTGAAAAAATATTGAAAATAGAAGAAAAATCATTAAACAAGTAAAAGAATTGTATTTCCTTGTGATTAAAGATATAAGTCATCAGACTGACAGGATCACTTGAGTATCCTATGCATAGCAAATACAATAAAATAAAACAAACAAACAAACAAATTGAATCCTTGTGAATTAAAACACAGATAACAAACACTTCCAGAAAAAGAAAAGCAAGTGACATATAAAGGAGTGAGAATGAGACTGGTATCAGCTTCTAATTAGTGACATAATATGCCAGAAAACAATTGGGAAATGACTTTAATATTTTCAGAAAAAATTACTTACCCAGTGTTTAAAAAAATGGTTAAAATATCAATAAAATATGATGAAAAAATAGGTTTATAAACAAAAAGTATTCTGAAAGGTTATATACTACATAATCTAAAAGGTACTCTAAAGTTACTTTAGTATATACTCTGTTAATTATAGCAAAACAAGAAAGAATAAATGAAGCATGGAATCTGAAAAAAAATAAAATTGCCCTAGTGGCATGATGAAAGGGAGCTGGGTAGCAAATGTAAAAAGGAGTAGTCTAGATTGTTACAAGAGTATAAAAGTTTCCCATAGAGTCCCAGGAAAAGAGAAGGATAGGTGTGAAGGTAAGGGTGAGTCACTTGACAGCAGAAAATATGATTGAGTCTTTAGGGGAATTAAAAAAATAAATAAAGGATGTCTTTAAAAAGTGCTGCAAGAAAAAAAAATTAGAAACTCTGAAGGAAAAAAAAAATGTAATGGCCACAACATAAAGCAACTTAAAATATTGATGAATTTTAGGCAACTGATAGAGTTAAGAAAAAAAAGAATTAATTCAAGCATACTATTATAAACATTCTCCTTTAAGTAGTCCACAGTGTTTTGACATTGGAGTCATAGAAAAGGAAATTCACTGTCTGTGCAATGCTGACCAATATATATCTAGACATGCTGATGTAAATGTTCTTGATTGGTTTTAGATCCAAACTAAGCACAAAGCCACAAAGATTTGAGCATGGTTATAGGAGACAAGTATTAGGAATTTTGATCATACAAAAATAAAAATAGAGCTATCATATAACAAGTCTCAGAAAGCAGAAAGAAAAACAGTATTAAGAGATAATATCAAAAGTTAATGGGACAGAATAAAGATATAAAATTAGTATATTAGATTGTAATGGTAATCAATAGAAAGGGTAAAACAGTAGACTAGCAATCAGGTATGTGAGCTGAATACTTACTTACCTTCATATTAGTGAGTCAATAGATACTATTTAAAGTTGATAAATTACGTTTAAAAGATATATAATATACAGTGATAGAAAAAGCCTCCAGAAGAATTAAAAGCAGTAACAATTAAAAGAAGCTGTCTTTGAATCTAGGGCTGGTAATAAAATACTTTTTTATCATAAATCTTCTCTACCTATCAATTTTATCATTATATATAAAATGTAAAAAATCTCAATATAGTATTTCTTAAAGTCTGTAGTTAAAATATTAGATCTATGATGCTGGAGGTAAGTGAGATGAGGGTGGATCCTATTGTTAAACAAACTACCTGTTTGATGATTCTGAATGCAGAATACTATTTTTAAAGTTCATAGAAAACTGTATAAAAGAGATCTAGTGCTTGTCAAACTTCTTTGACTGGAGATCTTTATTCTATTAAGAATAAATAAGAATACTCATTTTTAATTCAAGGAACAATTGTTCTTCAAAACTCATCTTCAAAAACATTTTCTTAAAAAATCTTTTCAAAAAAGATTGAAACTTTCATGAAAATAAAAATTTCTCACTTTTAATGCTTCTTTTTAAAATGTAAAAATGCATTTGTAAATGATTAAGCAATCCTTCATCACTGAATTGCTAATTTGATCTTCTGCATCTTAGTTACTAAACCAAGACTTCTACTTTTAAACATTGTTTGATTTCCTCTCTTATGCCAAAACACTATTTTAAAATCCAAATAAAGGCATGGATCTATCAATTTCTGCTATATTGAAAGTATAACCCTAAACTTTTGCTAAATCCTACAAAAGCCTCCTTGAATTCTAGTCCTATATTCTTACAACAAACTATCTGTCTGAAGCTGTTACTTTGTTAATGTTTGTCTTTCTTTGCTTTATCTATATTATAACTATAACAATTTTCCTTACTACCTTAAAGAGCCAGGATCAACTTCAGCAACCTTCCCTCCATCCTGGCCACTAAACCAGGCATCATGTTAATAGCAAGATAATCTTAGAAATGCATTTAAGAGGAATACTAATCATCTTCCAATGCCTGTATATAAGGCAGCATGAAAGGCAAAATACTGTATACAAACTCTTCTACCATACTCTGCCCATATATGTTCTCCTGCAGCAATAGGAAACCACTATCTAGAAAAAAAATGTCTTGTATGTATTGGTAGACATACAACTCACTCTTTCAACATAAGCATTTCACTGTATCTACCAAGCAAATTCCTACTCTTATTTCTAAAACCTATATCAAATACCCTCTTCTCTGTGAAGACAGTAAAGGAAAAGAATATTCAGTGAACTCCTACTGAGCACTGAGCTAAGAGTAGATGCACAAATTAAATATTTAGTCACAATGATACTATAAAGCAGATATCATAATCATCATGTTCCAGATAACAAAACTGATTCTCAGTGGGGTTCAGCAAATTTCCCAAAGTCACATCCTTTGTAAATGAGTGAATGGAAATTCTAGAGGACTTCAAAGCTGTTCTTTTTCTGCTTCACTGTTTCATTAAAAAAATTCTACTTCTGTGTGTTCATTATGCTTTTTGTATGTGGACATAGCTGTCATCATACCATATTGCAGTTATTTGTTTACATATGTGTGTCCCATTAGTATTCCCATATTCTAAAGGCCAGGAATGTTAATTTTATATATGTAGTCCCAGAATCCACTGCACTCTGTTTTATAAAATGTTTAGTAAATTTTTTTGAATGAATCAATTAGTATGAAAATAAGAAAATTTCAGAATCAGAAAACATTGTTATTCATCAAAATTTTCTGACTTTTACTAGCTGGCAAATGGTGATGATATATTAAGGATCCAAAGAAACACAGCAGCCCTTATATTTGGCTCCCATTTGGTTTCTTTTGACTTAGTTTATGCTTCTGGAATTATTGGCATGGGTTAATCCATATGAAATTTTATAGCTTCCAGGAACCTAATAGATTATCTAAGATAACTCATGTCATTTTATTAATATAAGGTTCAGAAAGGGGAAACAATATTTTAGTCACACAGCTAGTAAGATGTAGGGCTGGGGCTTGAACTCAAGTATGTATTCTGCTGAAACCAGGCTTACTTTCTTTATACTATAAGAAGAGAATTTCATAATTCATAATTTCATACTTCTTGAGACATGTATACAGAAATAAGTTCAACTAGACTCCAACATAACTCAGACCAAATGGAACTGTTTATGGCCATGTAGAATCCGGTTGCAAACCAGAAGACAACAATTCTTTTCTGACGATCTATTAAATGGCCAACTTCCTCAGATTCTTTATTTTGTATGTTCATCTAACATTCGCTCCACACATAAGTTAGCACAATTGATGTTAGGTGGGAGATGGAGAATACGATGTAGATTTAGGCAAAAAAAAAAGTGAGCTAACATGTATTCTATTTATATCTGTATCTAGCACTTTGCACATGTTAAATTATCTACTAATCCTCAACCTTTTAAGTGCTATAATTGTATATATTTTACAGATAGGAAAAAAAAAGGATCAGCAAAATTAAGTAAGTTGCCCAGGCCTCACAAAGTGTAAGTGGTGGGGTCTAGAATCAATCTAGGCAATGACACTATAGTAACTGTCACTTTAAATAGTCATCCTTCTCTTTCCATCTCTAATAAAACTTTCTTTTACTTGGCAACCCTCAAAACGTAACATGTTGCTGAAGCTGTTGACTAGTGCGATCGTTCACAATATTGTCCCATAGACTGGGCCTATGCGTGCAGCCTGAGAGTTGGGAAGGAGGACATTCACAGCAAATGAACCTTGGGAACCATCTGAGCTCTACTCTTTCATTACTAAGAAGAAAGTTTTATTATAGAAAAGATAAAACTGACTATTACTGACTGTTACACTCACATAAAATTAATTCTACAGTTGTTCTTTACCAATGAATGTATCTGAAGTCTAAAAATAACCACTGTAAATGAAAACAGTTGGTTTATTAGAGAAGTGGGATTCTGGATTTCCCCTGCTACCTCCTCTCCTTTTATTTCTTTTTCTGTTTTTTTTTTTTTTTTTTGCAACATTACTGTTTATTAGATGGTTTTTCATAAAAGTTATAAATATTAATAATACTAAAAATATAAGTGTTTCTGCTTTGTCTCCTCCAAAACACCAAGAAGAAAAAATAAATAAAAAAGAGAATAATGGTTAATAGAGTTTTATAAGAGTCTTAAAATGCAAATAAAACATTTACATGGGGGAAAGCAATGCCTTTTTAGTGCACTAAACAATCTGCATTACAACTTGGAACAACTCATCTTCTACACAGACTTGCTTATAAAAACTGAGTCCATATATAGCAATGGTAGGAATCTAGCTTTCATTATGAAAACTGTAAAAAATAAATGTGGGAATATAAATAATCTATTTGTAACCAAACTTCAGGAGCCCTGAAATAAAAGCCAAAAAGCAAGATGGTATATAGTAATATTGCTTTTGAGCATTGATTTATGTGATACTCTAGTGCTGGCAGGAGTTCCTTGTTATTACTGCAGCTTAACAAACATACAAGGAGAGAATTTGGCAGTTATTGTTCACTTAGAAGAAAGCTCATTTCTTTTTTTACAGTATGCAGCATCTGGCAAAGTTGTATTGTTCCTACATTCTTCCAACAAATAGTGATTAGGTGCCTACTAGGTGTAAGACATTGAGCTAAGGGTTGAGATTAAGGCAGGAAAATTAGCTAGAATTAGGTGGTGTTGGATTGTTGGGAGCCATTCTTGCCAAATGCCCTACAGCTGAATGCCCTACAGCTGGAGGCCCTACAGACTGAGTTAAAGTTGCCTGCAAACTAGAAGTTTGCAGAGAAAGCAGGCTCTTTCAGGTGGAGGAAGTTTGGCTTGGTAGAAAGCGGGTGAGAGAAGTTATGTAAATGTCAAGCAATTGTTTACAAGTGTGTGGGTTTTGTTTTTCATGCATTGTCAAGGGTATAAATATGCAGTATTAAATAAACTCGGGACCACAGTGTTCACTGTGAGCCCTCCGGACTCTATCTTTTGTCTCTCTCCTCTCTCTCTCTCTCTCTCTCTCTCTGTCTCTCTCTCTCTCTCTCTCTCTCTCACTGTCTATCTCTCTCTTTCTCTCTCATTCTCCACCTGCATCTTTCCCATTCTCCTGAACTTGCTTTTCCTCTCTGTGTTACTGCCAGCTTTAACTAAAGATATAAAAAAGTCAATTCTTATTTTTTTATTAACTTTTTCTTTCTCTTCTCTTTCACCATCAGTGATTTTATATCTCCTCCATTGCCAGCTTCCATACTTTGTTTCATATTTGATTCAGGGCTTTCACTTATAACATCATTTAGGTTCTAATTCTGTAATTTAAAAAATTGAATTTAGGTGGCGTAACCTAAAATCTCTTATACATCATCATATGTGTGAACTAAGCATCCTGTGTTTTAGATATCATAGTGAACTGCAGATACAGTAATAGCTAATATTTACTTAGTACATATTTTGTTTCAAGTTCTCCATAAGTTGTGTATATGTGTATCTCCAAGTTCAACTTTCATTATAAGGTCATTATTTTGGCAACAAGAAAAGCTCAACTTAGGAGTAGCAGATAACTATAACAAAACCCATGCATATTCTTCCACAGTAGGAAATGGTCATCTTTCAAATAAGTGAATATGAACTATATTAGAAAACTACAAATCTGTAAATTCTTTTATTTTTTGTTTGGCAGTCTGTTTTTTTTTTTTTTTCTACAGCTAAATCTCAAAAGTGCTTCAGGGTATCACTACAAAATAGCATAAGTTATATTCAGAGAATTAGAATGGGCTTATTTATTTTAGGAGGCTATTTCCTAGACCAAAATTAGGAATGCCTATTTCCAAATCTTCATGATATATAAGGAGAGAGTCACTGACATGTTCAATCACTTCTCATTGTTTCTTTGAGGGAGATCAGATAGTGTGCAGATAAATATGAGCTCATTAGGATCACCTAGAGCAGGGGAAGGATTTATAATTGTCTGCTTTTTAGTCAGAGTTGTATTGGAAGTAAGACTTGTAGAATAAAAAAAAAAAAAGTGACACTTTGCCCTCCTTCCAACATAGCTAAATAGTTCATACACCACAGTCAGGGGGTAAAAACCAGCAACAACAGAAAGACAACACTGTACCTTGAGATAAATCAAAATAACAGCATCACCTGATTAATTCTGATTCCCAAGATAATAAAAGCTTAGAAAATTCTCATAAACTTGGACTTCCTATAAAACAATTTTCTCTGATTATTTCTATGCTGATGTCTGAATATATGGTATGACCTTTATAAATTTGATAATCATGTTAGAAACTTTCTGAATGCCTACCATGAACTGACTAATAAGCATTTGGTGAACTTCATTATTTTGCAGTGTTACCTTGAAATGCTTGTGTACTTTATTTGTCTAGCAAACCATTCTGACTTGCTTGTACTCTTTGCAGGTCAACCCTTTCATTCTTTTTTCTAAATTTGCATTGTCTTTTAGACATTTTTGTAGGCAATTTTAGAAAGATTCTATATTCAATAATGCAGTACCCACATAGTTGCTCTGGCTCTGAAACCTTAAATTCAAGTATCTTCTTTGACCACAGCAAATATCTAGTGGTCTCTGTGTTTATTTCCTATGTCTCTTCTCTTAGACATTATGCAATGCCATTTAAACCACTCACATGTATAATGAAACCCCAATTCCAAATCAATTCGTCTGTTTGGTTTCTCTGTTACTGGACTACTGAGGATTTTTGAAGAAAACTGCAAGTTCTTCAAGACTTGCTATACCTGACCCTCCCTCAGTCTTTTTTTCTATTGTACCTGTCTCCACCAGTAGCTTGACATTCTGAGGTTGAAATCTTCCTCAGCCCTTCTGCCATGGGGACCTGTTGATTCTGCCTTCTAAAAGTATTTCTTCCCTGTCCATTCAGATTCAGCATTAATGAAGGCACACTATTTTCTGCCTTCTTTCCAGGAATGGCCTTTTATTTGTTCTCCCTGGCTTTAACTTTGACCTTTTCAATCCATATCTCCACATTGCGGCTATTTTCTTTCTCATTAGAAAAGAGATCTTATATTTTATTTATCACTGTATCCCCAGTATCTAGCATAGTGACAGTCACACAAAATGCATACAATGAATATTTATAATGAACTATAAAGAGAATGCCATATGGGATTACATAAAACATGAAAATAGTCCCTATCTCTATATTCTTAACTTGCTTGTTGAATTTATATGCTTATGCTCTTATTATAAACTGTAAGTAAGCTATTAGATTCAGCAGAAGTTGCAAACAGCCAGCTTAAAAGCTGAATGCTGCCCACAATGCTGCCCAGTTTTGATATACTCAGTGCTTGGAACAAAATGGAGCCACTATTTAAAAAAATTAAAATCTGAATTTCCAACTGATTTGAAAAGTCAGAAAACCTAGAACACAGACCCACCCAAATAGGCTTTGTGGTCAGTTAGATGTGGGCATATAAATACTTAGCTTTTCATTTACAAACTTGATATTCTTGGCCAAGTTTCTCAATGTCTCTAATCCTTAATATACTTCTCTATAAAACAGATATAATGCCTAGAATTACTGTGGCCTTCAAATTAATTAATTAGATAATATATGCACATATCTGTCACATGGTAAGCCTTAAGTCAATAAATTATCATTTTAATTATTTACTATTATGGAAATCAGCTATGGCTTTTTTAGTTAGGTTTAATACATGTGTCACTCCCATCAACTGGTTAGTTGGTTATAACTGACATAAATTTAATAGGTTTGATAATGTAGCAGGGGACCCATAAGACATCCGGTACATCATTTGTTTTGTTGCTAAGGGATGTTGCTTTTCCCTCTATGTATTAGTCACTAGTTTCATCCAATAAAACTCAGTACAGTTCTCTCATCTTTTCTCTCCCATTGGTTTACCTGTTGAGACAGGAAAAAAAAAAAAAAGCTTCAGCATTTCTGCCTGACTCTGCAGCCATACGCCTTTCCTCTGCAAAAGAAAAGTAAATTCCAAACTGGATTTTTAGAGTCCAGAGCATTAATTGGATGACTTTAACTATTAGGTGTAATCAAGTACCCATTCAAAGTCTCTCTTCTCATTCCTATCTTTTTAGGATCAATAGATTTTAGCAAATCCTGACTATACTGCACATCATCATATTTTTTTCCTGGTCCTCTCTTCCTCCCTGAGCAGATGGACAGATGTGTAAATTGAGTAAGATTTTGCACCTCAGGGCAGTCAGACATTTTTCCAGCTTTCCTTTCCTCTTTTAGTACTAAATAGTCTAGCTTTAAGCTATTGGCCTGATGTGGCATTAAATACTAAACCAGTCTGGCACTAAGTATGAAACATAAACATATTCTTCCTTACTATTCATCTTTTTCATTGTTTGAAGCACTGTTCAGGATACTTTGAACAAGACTTTTCTTACAATACAGTGGTTTAGATGTGTACGAAGTTGACAAAAGCTTGCAAATCTCTATAATACAGGTACAGCTTCCAGAGATATTCAGAACAAACTATAACCCTAAGAAACTAGGTTGCTATATTTATAAAACCTGGATGGAATTGGTAGTCAGAGGAACAAGGGAGAAAAGAGCAGCTTCCCTTATAGACTTGGACTAAAGAAAGCTGGTCTGTGGAGGTAAATTAGATGTCCAGGGAGAGAATGCACACTTCATATAGAAGCATTGGTTACAGATTTTTCAAACACTGGTTCTTGGAGGAGCTTTATTATCTTAGCTGACATTAAACTCTCTATCTTGTTTTTAACCCACATAAGCTAGGCCTTCAAGCTACATAAGGTAGTGAACCACTAGTTTGTGAGAATTATGTCCATGGTTGTTTATATTGGATAAGGGGAATCCACACAGGTCATTCATTGTGGATATTTGTTTGTTTGCTTGCTTTGCTTTCGGTATTTCTCTCACTCCATCCCCCTCCTATCTTGTATCTCAAATACATGTAAAGAAACTGTCTTGAGCAAGTAGAGTCCAGGTTAAGAGAAATGATAGAATTTTTGTGCTACCATTGAAGTATGAAGGTAGACCAAGGCTTGGGGCAATAAAGTGAGAACCATAATAATAGGCTTCAGGGGTTAGGGATGAACATACTTGAGACTTGAGAATACTTGGTGAAATACCATAGGGCTTAGAGAAGCTTCTGAACTTTCTGAGAGAAGCCCACATCATTGCAATCAAGATCATATAACTATGATCTTTGAAAATTCATATGTATTCTTTGACATCTTGGTAAAGTGAAACTGAAAATAACTACATTTTTTTCCTCCTGCTTTCTGTATTTTGATTTTGTTTGATAACAGTAGATTTGGATAAAAAAAAAAAAACAAGGAAAATATCACTTTTCCTTGAGAATCTCTATTGCTGGAACAGCTATATATCATACTATATTTTGTGGGTAAGGGACTAGTGTTTCTCTATACTTACATGATTGTTGAACCATTGAACTTTGGAAATGAATACATGAGAAATTAGGTGGGTTAGCTGTTAAACACTGGAGTGTGAAGCGGTATGCCTATTCCAGGAGAAAAACAAACCAAAACAAAACATTATATAGCTGTTAAAGACATGTCTCACGCTGCCCAGAAATGAGTGTTTCTAGAGAAAATAAGAAAATCAAGGAGAAAGTTTGAAGCTCCAATTATGAAAGGGGTAGTGAACAAGGTAAATTTTATATCTATATTTGTTTTTTTTCTTTTGATAATTTATTAAGGAATCTGAGGATAGTTCATATAAAGCATCATAAAATTTGGGCTATTGAGGTGAACTAGTCTAGAAAACATGGCAAGATATAATTTGAGAATTAGATTTAGAATAAGGGGATATCAAGTTTTAACTTATTTTACAGTGGCTTTGAAGTTAATTATTGTCCTAATTCACTTTTTAAGGGACTTCTGATGTTGGTTAAACTCTCTATTCCACTAGTCAAAGAAAGGTGAAAAACAATTACTAGATCTAACATGCAGCCATGCAAAGATAGAGAGGGTTTCTCCAAAACTCCAATAGTATGCACATCTGAGGAAAACAGCACTATCTTTGAATGATCCACTGTAGAAGTGGCTGCTAAACTGAGCTGAATTAACAAACTAAATCACATAGGGTAAACACTGGCAAAAGGGATTGTGCTCAGTATATGTGCTGGCTCCTTGCTCTTTTACTTCCTACTCTTCTCAAGAGAAGGAAGCAGAGATTGCTAACCTGACACATAAAGAGTCCAGCATGTTGACTGGAAGTCATAGGCTCAATGTGGCTTAAAAGTTCACACACCTGACTGGGGCTGTCTTTGGCTCTCTTCTATTTCCTGTATTCATTATGTACCTGAGTTGATAAGTTGATTAAGGTCTTTCTTTCCTCAGTATACATGCCTAAGGGTGTGGGTCATTGCACTGGGTTTTTAAACTATATAGGTCAAAGATAATAAGACTCAATCATATCTTCATTAGAATAAAATTGGAGGCCTCTCTTAGATCTTAAATTATAGTTGTATGTTCCCACAGAGCTTTGGCAGAGTTTTACATGGAAGCATTGCAAACTAGACTAATAAGTTATCATATAGGGCTTTGTTTCCATTTAGCTGCCTTTTAATGGATGCCTAGCCTCTTTCAGAAACTTTTTTTTAAGAAAGATTAACTGGTCGGTCAATATTACTCCTTCCTAGTCAAGTTCCATCAATAACCCCAATAGATGGCAGATTGCTTGTGTTCTTCATACATTTATTTTCAATAGGCTGACATTCTGTGCTTTAGATATTTTTCAATATAGTTTCTCAAAAGTCCCTCAGAAATATTCCTGCTTGTAGAGATGATGAACATATAACTCTGGGTCTGAAAGTACAACCCCAAACAGCCTAGAGTTCCCTAAAGTTCTAAAAAACAAACAGCAGCAGCAGCAGCAGCAACAACAACAAAAAACATGAGTATTACACAACTACAAGATATAGCCAATTTACTTTTATAAATTATGTTTTAAATTATTTATTGATTATTAAAATTGGTTCTTCTGAGAGGTAAAAAAAATCAGGTTTTGTATTCAGGCAGACTGGGTTTAAATCCCAATTTTCCATGTGTTAGCTGTGTGTCTTTTCCTTGGGCAAGTTATTTAAACCATTTTTGAGCTTCAATTTTGAGCTTTAATGTGAAGATTAAGTTATTGTGTATAATGTTATAATCTATGTTATGAATTTTACATATTTTTAGATATATTTTCCCACCTTTTTATTTTCTTTCACAATAAATACCTCTAGCTCTCTGCTCTTGGGGCCCAGGAGTAAGTCAATTCTAGTTTGAGAAGCACAAATCTAGGTGATAAGTACCATTTCTCTTTCAGGCTCTTGTTCCTTACAGAAGAATACAGTGATTTATTCCACTTTTGCTCCAAAGAATGAAGCAGAAAGGTCCTTTCCCATATTGCCTTATCCTAGGAAAATGAATTCAGTTTGCTTTTAGTTTAACTAACTCCTTTTTTCCTTTGGGTTGCTCATTTTTGTTTCTCTTTTTAAAAATCTTCCAGATTTCTTCATGCCTTCCAGCTATTCCTAATGTCCAGGACACAGTGATAGATTCTAATACAACAGTAACACCTGGAGAAGCTCACATTTTCTTTTGGAAGATCTCATTGGTTGGTAAAACTGAAAATAAAGACATTTCTAGGCATTTCCCTAAAGTGCTTCTCTACCATCCTTATGCCTAGTTTGTTTGCCTACATTGATCTAGCAGAGGTCTCTTAACACAATGATTGCAGGACATCTGGGGAAAATATTTAGATATAAGTGGTTGCAGGAGTAGCTTTTATTTTTATTAATGAAACTAGCTCACCATTTGGCACAATATCCTATGCCTCTGAGTGCTGTATAAAGTAATGCCTAATTGCCTGAGATATGCTTTGTCCCCAGAATTCTCTTCCAATTAAAATAATAAGCAAGCAACATAAGCTATAGAGATTAGAAGAAAAAAATAATTATCTTTCCTAGTAAAATAAATGAGGAACTGGCTAGGACAAAGAAGGAGAGAATTATATATATATATATATATATATATATATATATATATATATATATATATATATATATATATATATATATATATAATTTTCTTCCACAGTGTCATTTTCATTCTTAGTTTATCTTTATAACAATGGATAAAAAGGAAGAGTAAGTCGAGTAAGTCAAAATGCAGTAATGAGAACCAACCTAAATGTTCCCATCCTCACAAGCCACAGAGAAATAGTTTCCTTTCAGTACTTCTAAGATTCCATCTCGAGTTTACCCTCACTACTCCTGTAGGGAGCTTTGGAAGCAATTAATTCAGGGAGGAAGAAGAATATATGTTTCATCCTATGAGAGAAACCAAGAAAGGCTGAATGAATTGTACATAAAAATAAATAAATAAAATGAATTATATATAAAAATAAGTAAAAACTGAAAGGATATCCCACCTAACACTAGAATAATATAAATTAATTTTGCCATTCAAATTATAATATCAACAACAATAATATTTATACTCTATTAAGTGCTTATTGTGTGCCATTCACACACAATAAGCACTTAATAAAATAGTAACCTGTATTATCTTATTTACTTTCTTAAAATAGCTCTCTGAAGAAGGTGCTATTATTTTCATGAGAATTAGAGAATTAAGTTAATTTGTGTATGGTCATAAAAGACTCAGTGACAATCTCCATAAATCAGTTTGAAACGACACATCTGATGTCAGTCATTCATTTAATTACCCTTGTTGTGAAATATTTTTATAACTTGTTGTATAATAGTTTATAAAGAAAAATATCAGGAGTATTACCTCAAAGTGGTTAATACTTAAAACTAAAAAACTTCCCTCTAAGATCAGGAATAAGACAAGGCTGTCCGCTATCACCACTCTTATTCAATATAGTGTTGGAATTGGGCAAGTGAAATTAGGCAAGAGAAAGAAATAAAAATATATCCAAAGTTGGAATGAAAAAGTCATATGGTCACTTTTTGCAGATGACATGATTCTCAATACAGAAAACCCTAACAACTCAACTAAAAAAAAATTATTAGAAACAATAAACAAATACAATAGTTTCAAAATATAAAATTAACATATAAAATCCATATGTTCCTATACACTTACAATAAATATTCAGAAAAGAAAATGAAAAAAACAATTCCTTTTGTGATTGTAATAAAAAGAATAAAATATCTAGGAATAAACCTAACAAAGCATGTGAAGGGCCTATCCACTGAAAAAATACATATTATTTTAAATGTCCTTGAATTAGGTTGGACAGTCTTCGAGAAATTTATTTTTGATGATCTGTGTCACAACAGTTATAACTTAGAAATATTTGTGTGAGGCTAGAAACAAGATATAGTGTGGGGAGTGGGGAAAGCCTGATATACTTCTGGAGCTAAGATATAGAACCTCTGAAAACTGCGTGAAATATATAACCAAGATAAAATAAAGAGAAAGAGTATAGAAAAGTACTGTGGAAGAAAAATGATTTATTAAAAAAAGACAATAGTGAAAGAGGTAAAATCGTGAAGAAAATAATAGAGTAAGGAGAGGCATCTTGAGGAAGAGAAGAAATAAGAAGGAAAATAAATCTTACTTTAAAATACTAATCAAGGTTATTTAAAGGTAAAGAGGTTTTGTTTCATAATGTTAAAAAATTAACAAAATTACTTTGCTTAACTTTGTATATTACATATATGGCATGTGAATTTCTTCAAAGATAATTAGTAAGAAAAATAAGTAGTAAAATAGCGAAGTGGTTGTCATTTACAGATTGTATATATGTCACATTTGCTTTTGCTTCAATAACTATTTTCTTCCTGCTTTAGAAATTTTATTTCACATGTGACAGACTACCAGGTTGAGCATGTATTTTTATTGACACATATTCATTCTTTTAGGGTGATTTAAAAATGTATTATTACAAAAAATGGAAGAATATTATATATTTATTGGTATTCACTTCATGTGTGATAATAAAAAATGTTTTTAAAAGGTTATTAATACTTAGTAATATCTTCTTTTTTTCCTATCCAGACTTAATTACAAGGCTCAGGAGACCTTGAATGGAGAGGAGTTTGAGCTTGAACTGAACACATAATTTTGTGTCACACTACACTAAATATTTATCTATATGCTCCCCCCACACACATAAACACAATATTGAGTTGCTAAAGCAATGACCTAATTGTACTCATCTCCATATGCTTATATATTTCTTACTAAAAGCTCAACTAAGGTCATGTTAAAACAATTATAAACCAGAAAAGAAGGGAGATAAGAGGAAAGCATTTTTTTTCCTTTGAGAACTTACACAATGTTAACAGAATTACAGATCTATGTATCATTTCACATTCACATATTCATTTTTAAGTAAGTAGAATTATTCTAGTTACAGATATAAGGGAACAAAGGTGCAGAGAAATTACATAATTTTAGAAGGTCATTTAAAATCTGTTTTTGCCCACTACCTAGTACATGCTTATTGTACAACATAGTGTTGAGTATATAACTTTTTTATCACTATTGATCTTATATAATTACATTAACTTACTTCCAACTCTTCTGATGAATTTGCTGATGACTCTTAGTACTGGATGACTGGCAAAAAATAATAGAATAGAAATAGTGCTGGGGTATGGTTGTTTTCGAACTGCTGAGTTTGAAGCATGCAAAACTGTAAGACATGAAAAAGGAGGTTTTTCATATTAGCTGAAAATATGTTTTTATAATCCAAGAGATAAATTTGTTCAAAAGATGGAGGTTTGGAAAATAGACTAAAAAAGTCATAAGTAAAACCATGGTAGTTGATGAGGTCTCTGAAGGAGCAAATAGAGAGTAAGAGTGCTAAAGATTAGCTTTATAAAATTAGCAGAAAAAAATCAAAAAAGGTTTTGAGAAAGACCCTCTACAAAAGAGAAAAACAAAGACAATTATACTAGACAATAAAAAAGAGATTAAAAAATGAAATATATTAAAGTGAGTTAAGATATACCCATTGGATGTATCAACTAGGAGTTCTGCTCTATCAGATACTTTTAAGTTTTGAAGTTTTACATTAGCATACCTAAGAGACGTTTGAGTTAAGAGAAAATTTGATTTAAGCACGAATACTCTTGAGTATATTTCTAAGCAATGCTTAATAGAAAGAGTTATAATTGACATCATGAAAGAAGTTACATTCTACCTGCTTATTCTGACTTATTTTGCTTTAGTGTACATATTATCACCTAACATATTACTTATAAATTTGTTGCCTGCTTCTTCATGGTAAAATATAAGCTTATAAAAGGAGGCACTTTATTTTATTACTACCGCATCCTCAATATCTAGAATAGGAGTTGACCAAATACAACCCACACCTTGTAAATGTAAATAAAGTTTTATCAAAACACAATGCCTGTTCATATAGTCTGTGTCAATGTGACAGAGACCATAAGGCCTGTCAATCAAAAGTATTTACTACCGATCTCTTATCAAAAAAAAGGCCTGCCAGCTTCTGGTCTAGTACAACATTTGCACCTAGTGGTCATTTAATAAATATAACTGATAAGCTAATGTAATAATTCATATAATAAAGACATTGTTCTCAATTATTTAATGTTGTTGGTCCAATTAAACTTACTGAGCTTTGTTCTTACATTTGTAAGAATGGGATAATAATATATAGTATATGTTAAAAGACAGAATTGAATATTAAATGACATATACATATAATTGGCAAGTGGTCAAATAAAAAAACAAAAATACTCCTTCCCTTTGCTTCCTCTCCTTGAAATGCTCTGTCTATGAAATTGTAGTATTAGCAATATAAAGTCAATGGAATAATAAGTATTTGCCCAAATAAGATGCCTTCTGTCCCCAAAAGTTGTGAGTCCCGGACTCACAGTCATGACAAAAGGAATAGAGCCTGAGGATAGTCAAAAGTCCTCAAATTCTAAATCATCCCAGTTATTTAAAGTCATTCTGTCATTTTTAACATTACTTTGATTTTGGCAAAAAGAGCAGTAGATAATAAACAGAGATATTTGGGATTGATAAAAAACACATGGAATAATTTTCCAAGCCATTGGCCTTCACCTTTCTAATTGCTCCAGAAGAGTCTTTCATTATCCATGGCTTTCTCTGCAGTCTAGTGCATCCTTCAATGGAACTATCAAGACAATTTAACCTCCTAATTTTTCTGTTTGTATTTTTTGCTAGCTTTTTTTTTTCCTTATGGTTGTTGGGTATCCAATGAGAAAGTTTTATTTTGTAAAGCCACTTAGCTTTTAAAAAGTACTAATATTGTTCTTAAACACAGACACTCTACCAAGGGAGATATTTTCAATTTTATTTTTAAAAGGGACTTGAACATTAAAACTGAAGACTTTGGAATTGACAATTGCTAAGAAAGAGAAAATAGGAAAGATGGATATTGGAATTTTCAAAAAGGTGTTAACAATTTAGATAAAATAGAACAGACAGTATAAGAGAAAAAAATATAAAAATAATTCTATTAAATACACAAGTGTCCAATTATATCTTTTAGGCTCCAGATATCCCCATATTACCTGATGAATCTTAAATCCCATCATAAATTCTACAATTTCTATCTTTCCTGGATGTCAAGATCTTCCATAATACATTAAGCAAATGCATGGTGAGCTTTTCCATTTTGTGACATAGTATTTGAAGTAATATAGATACCACAGAGAATGAAAGGCCCAAGCCTGAACTCAGGCTCACTGTCTACCAGAGAACACTACCTCATTAAAATTTTAAATACAAGTTAACACTCTGAAAAGAGAACACTAACCCTTTTTACAAAGAAAGAAGACCGAATGGGGACGACATGTATAAAAACATCATGAAATGAATATCATGGACAGTCTCATTAATTCAATTCATTGACAAATATTTATCTACCTTGTGTTAGACAATGCAAAAGGGGCCAGGAAGATCTTGAACAAAGTTCACCATGATATATATTTATTAAGATTATATATTAGCAAGAAATATTTTTAATGTTTTACTTTTGTCCAGTTAATGATAAATATGTTAATCAAATTTAAATGAGATGTTAAAAAATAATGGTTTATCAACAAATTTTTAAGATGATACACTTTATCCACTTGTGTTTCATGTGCAGTGTAAAATTTTTGAGATTTGTGATTTTAAAATAAAAAAAATAATATTCATCATTTTCCTGTTTTGTTTCTAAAGAGAAAAATAATAATGGCTTCAGGATGCTATTTGTAAATAATTTTTCTACAGCTAAAACATTTATGGTGTGGTTAGTCTTTCTTCCCAGTAAATGAAGAAAAAAGTATATATAGGGTTAATATATTTTTAACAGTGGCTTTGAAGGATAAGAAACATCTTGAAATATTATATAATTTTGATCAAATGACAATTTACAGACTTAACAGATGCTGGCTTACTGTGAATTTGAAAAATTATTTTCATTTTTGTGAAGATCATCATCATCATGTTTTTTTAGCTTGTTTATATAAAGTACAGATGTTACTAAACATTCTCTTCAGTCAGACTACTTGAGTTCAAATTCTGTTGTGAACCTACTTTGGAAAAGAGTCTAACTTACCTAAGCTGTGTTTTCTAATCTGTAAAGTTAGTATAATAGTGCCATCTACCTCCTAGAGTAGTAAAATTTACATAAATTAGTTTATATAAAATAAATAAGGCACCTTAATACTTATTTAGTACTACTTCAAAGGGTTGTGGAAAAAATCACTATACATTACCTAGAGAGAATGTGATTGTAAGTTCAACTTTTCAAATTCTATATATGGTTCCATGTAAACTTCTAAATTTATCAGAATCTCAGTTTTCATTTTTAATGTTGAAAATACCTACCAAAAATATTATTCAAGAATATTGAACAAAATAATAAATGTGAATTAGCATACTCATTGACACACTGTAGTATTAAATTCACATTAAACAAAAAGTCAAATTCATGGTGAATTCATGGGTTTCTAAAAAAGCAAGTGGCAAAAAGGAGAAAACTCTTGTTATAAAAATAGTACTCAAATTTGTAATTTTTTCATATACAAAGAGCTTTTAGAAATCAATTAAAAAAACCACTAAGATTCCAATAAAAAATGAGCAAAGAATTAAAGAAGGTAAAATGTTTCACCCAAACTTATATGGTGCTTGAAATATAAACAAAGTCAATCTCTACCTGAAATGACCCATTCTTATTTTCAGAAGTTTCATGGGACAAAACTAGAAAACTTTATATATCACATGTAGCACAGTGTTTATCCCAGAATGAATAGCAGTAGTACAAAGGTATCAAGCAGAGCAATAGTAGTAATGAAGGTATAATTATACCACATTATTATTTGGGTGAATAAAATAACATCCCATGTTTGATTCTCTTCTTCTTCCCTAATGATTAATATTGAGTAATTTATTACAAACCTCTCTTAACACTGGCTTTATTCAGTACCCATAATTTATATTAAAAAAAATTCACCAGAGCATTGCCCTCAAGTAGATTATAATGACTTGAGGTAATGTGAATAATAAACACTGATACCAACAAAATAGAATTACTTAGTAGTTGTTTTATTCTTATGAGAGTCTTGAAAACTTGCAACTTACAATATCTGAAATTTTTAACTTGTAAAAAAGTGGTATATTTTTATAAAGTTTAATCAACCAGAAAGTTGGTACAAGTAATATTCAATCTCTGTTTGACATATCTAGAAGAATATGCTCTTTCCATTGCCTCAGACTAAAGAAAAAAATTATTACAACTACGAAGCATGGTGTTATCAAAATTCTCTTTCTTGCCAAGGTGAAAAATCGCCATGGATAACTGACACTAAATAATAAAGGTACATTAGATTATTGGTATTTGGGATTTTTAAATAAAGAAGATGGTTAATGTATATAAGAATACGTTGTACAAGTAAAATCTCATAGTGTAGCATAACATGTTCATACGCAGAACTTATTTTGTCTTGTAAAGGGCAATTTAATTACTATAGCTTGCTAAGTCTGCCTTTTATTGAGATTAACAAGGTAGAATACTGCAGCCACAAGCTGAATCCCATGGCTGGCACAAATCTAACAAGAACCAGTGGCTTCATTCAATTTCTCTCTTCCTCCAAAATGCAATTAACGCACTGTGATTAGTTGAACAAATTCCAAATCGTATTCAAATTAAAGCAATTTACTCAAGAGTCTAGGTCCAACAGGTGATTATTTTCAAAGCTCCTGGAAGAATTGGATGGTTTCATCTAATTGTTCTTAGGAAGAAATGGATTAAAATGCTTGCTTCCAATATGTCCCTCCACCTAGAGTCCGTATGGTAGTAGTTCAGTGCTAGCCTTTCAACTTCACTAACCCAAAAGGTGGCCATGGATAATTCCATCTTACTTCCAAAATATTTTATGGTGAACTAAAATGTTTCAATCTAGCATAAGATAACAGCATAAGGTTCCTAACTACTAGACAAAGAAACTACTAGGGGTATCACATATAGGTTTTGTATGGAAGGGTTGTAGTTCAGAGTCCAGAGAAGAGTGACAAAGAACTAATAATAAAGGTTGTGTGCTCAAGGTGAAGTAATAAAAAATACTTTTTTTTTATTATGAGATTAAAAGGCCCATTTACTTTGTACAATAAAACTGTGAAATGTGCATTATTTTCTTCATTATTCTGATAAAGAAACTAAGACAGAAAATATTAATAAAATTTGCATAAATGACACATACTTTGAACTTGAAGAAGCAAGATATTTAAAACCACATATAAACATATAACATTAAAGGCCTTTTTTTCTTCTCCATCAGGTTGCCTTTATTTATATTCCAAGCACCATAGAAATTTGGCTAAAATATTTTGCCTTCAGTTCACCTAAGAATGAAAATCTGATTTAAAAAAATTTTATACATTCACATATACACAACACAGACACAGACACACTTTGGTTTCTGGTTCTGCATATAAGAAAGGAGCTTTGAAGTCAATCATAACAAGTGAAAAGCTGAACAGACTAAAACATCACAACTCTTCTTGGATCTACAAGTGGTGACGATGTAGGGTAAATTATTGCCCCCAAAATTGGTGAGACAGGTGAATACCAGGATTTATGGATTACCAGAGTGGGTCTCATGAGTGAAAACCACCTTGGGAACCAGTGCCCAGGTAAAAAAACCTAAACTGTAACTGATGAATTGCTGAAAACTCAAGTGTTTAAGTTAAAAATGTCATGGGAGCCACATACTTTTGTAAGTTTTATGTCCAGGAGCTTGATCAGGTTCCCACAGTATTAGTACATGATTGGATAAATAAACTATGGTACATCAAGCCAATAAAATATTATTCAGTGGAAAAAAATAATGAGCTATTAAGCCATGATAAGACATGAAAAAAACTTAAATACATATTAGTAAGTTAAAGAAGCCAATGTCAAAATGCTCTATATGGTATAATTCCAAGCACATGACATTCTAGAAAAGGTAAAATTATAAAGACAGTAAAAAGATCAGTGGTTGCCAAGGGTTGGTGGGGGTGGGAATGAATAGGCAGAGGATTTTTAGGGCAGTGAAATATCTGTATAATGCTATACTAATGACTACATGTTATTATATATTTGTCCAAATACACAGCATGTACAATTATAAGAGTGAATCTTAATGCAAACCATGAATTTAAGGTGGTAATGATGCTTAAATGTAAGTATATCAATTGTAATAAATATTCTATTTTGGTGGTGGATTTTGATAATGGATACCTATATGTATGTATATATGAATATATACATGAGTAAATTGGATATCTCTATATATTCATTTCAATTTGCAGTGAACCTAAAACTACTCTAAAAAATAAAAGCATATATATAAATCATTTGAACAAATATATCAAAATTATTAGAGGTGATACCTACCATGAAGCATCACATTCAGATAAGTATTCTAACACCAAAATTAGAGGTTATCTTGAGGAACTGATCTGAACTTTACTTACATTTTACAAAAACTTCATATTCTCTGGGAGTGGGAGGCTTGGCAATGGGTTAGAACAGAAAGTGAACTAGAACTAAAGCACACCAAGTTACATCACTTAGTGACGATGCAGGCATTACCATTTACACTAATTTTCTAGATTTTTTTAATAGAAAGATTATTTTAGGGAGATATTCTAAACATAAAATGCCAGTGGTGATAAATTATTGTTTCATAAACTTCTAAGGAATAAAAACATGTTACAATAGCATTAGGAATCAACAAAAATAAATATACAAATGACTCTGCTGGGATCCCATTGTATTTTGGTTTATAGCTTACAGTGAATTATTTTTATCTCTTGGTTATGTCCATCATTATACCCTGAGATCCTCATAGGGCTAGGTTCTATCTTATTGCAGTTGTCAATGTCTGGCATAAAGCAGCTTCTCAGTGACTGTTTACTGCTATACTCAACACACTGAAGTCACTTCATACTCATAGCCTACATATCAACTCTCCAGTCCTGTTCTTCCAATGAAATATCTATTTTTCTCCATCAGTCTGAAACAACTTTTTCTTTCTTCTAGAAAAAAAAAACACACTAGCAATAAAGCATTAGTATTATGTGTTTAACTGTATCCATCAAATTTATACACTAATCTCAGAATGTAACCTTATTTAGATATATCATTATAAATGTAATTAGTTAAGATAAAGTCATACTAGAGTATTATGGGCCCTAATTAGATAAAATGGCAAGTGCCCTTAGACAAAAAAGAAATTTGGACACACACAAGAACACCACTGTCAATACTGGAACTGTGCTGCTATAAGCCAAGGAACTACCAGAAGCTAGGAGAGAGTCTTGGAACAGATCCTTCCCTAGCACCTTCAGAGAAAGTCTGGCCCTGCTCAAAACTTGATTTAGGACTTCTAGTCTCCACAACTGTGAGACAATAAACTGTGTTACTCACCTAGTTTGTGGTGATTTGTTACAAAAGCCTTAACAAACTAATGCAGTGACTCATGAAAACTGTATATCACCTCATTTCCCTTTGTCAAGGAAACACCTTAAATCTCCTTAACAGATGCCTTATTTACCAAGTCCTTCTGTGGCACCACCAGGTATTTTATTTGTTTGCAAAACCAAGCCTCCTCTTCTTCTACCATGCACTTGACATTTTTATGCCTTTATTATGCAGAGCTATTCTATACTACCCCAAAATTCAACCCCAGTAATAGTACAGTACTCTAAATTTATACTTTTTTCTTTTCATTTTTATAAAAAATTATGCTATAGGTATTATCATATTCAGTTGAGAATTAAAGAAAATGTAACCTCAAATGTTGAGTGGCTTAAGAACACACAGAAAGGAAGTGAGACAGCCCAGTGTTCCAATTATGATTAGTGTTTTCATAGACAAAAGCATATAACTTTGATTTGGCTATGTCCATATATATAGGTAGTTTGAAATGAATTGAAAGAACTGGTCAAATTGAAACGATGAATTAACTGAATGAAGACCATTTGACTGATGGCTCCTTTCAATCTGGTCAAACTATACAAAATGGCCATGTGTATCAGCGGTCCGAAACTTCCTTTACTCTTGTTAAAGAAATCCCTTGAGTATTACCCTGAGGACTCATACTCAGGATTTCTCTCCATAGAGGACTTTGGCCTGGGTTTACCGTATATTCAACAATGCCCAGATTCTACTGGGACATTGATACCACCTAATGAATTGACTCATAATTTTTGTGGAAACCACAAGAGAGGCATCTTCCCACAATCTACATTTCCCTCAGAAAAAGTTTAATATTTTCCTCCTAACATATCACACTTATCTCTTTCTACTCCTACTCTTTGTCAGTCTTGTATTTTATAATTTACAGAGACATATCTGATAAAGGCCCATCAAAACCACTGAAATGTATTCTTTGTCTTTTCAATTTTCATCACTCATTAGTGACACACACAGATAAGTCTATTTTGCTCTCTCTCTTTTTAATTCTTCATATTTTATTGTGCACAAAGAGCTGAGAGACATAGGCTCATCAAAGCCATCATTAGGCTACATTCATCTGCTTTGAACTGCCTTCGTCTTCAATTATTTTTTCAAATGGTCCCAGTCCTTGTGTAGCTAGCTGGATGCTCTCATTACATTTGCTCCTTTTTCATGTTACTCAGAGAGCAGCACTACATGGAGATTTTTTTTGTCTTGCATTTCCTGTGATGAAAGTATCTCTGAGCAATCTTCAGGAGGTTTGAATTCAAAAGAAAAGAGTTTTTTTTTCCTTAATTAAAATATTAAATGTTATCTGCATTTATGCTTATTATCATCTCTGAAACATTCGTTTTTCATACTCATCTCCTTGGAGCGTGACAGCATTGTTATGCAATGATTATTTCCAATGCCAAGATATCAACAGGAGTATTTTGAGATTAACAGTGTATTTACAATAGAAACTGTGGTGGTATCTTTTGTTTTGGAAGATGTTGGTATTTATATTGTTATTCTGCTTAGAAATAAGTCGTCTTTCTAAACCTATTGGAGAATTGCAATAATTTTCCCAGTGATTGAACACAGAATTGGCCCTCTTCTCAGTGTCATCACCAGCTAAGATAAGGTTCTCTAGTTTTCCAGTGACTTTAGTTACATTATTTACTCATTTGTGCATTCATTCATTCACTCACTCATTTAGCAACCGCTGACAATACAATCTTAAATAATGTCTAAGAAACAGCCCTGGCAACATCCTATTTCATCAAACTTATATTAATCTATACATTTACAAAAAAATTTTGCTGTAATATGGAAAACTAAAACCATTGGACCTAAATTAAAACTAAAACCAGTTTGAGTGGTTTAGATTATGAAATATAAGTGGCAACCTACTAAGACTCTCTCTTATGAAATAGAAATTAAATAGAAAGATATTTATCTCTTCAATTTCATTTGATATCTGGAGTAGGATAACCCCAAGTTTAAAACAAGCAAGCAAGCAAGCAAGCAGAGAAGCAGACAATATTAATTTGGAAAGATTATCTCAGAAATAATGGGTAAAATGTCAAGAAGTTATATGAGGACATGAGGGAAGTAGTTTGCAGGAAAATGATGGAAATCCATTGGGTCAAAAAAGGCATTTCTCATACATGTTTCCTCATACAATATTTAGATAGAAACAGAAATAAACTCGTGTTTTTAGAAATACAGTACAATATACAATAGTTTTTTTTTCTTTTGCATACTCCATTTCACCCCCTGAATCTCAGAAAACTCAGCAATAAGGTGGGAGTTAGTCCTATCTCAGAATAGTAGTTGTACTGGACAAGAACCTATTCAACACAGGAAGCTGGATTAGTTAGCTGTGTATATCGACCTACCTCTCAGCTCAAAGAAGTTTTCACTTACCTTGCATATGTACAGGGAGTAGAGCCAAATAAAACATTATGCTATACCTTGTTATCACATGACAAATCAAAACAAAAATATATAATCTTTTCACAAGTATTGTGGCTTTATCACAGATTTCTGCTAAATGCTATATTCTAGATATGATTTCCTGAATGCTTTATTTTGAAAGTAGTTATTTAGAATGAGTGATTGTTATCAGCTCTAAATTCGCCCTCTGTGTTCTATAAGTCTTTGAATAACGAAAGAAATGCTTATGGAGTTTTAAGATACCTCTGAATATTCAGGTTTTTTCTTTCACTTAATATATAGCATTAGGTTTTATTTATTTTTTTTTTCAATGAGGAAACTTAGAAAATATGGCTTTGTATGTACCAGAAAATGGAAAGAACAATGATAATCTGAAGTTGCCTTGGACTCAAATGCAAAAAATTTAAGATTATCATCCTAAATTGAGTCTTTGAGGACAGTTAATCCATAAGTCCTTGCACTAATGTAGTAAATGGGAATTTATGTTTATATATTATTTGAGGGTGTAATATAAGATGTTAGAGTTTAAGAGGTTAAGGTCAAACAATGTTAAATATCCACATACCAAAGCATCCTGGTATTGTTTCTGGTGCAAATTAATGTATTTTTTGAAGGTTTCTTATGGAATCTTCTTGATATGACAGAAGTAACCCAAATTGTGCACAAAATGTTTGGATTTGAATCCAGGCTTTATTAATCACTATCTCTGTGACACCCACATGTGCATACATACATGCACATACCCCTAGATTTTTAGCTCAAAGGTTTATGGAGGCAAGCTGAGTTAAGTTTACCACTTTAAAAAGTATTTTGTAAGAGTTCTCTGTTTTTGTTTCATAGGCACTGTTAAGATAGCCCTTATAGGAGACAGGTCATCACAAAATTAACAAGTTTTACATTTTAGAACTTCCTTCTAGAAAAGGTAATTTTATTTCCATGTAATAGGTAGCATTGTGGCATTCACATTTCCAACTTATTCATTTGTTTGTCATCTTACCTGGGTTCATTGACAGGCTACATTTCCCAGCTTCACTGGCAATTAGATGTTCCCATGTGACTGAGTACTAGCCAATGAAATGAAAGGTTCCCCTCTAGCTTGGTACATAAAAGTGTCTCATTTATAATCTTCCTTTCTTTTTTCCAGGTTTTGCTAGCTGAAGTAGAAGAGGCCTCCAGGGAAATCTGGAGGATCACAAATTGAAGATGGCAGAGTATCAAGGTACTAGGTGTTTGGGTCACTGAAAACTGTTTGGAAGAGAGCTGCCCAACCAAAAACATTCACTTATTTGAACAAAAAATAGGCATCCTTCGTATTAAACCTGGATTGGATTAGAACAATGCTAAGCACATATGAAACATTCAATAATTATTCTCCGTTTCCCCTTGTTAGCACATATTCATTCAACAAATGAACTAAAAACTGGACAGACTCTGGAAATAACCTCTGAAACTGCCCAACTTTAATTATAGCTTTCTAGTGCAACCATTTGTTTATATACATATCTCCCACTACCATGCCAGGTAACCTTTGAACAGTTTAAAAATAGATAGCTTTATTATTGTTCTATTTCTGCTGCTTTGTTCTAGATACCTAGCAAATTGTTTCTTGAATGAAAGAAGGGAAAATATTGAGCAGATTGAAAAGGATGAGATAAGAAACTTCAGTTAAGGCCAGGGCATATAAAGCATAGTGGCTAAAAGCTCAGATACTTGTAGTCAAAAAGCCCAAATGTTATTGCAAGAGCTCTGAGTCAACCCTTTATTAGCTGAGGTTATTTGACCTCTCCAAATTTAATTTCCTTGTCTGTAAAATGTAGATAATAACACTACTCATAGGATTAGCTATGGTTACTGTGATATTACTGTCACTATCATTAGGAAGGGCATTTGTAGCTGTATAAAGACACCAGAGACGATACATACATTCTTCAAAAGTTCCTGGAATAATAAGGATCTCTCTAAGATTCCTTCACTGGCTTTAAAAGAACAAAACTCTCATAGTCAAGCAGAACATAACTAAGCAATTACTTATCCGCAGCCCCAAACATTGTTTCTTAATGTCACAATGACTCTATGCATGTAGAAAACATCTTTACTTTTGAAATTTTCAGCAAATCTAACTCATTCCTGGAACTTAAAAGAAACAAAAAAAGAGAAAAAAATAAGTGAAATAAATAAGAAGTTTTTTTTTTTTTATTAAATCGGAACTGCAAAAGAATAAAATAGGTGTATGTGACATAATCACTTCAGGCTACTGAATTAACACTGGCAATGCTAGCATAATTTGACATCTAAATAAAGATATTGAGAATGAAAAAAAGTGACATTTCAAGAGTGAACTATGTGATTAGGCAGTGTAAGAGTTGTTTAAATATCAACCCTACAAATCATTTAGAAAGCATTTAACACACACACACACACACACACACACACACACACAAAAAAACAATCAAAGATTTTAAAGTTAAATACTTAGATAAAGACAAACTAGGTGGGTTTTAAAGAGTATAAATTCTCAGGGATAATGGAAAAAGACAATTCTGTAGATATTACCTCTGTTTATTACTTTTTCTTTTTCTTATAAAAAATGAGTAATCGGTCTCAAAGCCCTTGTATTCAGAATCTCAGCTCAATGTGCATTTTTCTCCCTTCCTTTATACAAATTAGAAAAACTGTTCAGGATAAAAAAATTACAGATGCCTGACTAGGGGAAAGTAAATCCTACACAAAGAAGAAGAAGATAGTGGTGCTTCAGGATTTCTGAATGTCAGAGATAAAAAGGAGCTATAAGGCAAACACAGGAGGTTTCAAATCCTAACCTACTATATACCAATCATAAATTATTTCATCTCACAGAGACTCAGTCACCTCATTCATTAAAGTGGGATAATAATATAAAACAGATTAGATATATAGAAATATTCATAAATGTTCTTGCTTTTTTACTTCGTGCTATGAAAGATCTCCCTTGCTCTTGTCCAATATCAAACAGCAAGCTAATGGCAGATGAAAGCCCCAGTATTTCAAAGGTCAGACCAGTGAGATCTTCTTTTTACTAAATTACTATTTTGCTCCACTATTTGTCAACTGGGCTCCTAACTTTTGCTGATTACGTCTCTGATGTACTAAATTAAATGTTGACAGGTAGCCCTCAATAAATCCTAATTTCTTGTGAATTCATTTATTAACAGGTCATTATAAAGCATCTTCTATGTATCAGGAACTATTTTAATTACTCACACTAGATTGGTACTCAGTGGAGACAGGCTGCATGACCTTGTGGAGTTCATGGACTGGATAGGAGTGGAAGGGTGGGAGACAGAAAATAAACCAATAAACAAGATATATAGAAAGATATCTCTATATATAGATAGATATACATGGATGTATCTATGTATATCTATGTATATTTATACATAGATATCTCTTTATATATCTATAGATATCTATATATCTATATTTACATATAGTGTTAAGTATAGCTAGACAATTAAAATAGGATACTTTAATAGAATGTGGCACTGTCAAAAAGCATTTTTAAGGAAGTCTTCTCTGAGGGAAATAATATTTAATCTGTGATCAAAACTATATGACCTAAACTAACTTTAGGCATGCAGAAGAAACTAATTGAAACTTGTAGAAGAATAAACTTAGCATGTTTAAGAAACAGAGAATGGTCAAGCAGAGTAGACAGAGATATGGTGGTGTTAGATAAAATTAGAGAGATGATGAGACACCATTTGTCACAACAGTCATAATGCAAGCATTTCTAAGCCATGGTAAGAGTTTGAATTTCATTCTATGTGCTATCAGAAACCATTAGAAGATCTTAGCTGGAGGAATTGTCATAATCAGATTTAGATCTACATAAGCAAGTGAGAGAAAGCTTGAAGAAGAGGTTCCATGGCAAGGAGAGGAAGGTGTGTGTGTGTGTGTGTGTGTGAGAGAGAGAGAGAGAGAGAGAGAGAGAGAGAGAGAGAGAGAGAGAGAGAGAGAGAGAGAGAGAGAGAGAGAGAGAGAGAGAGAGAGAGAGAGAGAGAGAGAGAAGAAAGAGCAAGAGAGAATGGGAGAAACTGAGAGAAAAGAGTATTCAACAATTTTTTACTGGCCATGACCTATCTTTTCTAGTGTAAAACTTCAAGCCATTTTCAGACATAGTCTCAACAAAACAAAGAAAAATAATAATAAATAAAACCTATACATAAGTCTAATTCTAAAACAAGTACAAAAAGAGCAAATTTTACTGAAAACTGGGAGGTACAGAAGCAGGTTACTTTATAAAACATAAAGCAATACAGCCCCAAAATACCCTTTTAACATGTCAACTTCCCCAAGGCTCCTCTTCCTAGAAAGTTGCTCATTTCTCCCCTTCTATTCTAGTCACATTTCTCTGCCTTGTTCCTGTTCACAGCACTGCACAAATAACTTCTTCCTCTCCCTGTGCTGGAACCTCTCCTTAGGGCCTTCTCTCTCTTTTATTTATTTATTTGTTTGTTTGTTTGTTTGTTTATTTTTGCTTTATTGAAATATAATAAACAATTAGTTGCTTGTGTTTACATTGTACAATTCAATGAGGTTTTTTCAATTATATTTGACATACAATAATATACCAGTTTCAGTCATATAGCATATTGATCAGAGATCCACATAACTTGCAAAGTGATCACTCCACTAAACCTAGTATCCCTTCACCCCATTATATATTTATTCCAACATTAATAACCCTCTTACTATGTTACACTCTACAACTCCATGTCTAGTCTGCTACTATTTATACCTCTTAATCCCTTTGTCTTTTTTTGTCCCCTCCAATCCTCCTCCCATCTAGTATCCCTCTAAATATTCTCTGTATCTATGAGTTTTATTTTGTTCTTTAGATTCCACACATATGTGAAATCATGTGATATTTGTCTTTCTCTATCCAACCATTTCATTCAGTGCAATACACTCTAGGCCCATCAAGGCAATCTTTTTCATCTCCGTCCTTTTAGTCTGTGTCTTTTAATCTGAAGTGACTCTCTTGTAGACATTATATGTAGGGATCCTGATTTCTCATCTAATCAGCCACTCTATTTTTTGGTTGGAGCACTTAATTCTTTTCCATTTGATACATATTTTTTCTTCTTAAAGAAGTCCCTCCAACATTTCCTATAATACTGGCTTGGTTTTGATAAATTACTCTAGCTTATTTTTTTCCTGGGAAGTTGTCCTTCAACACTAAATGACAGCTTTGCTGGATAAAGTATACTTGGATGTAGATCCTGGGTTTTCATCATGTCAAACATTTTGTGCCAAGCTCTTCTGTCCTGCATAGTTTCTTTTGAGAAATCAGCTGCCAGTCTTATGGATGCTCCCTTGTAGGTAAGTAACCACTTTTCTCTTTCTGCTTTTAAGATTCTCTTTTTGTATTTAACCTTTAGCATTTTAGTTATGATGTGTCTTGGTATGGGCCTCTTTGGGTTCCTGGTTTTTGAGATTCTCTGGGATTGTATGTCTATTTCCTTCACCAGGTTAGGGAAGTTTTCCATCATTATTTCTTCAAATAGCTGTTCAGCATCTTGTTGCCTTCAGGTACCCCAATGACATAAGTATTTTTACTTTTAATAGTGTTCTATAGGCTCCTTAAATGATTATTATAGCCATGACTTCTTTTTTCTTGCCATTCTGATTGAGTGTCCTTGGATTTCCCATCCTCTATATAGGTCATTTGATTCTCTTCTCTATTCACATTTTTCCCCCATTGAATATACTTTTCATCTCAGATAATGTGTTCATCATTTCTGACTGAAATTTTATAATTTCTATTTCCATTTTTATGTTTTTATCTATTTGTTGAAGTTCTCATTGAATTTATCTACTCTTCCCAAAAGTTCATTGAGCATTTTTATAACCAGTGTTTTAAATTCTACATCTGTTAGATTGCTTTACTCTATAATTTCTGGATCTCTGTTCTGTTCTCTCATATGGTTTCTGCTTCTCTGTCTTCCCATTTTAGCTGCCTTTCTATGTCTGTTTCTATGCACTAAGCAAAGCTCCTAAGTGTCCCGTTCTTATTAGTATGGATTTGTGAAGCAGGTGTCCAGGTGTACAGTCTTGAGAGGGGTTCAGCTGCTGGCCAAATTTAGCCCAAGCCTCTGCCCCTCCATGGCCACCTGGTAAGATTCAGCAGCAATCCACAGATGTTGTGCTTATAGTTTACTCAAAAGGCCATACCAGAAACTGAAATCAGCTGCCTCCGGTATGAGTCGAGGTGCTGTTCAGCAAGGATCTCCTGACTTGTGAGGATACACCTGGATGTGGCTTGGATGGGGCCATAAGTTGGGGAATAACAGAAGCCATTTTTTTCTCACTGGCACTAAATATAGTCAATTTTTGTTATTTGCAGATTCATTCCATATTTGCAAATTTATTTGTAATGCCACAATAAATATGCATGGCACTTGCACAGGAATTCAGAGATATGTATATGTACAGAGTGGCAAAGTTCCCTATTGCCTAATGCACATGTTGCCAGTTAAGGTGAAACAAGGCAATACAAGGCTTTCTTGTTTTAGTTTTCATACTAGAAACAAGTGTTCTCTCTGTAGTTTACTGTTTTATTTTTTTGCACTGTTGTGCTTTTTCTTGATTTTTTTTATTTAAAATTATCCCCAAGCACAGTGTGTAAGTGCTGTCTAGTGTTCCTAAGTGCAAGAAGGCTGTGATGTACTTTATAGAGAAAATATATGTGTTAGATAAGCTTTGTTTAGACATTAGTTATGGTGTTGTAAGCTGTGAGATCAATGTTAATTAATCAACATTATATGCTAAATAAGGTGTCCTTAAAGAAAAACTACATAGAATAAGTCTATGTATTGATGAGTTAACAAAAATCTTGTGACCAGATATTTATAGGAACCTAACCTTGCATTTTTCGTAGGAGCGATAGTTCAGTATTGACTAATTTAGTGTTTGCAGCAACTTTATAAAATATAGTTATTCTATAACTACGCAAATAATGAGAATCAATAGGACTTAGTATATTTTTTCACTGCCCTCTAACAATTCTCAAATATGCCCTGTTTTCACATACCATTATCACTATCCATCTGACTGTCCATTAAATATTTATTCCTTTCTCTCTGCCAGACACTACTTGAGACTGAAGATACAAGAGCAAACAAGAGACATTATCATTGATTTTAAGAATCTCACAATACAGTAGTGAATAATATGGGATGGTACATGGCTACAGTACAGAAGACAGAGCATTTATAGAAGTTCACAGGAGGAAACCAAACACAGAGAAGGATGTGTATTTTCTGGAGGAATAATAATAATAAGCCTAATAAAGAATGGTGGCACAAGAAAGAAAAAGTAAAAGTTCTTAACATGTGAGATAACTTGGCAAGAGTAAAGAATTGGAAGAATTCTTGTATAGCTGAAGGGTGACAATTCAGAAAGAGAGAGTGATAAGGGATAAAGCTAGAGATAGTGAAAGGACATAGAATACTTTTGTAAGATGTTTTTCCTCTGTACAGAAAATGCTCACAAAAAGTGATTGTCAAAAACATAATAAAAATAATCAATATACGATGGTTAAATGAATGGACTAAACTTTACATAAACAACCCAAAAGGTATGATTTTTTAAGTGTGTTTGGTCAAAATCTGTAGCAGCTACTTTATAAGGTATATATTAATATGCCATTAGTTAAATTAAATGTTAAAAGAGTAATTTTGAAACTCATGAAAGATTAAAAATCAAAACAAATCAAACTAATAGACACTTCAAAAATGTGATAAAACATCTGTAAAGAATTTTACATAGTAGACTAACCCAATTTAAAGAGTCTCTTGCCAATAATTGTTCATTTCCATCAATGATGTAAATTAATTCACTATTGATATAGCTTTTCAAAGCATGTAATCCTCTAGGGGTTTGTAAAACATTTATATATGTGTGTGTGTGTGTATATCTATATCTATATCTATATCTATATCTATATCTATATCATCTATATCTATATCTATACATATATATTTATATATATTTATATAGATAATAAAAAATATATCTATACATATATATATTTATATATATTTATATAGATAATAAAAGTATATCTATACATATATATATTTATATATATTTATATAGATAATAAAAATATGTCTATACATATATATATAAATATATATGTATAGATATAGATATAATATAGATATAGATATAGATATATAGATGATATAGATATAGATATAGATGATATAGATAGACATATAATGAAAAAATTTTATTTAAAATTTCAGAATTGATGAATTTTGATTCTTGCATCTTGAATAAAAATGATCACAATATACTAATTCTTTTTCCTAGAACCCTCATAAAATGAAAAAATATAATGAAAAAATTTTATTTAAAATTTCAGAATTGATGAATTTTGATTCTTGCATCTTGAATAAAAATGATCACAATATGCTAATTCTTTTTCCTAGAACCCTCATAAAATAGTTGTGTGTATCCTATTATTTTCAATATTAATAGAGTGGTCTTACATTTAAAATTATTTAAAAATTTTGTTTATGTGGTAATGACTTTAGTAAGGTTAAATTTCTCTCAAAGTGGTTAAATTACTCGTTTCTCAACATGTAGAATATTAATTATTTGCATCCAAAATTTGTTAAGCACTTGTGTATCAAGGGACCTTCCTGATGATACTCATCACCTAGCCAAGGACCACAGGTCTTTGTGAAATTAAGTTACTATTATAATTTGCATCACTGGTGTTAAACCTACTATTAAGTAAACACTTACAGTTACTCCACTGAGAATACTGAAGCACATATCCTACTTGAGTGGATATATGAATATCTACCTTGAGGGTATATATATATGTATGCATGTATGTATGTGTAAATGTGTGTGTGTGTGTGTGTGTGTGTGTGTGTGTGTGTGTGTGTGTGTAGAGTGGGGGGAGGAGGGCAAGTAGGAAGGAAGGAAGGAAGGAAGGAAGGAAGGAAGGAAGGAAGGAAGGAAGGAAGGAAGGAAGAAAGGAAGGAAAGAAGGAAGAAAGGAAGGAACTTTTTATTCAGACTATTAGTCCCTGAATTTTCCTGAGTCTTCAAGGAAACTGAATTCATATTTTGTGATTTAAGTAAATATAAATACATTTACAAAGCATATATGATCAATTTTTGTATGTATGTTATACTGCTTTATTTGGCAGAATATGAGGGGAGGTTAATGTTTTTTCTTTTTAATTGTGTTCCATGACATAGTAATTTTACATGGAATTAATAAATATTGCTGGGAAAAAATGGGAGAGTGATCTTTAAAAGACCAAATATCATGCAGCAAAGTATGGAACTGTAGAGGAAAAACTGGCCTTTAAAAAGTTGAAGGTCACACCTGAAATATGAATAAAAGCAATAAAACAAACAGAGTTAGTTTTCCATTACATGACAAAAATAAAAAAGAAGGACATTATTTAGAATTGTATGAGGGGATGTAATTTCCAGAAATAATTAGTGAATCAGCAAAAATAAATAGGCCTTATATTTACCACTGTATTTTTATAATAATGTGTTTTATAATACTGCAAATTAAAAAATAATATAAAAATTAAACACTTGTATGTCAATTCCATTCATTGTGATATATTAAAATGAAAAAGCTTGGAGGTAATAAAATGATTATGAAAATACAGTCATTATAAAATAAATATATTAAATGTGAAAAGGTATGTGGTATATATGAATATTTCATGAATATATTAATAATTTAGAAAGAAAAAAACTAAGTATTATTTCTGGATAAATAAATGGCATACTGATGATTCTATTTTATGTTTATTTTAACGCATAATTTTTAATTTTCTATTTTTAATTAAAATGTTTTTATTTTAAATTTAATTTTCTATTTTTAATTTTTAATGACCAAATATTACTGTATATGTATATATGTAAAAAACAAATTTTAGTTAATATCTATCACTCTATTTTCTCATAAGCTTCTTTCTCACCTCTTCAAATGACCTGTTTTGCTAACAGTAACTGGAATAGAAAGGAGTATCCTATTCCTATGGGAATCAAGGACAAACTTCCATGGGCTTTTTTAGCAGAAGAGAAAATTTTTAAGGACTTCTACAAATTCAACCTTCAAAACCATCTCCTAATCTACTTGTGTTAGGGTTCAGTTGGGCATGCAATTACCCATCGCAGGTCTAATTGCCTATTTACATGCACAATTTAGAAAGGCACAGTTGAAATTTAGTCCCGGGCTCTCTCCAACACTAATTTTCTCCTTTGAAATTGACATTTCAAAGAACATCAGGTGGCTAAAAACCCAGATTTGTTATTTACTTCAACAAGAAGGGAAGTTTTTCCTTTCCAAGTTGAAGCTTTGATTTAAAAAATTAAAAAATGAAAGGGAAAAAACAAGGATACAAAGAAATATGCTCTCCTTCCACATTATCAAGAATAGACTCTTGTTTGCCTTAAAAAAAGTTGTAATGTGATTGGTTACCCAAGTAGAAAGGCTGTCCGAACTTCTGCATGAAGAGGAAAAGATATTTAACTATCTTGTATTTTTTATACCTGTATCCTCCTCTGTAAAAGTGGAGATAATAATATACATTTCTTTGGGTAGTTTTGAGAATTAGAATGAATAATGCATATAAAAAGTGACATAGTAAGCCACAATATTAGTCCTCTCTCTGTTCCCCTCATCTTATTTTCTATACCTATTGTCTTTCATCTTTACAGGTAATGATACATAGAATTGATTTATACTAGCTTATGACTGAAAGGATTAACAACTGGTGAAACAGCATCCTCTCTTCCTTGCCAAGACAGTTTTGTGGGTTCATTGTAGGGACTGAAAAAAGATGTATTTATAATTTGACAAGTAGGGTTACTGTGCTGTTTAATATAATGGTTATCAACAGCTGTATTAATGGGAAAGAAAAAGGTGAAGTTCCTACAAACTGGTACTGTGAAAATCAAGCAATATTGCCTCTACCTTAACACATTAAAAACAAAACAAAACAAACAAAATAGCAATTGTAGAATTCCTTGGGAGTGTAGTGCACACATAAAAGGTGTCTGATCTCTGCCTGAATCATGCAGGAGCAAATTGGTGGGCTGGCTAGCTCCTCTGGTAGTAAAGCAAAGTGGAGTTGTACTATATTGTGGATAGCCTGGGCTCTCAGAGAAAAGAATGTGGGTTACTGTGGAGATCTAGGTTCTAGATCTAGGCATGAAAGAAAGAGCTTGAGTGAGATGGTCTTAGAATTTTCCAAGAGGGCCAACTGAAGAAATGAACAAACTTTGGCAGAGAGAAACTGGAAGCCAATAATGTGCCCCTTGCTCCTCCTATCTCCACAGCTCTCCCACCTAATATAGTTCCCAGCTGAAGGAGAGAACTCAACTCTACATCAAGTAAAATTTTCACTATTACATGAGTTTAAGCATCTCTGAGTGAGTACTTATTAGCCCTGTGGATACCTGGAACATTGTAAGTGATTAATAAACAGAAATTTAAAAAAGGCAGGGAGGAAGTTAGGAAGAGAAGGAGAAAGGGAGGAAGGAAGAGAGAGAAGGAGGCAAAGAAGGAAGGAAAGACAGAAAGAATTCATTTGTGTTCACAATACAGAAGCATAAATTTATATAAAAAAAGCCTGGCAAATTTCATGAATGAGGAAAATTTCTCTTTTAAATGTAACTCTCCTGGCTTCTTTGGGATGTTTTTTTTATCTGGCTACTTTTACCTTTCTCCTACCCTTATGGAATCCCAGAATCATTGATGTCTTGGCCCTCACAGTATGTTTTCCGTCCAAAATCTCTTTATAAGGAATTCTTATAATTTCATATTAGTGAAGGACGTAACATCAGATTTAAAAATTAGCCTGCTACCCTTCCCAAATACCAATGCATCATGCCATTGTGTTTCCATTAAAATGTGTGGGTTAAGGAAGACAAACCTTCACTCCCCACTTTACCTAAATAAGTGTCATTACTGCATTTGTTATAAGAAACTTCTATTGAAGTTATTGAATAACTCCCTGTTTAACTCTGACATTTGGTATAGCTTGTGATGGTGGAAGATAAATTGATAAATTAGTTCCTAGGCTGAACAATACCAGAACAAGTTTCTGATGAATTTAAAAAAGAAATGGATATTACATGGTTTTATAGGCTTTGAGTTGAACAAATATCTTTTGAAGTTTCCTAGTGATATTATTCTGAGATGCAATCAATATTACTTATACATGAGGTACCCCTCCCCTACCACTATGAAAAAGTGGATGAGTGCTTTTGCTGTTGTCCTCATGAAGTTTAAAGATGGTGTGCGCAGTACTGTAGGGGAATCAAGCTAACAGGGGTGAAATGTGTAGCACAGGCTGCCCTAAGGGTGTCTCCACACTCATTAAGCCTTTCCAAAGGGTTCTTATGCTTACATACCTGGTGGTGGTTCTTCTTTAACTATAGATGATGACCACATCACTTGTTTTTAGTCTCCTTCATTGGCCTGGCCTCAGGCTCCTTTGCTAACGCTTTCTTCTCTGTTTGATTTCTGAACATTGAAACACTTCTGAGCCTGGCCCTGGATGTTATCCTTATGTTAATTACATCATTTCCTTAGGTTCTCTCTTCCAATGACTACCAAGGCCAATGTGACACTGTTCTTTATTTTCACTTTTCTTCATCAGTCCTAGCCCAAACCATCATCATCTTTCTCCCAGACTTCTGTAAGACCTGTTGAATAGTTTCTTGACTCATTTCCTACCTACCTATACTCCAGCAACTTTTAAAAACAGAACTCAAATTATGCAATCTCCCCACCCATGACCTTGACATAACATTGTCCAATAGGATCCAGATTGTATTTTAACAAAAGCAAATTCCTTATATATCTACAAGACTCTACATTATTGGGGGCCTTTTTTATACTTCTCATTTTATCACTTCCAACTCCCCTCCCAGCTCATCATGCTTTGGGCACATGACTTTCTATTCCTGCTTTAGGGGCTATTCTTTCTGTTTAAAATGTTTTTCTTGTATATCAATTGTCTGATAAAGTTCCTCTGTCATATAGGTCTCAGCTTAAATGTTATATCCTTAATGATATCCTACTACTCTAATCACTTAAGCACTAATCTCTCTAACACTTTTCTTCATTGTACTTATCACTCTCTGAAATTACTTTGTTCATTTATGAATGTATTTGTTTCCTCTATTATCCTACAAGTTTGAATACTTCCCTCTTTGTGCTTTGCATATAGTAGAAATTCATTTACATAAATTTAGAAAATAATCTATTTATTGTGTCCTTAGCACACTGGCCATAACCATAGATTATCTAGAGATCTAAGCATAGCAGGTGTAAAAGCTCTACTTCAGTACTTGAAATTTATTAAAAGCTAAGTGTCGGAGATATTTTCTAAATACTTAATATATAATGACTCTTCAACCATTCTCTTCATCTATCATTTGATAGATGAAGAAGCTGAGGCACAGAAGTTTAAATTAGTTGTCCAAGGCCACATGTCCAGTACTTGGCAGAGGTGCAGAGGCATCTATAAGGTGACATTATTGTTATTTCTAGATATGGGTTTAGACTAATAGCTTTCAAGCATTTTGTCATTCTCTCTCTCTCTCTGTCTCTCTCTGTCTCTCTGTCTCTCTCTCTCTCTCTCTCTCTCTCACACACACACACACACACATTTTACATCTCAACCAAGTATATGCATCCCCATACCTAAAACCAAAATTTTATGAAATAATAGAATATCTTATTACTTATGGTATACTATGCTCTATCCTAATTTTATTTTCTAAGAAATGCTGGTCAGTACCCACTCAACTGATTCCATGGACCAGAAATAGATCACATCTCACAATTTGAAAAACACTGTATTAGACAACATCCCTTCATGTCTCATAAAAGAGCAGCAAATTTACATATGAGAATGACACAGACCTAAAATGAATAAGAAAATCTATCTTAAAAGAGAGATATAATATCTACCAAGTGAAGTTTAAAGCCTACTAAGACAATATTTAAAAAATCAGGGTTGTTTTTCCTCCTGTGAGTCATAATATACAACATTTGACTTGAAGAAAGAAGAAAGGCTTCTCCCTTGAAAAAACTACATTCACTGCATCTCCTCTAACTGATTCATCTCTTTATTATTCTTGGGCCCCATCTCTTGATGATAACACTTAAGCACCACAACTTACTTTTAAAATATTATTTTCATTTAAAAGCTGTGGAAAATCACAAGTGATAAATCATTAAAAACAAAACAAAACGACTATCTGCTATTTTGTCATTTTTTTTTAAATAAATAAAATCTAAAGTGAACTCTCCTCCCCACTTGCCTCCTTCCAATGATAAATTTCATAATTATTATTAATAGTTTATATATAAACTGGCAGCTTTGATTATTCAAGTACACATTAGTCTATATGTGTTATATAGACATAATTTTGTACAAATATGTATAGACTTTTAAATTTTGTTATATATTGCTCCAACTTAATTTTTTTCACAATGAAATGGCACATTTTTAATTTAGTGAATATATATGTACTCCACTGAAATTTACCAATTTTTTGGCATATAATTTTCTCACTGTTTTCAACATTATTATAATGTTGTAGAGACTCACTTATCCATACCTATTTATAAGACAAAGATATTGTGGTAGAGTCCTAAAAATGAGGATTAATATTTTGATTTTTAATTGAGGCTTCAAATTGCCCTCCAATATATTTTTACCAATGTGTATTATCACTAATACCATCTGAGAGTGCCTATTTCCCAGATCCCTGTCAACATTGATATTACCAACATTTAAAACTTTTTATAAATTTTATGGACAAAACATGCATATTTCATCATTATTTAACTTTGTATTTTCCTGAATTTTGCAGTGAGTTTAAGCATCTTTTCATGTCATGTATTTTTTTCTTTTCTAAATTACTGATTCATATATGTTGACCATTTTTGTTTGGCTATTTATCTTTCTTAAAAATTCATTTATAGAAAACAATGTGATAAAGCCTTTTACCTATTCTATGTGCTCCATTTTCCCCTCGGCCTGTCATTATCTTTTAACTTTATGTATAGTGTTCAGCCAAAGAGAAAATGTTTTATATTCAAATTTGCGTATTAATAGACATGCAGTTAAATGTGTTGCTATTTTGTTGATGACCACTAGATTTTGTCACCCTAACATTGATAATTTAAAGTTAAAAAATAGCTGTATGAGTTTTAAAAAATACTTGTACAGCAGTATATTTTTAAATGAGATACTCGATATAAATATAAATAGACTGATATCAGTAATTTATGTTTTGCTAGAAAATCACCCATTGTATATGCTTTAAATTTATTTGCATATTTATAGAAATAAAATTATCTTCTAGTTTTGTTTAATCTTACTTATAGCAACATTTATACCTCACTCTTTTTATTCCTAACAGTGTATATTTTTGCTTTTTAAATTTTTCTGAGTCAGGCTTGCTAGGTACTTATTGATTTCTCTACTGATTTTTTTTCATGAAAATATATTTTATTTTTATCATTCTTACTTTTTATTTCAGTTTTATCATATGTTAACTTGTTTTACCTTTATTAATACTTTAGCTATTCTATCTCAGTTTGTTTTGTTTTCTAGTTTCTAAAGTTGAATTTTAGTTTACTTATTTGTAATAATTTTAGTAAAGATATCAAAAGGCATATAAAACTATAAATTTTACTCTGAGCATAGGTACAACTGCATGCCATATTTTATAAACTATAATGTAATTTCTGTTTATTTCTAAATACTTTATATTAAATTCTGATTTCTCTTATGAAATATCTCTTTGAAGCAGCAATGAACATTTATATATATGTTATTATATATATATATAATCAACTAACTTAGTAAGATCCACAGGATTAAATTATTTTTTTTCTCCACACATGGAGAACTTCAACAGGGTTGGAAGGAGACAAGCAACAGGTCCAGCATGAATGGTGAGAGGAAAGAATAGCAATGTTTTTCTTAGACTTTGGCCTATAGCCCACTGAAAGAAATACATTTGCCTTCATCTTTTTGAAGAAAAATCTTCCTGAAGAAGCTGAAGATACTATTTCACAAGGAACTCTCTATCTTACATTCTAACAGAAGCCAGCTAGTTTTTGAAACCCAGATGGAAAGTAAAATAATAAAGGAAGAACCGAACCATCCTCCATCCTTCTTCACTGACTACAATGTGGCTCCAACGTACTCAGAATTCCAGGAAAGTCTTTGATACTTCTAATTCATTCTTTGTATAAATGTTTTTTAAGCACCTACTTTATGTCAAATGCTGTTCTTAGCCCTGGAGAAGCAGCAAGGAACAGTGCTGACTACATTGTAGGCTAACTACTCGGTTTGGACATTGCTCCATCATATTGGACATTGGGAGCTGAGGGCAGTGGAAGGTTAGCACAGGGATCCGAGACTTCCCTCCCTAGAGATGTCAGCAGTAGAAGACACAGAAAAGGGGAACAGAGGAGAACATGAGATGGTATATACAAACATATGTGAAACTTCCTCCCAGAAACCCCACAAATACATGGGTAAACCTTTAGTGGGAAATGCAAAGATTCTACATTTATAGGTTGGGAATAAGACGTGGAATTATGTGGGTTATTATAATTTATAGGTTCCCACATAGTTTCCAACCATCAGTAAGGCCATTACATATGCATTTATTATTACCAACACTAGACCAACCATTGGGAAAAGGAGGAAACTTCATCTTTGTTAATGTTGTATTCTGATTTATTCCCATGTCTTCTCCAATATAATGAGAGGATTTCAACTTCATTCATATAACATATGTGCTGGCCTTGCATGTTCCTGGGACTTGTATACATAGCATCTTATTTATTTAGTAAAACAGCTCTGTGCAGTAATTATCATTCCTGTTACAGGCCAAGAAACTGAAGCTGAAGGAGATTCAATCACTGACTCAAGTCGCATAACTAACACAGGGTAGCATCCTTTCCAGGAACTGTTCAGACAATGTCTGTTGAACCAAGGATGATGTGAGCCACAGCTTTATTACTTGTTTAGTTGCAACAATTTAAATTGAGTTCAGCTGAATGACATCCACTGAGTAATAGGAGAGAACTTGTAATCACTACTCATTTCAATGTACCTACAATAAAATGTATTTTTTTTAATTCTCACTTCTTAAAATATATGGTTTTATAGAGGCATGAAAAAAACATTATAATATGTAATTATCTAGAGTGAAGCATCACAGTTGGCACAAATAAATTTAGCAGAATTATTAGTTTTATTATAATTGTTAATTAGATTTAATCATTTATTTTTTCAAATGTATGCCTTGAGTAGCTCCACATTATCAAATACTATTTAGGCATTATTTGGGAAAAAAATATAAACTGTTTTCTAAAAGGAATTTATAGTTTAATAAGGTAGGTGAGATTTGTACTCCAGATAGAAAGGACTGTGTGTCATTTGACACATATTAAGAGCAGTTGGTAGAAACGACACTAGAATCGTATTTCTTCCCCTACCACAGATCAGATGTGAGCTTCCGAAACTCATACTTTCTCTCTGGAGCTCAGTTTTCTCATCAGTAAAGAGTGGTCTAGGAAATTTTTAAGATCTAAAGTATTTCTTCAGCATGATAATTTTATAAATTATTTAGAAGAAACTAATTTTACTTCATATGGGAGAAACATTAAAAAGGAGGAATTGCATTTAAACTTATCATGAAAGATTTAATTTGAAAACTATCATAACAAACAAAGAAGTAGGGGAGTTGGCTTTTAGGAAACATATGTTTAGTACAAGAATATCTATTATATTATGATATTGGTTTAACCACAAAACACTGCTTGGTCCTGAGTACATGTGGAGAGTGTTTTGGGAAGTGGCAGAAAGAGGCTGACAGACCTCAGCAAAAAAACATTTTAGGTTAGAATTTAACGTCTTAGCTCTGTGTGAGTGGCATCTTTTAAATTTTCTACAATTCCTTTCTTTACTGTTATCTGAAAATTGTATGCATATCAGCATGCATTTTTAAAAATTTAATAGCAAACTCTTAGTTACACAATTTGCCCAATTTTCAACACCTTTCCTCTTATCCTATAAAACCAATGTATCTTGTTCCAGGGTTCCTATTTATATTGAAATCTTATCATTATTAATTTTTATCTTATACATATTTTTGAAAATATATCTTGATTATCTACTCAACTCTAAAATATTCTTATGAAAATGAGAAAAAAATAGATCAATCAATCATCTCGGTGTCAAGCAAAAAAGTTGTTTGACTGAATGTTCAGCATTCATCCAGATGTTCAGTTATAGTAATCAACCACAGACAGAATGTATGTATGCACACATGTATGTGTGTTATGTAGTATCAACTTATCTTTAGATAGTTTCTAGGGATATACAGATCTTGAAATTCCCCAGCTTTTATCTGTGGATTAAATTAAAATCACTACTAATAGTGCCACCTTGTGTCTGAAACTCAAAATTAAGAGTTCATGTTTATACATTACAGAATTTTCATCTTAAAAATAAGCATATGTATTAATCCACTCCAAACTTCTCTTTTAGAGTTAAGCAATCAGAGGTCTAGGGAAGTTAAGTGACTTGTTTAAAGCCAATCAATAAGGGATTGGTGCAGTTGGGACTAAAACCCAAGACTCCTGATTTTCTGTTTAGTCCTTTTTAAATATACTACAGTCCTTGGAGAACTCACTTTTGATGACAAAAAGAAAAAAGTAATCAATTTTAGTTTCAAAATTACTTAAAATTAAAGTAAGGTGTAGATGATATTATATTAATTTAGCTCTAATTTACGGTTACAGTAAGATTCAATTTTGCTGCTTAATACTTTAAAATCCTGATAGTTAACAAATGTATATAATAATAATATAGGCCACTATTATTAATGCTTGTCAGAAACAATTAACTTTAAAAATATTATCTTCTTAATTTTTTAAACATACTAATTTAAGAGAAGCCACCCAAGATATCTTCTGCCCCATTATCTAATTTTATTTTGAATGTAAGGCATGAATCCACATTAGTTTTCAGAAATAATTTTTTAAAGTTCGAAAGTAAATGGCACAATAGTAGTACAGCAATAAACAAAGCAAAATAACAGGTTTGATAGATCTTCCATCCATATATTTAAAAACTGGTATATCCTGTACTTTCATAGAATTTTATAAATCAAGGCCTCCTTCATCGTACTTTATGTCAGATTTCTCCATTAACAAAGATATGTTACACACAGCACTGAGCTGGCCATAATAAAATGTCAAAAGAGGTAGAGTACATGGTTTCTACCCTGAGAGAATGCAAGCTTTATTTAGTTATCTTTCAAAATTAAATATGATTTACTAGCACCTAATTAAAAATTCACATAATCTATTTTTCTGGTGATGTAAAAGAGAAAGCATTTGAGATGCAAAAAGCAAAGACACTATTTCTTGGCCACTTGCGACATGCTAGGAACATCACAAACACTCTGGTCTAGTAAATTGAGGAAGAGCTTTAGAAATTACTTCAGTTCCCAATGAATCCCTTTGAGAGTGTTGTTTTCAATTTCCAAATTGTCTTTCTGCTTTGCCAGCCCTTCCAGCAGTAAGAATAAATATCATATATATATATATATATATATATATAATATTTATATATATATATTTATATATAATATTTATATAGAGAGATAATATATGTTATATATATTTATATATATTATATTACATATTATAATATAATATATATAATCTGTAACAAATATATATGTATGTTATATAATGTCATATAAAAAAGAGATATAGATATTTTGAAATTAATGAATTAATAAATTCACCTCATTTGAATTTGTCTAGAATGATCTTAAAAGATGAATTATGCTTTCTGGCCATTATTATAATGGGAACAAGTTAATGGAATTCTTTTCTAAGATTAAGATATAAAAATTTTCAAATGCATCTAGGTATCTGAGAGAAATTATTTCTTAGAATCTAAAGCTATTACAAAGTAGAAATTAGCAACCATTTTCCTTAGGTGACTCCATCATAGCTACGAAGTCATATCCTTGGAATCAAAATTTTGGCCATAGAGTATGAACAAAAAATAAGGGGTTGGGGGAAGGAAGGAAGAAAGGAAGGAAGGAAAGAAAAAGAGAAAATAAAGAAAGGAAGAGAAAGAAAAATCTTGATAAGTCCCATTTTTAATAAATTTACATAAATTCAGTCGTGTTATCCTGGTTGCCATAACAAAAGTGGTAATGCCAAGAAATGAGTGCCTAGCACAATGCTTTAAAAAGAGATTATGAAACAAACAAAAAAAATATGACAAATGTAGAAACAATGAAGAGGACAAGAAATTCCTCAAAGCCATGGCTAGATATAGGATGCCCGCAAAGGATCAAAAGGAAAATGGACAAATGACAAAAATATTGCTACATCAAAAATCAGATGACTTGAAGCATCATTCAAAATAAACATATTTGGCTAAGAATGAAATCAAGACAGGTAGCTTTGCTTTTGTCATCTGCCTAAATAGGGAGTACTAACTTTCAAAAAAAAAAAAAATTGTAGACCTCAACGCCAGTGAAGTACATAGCTTATTGGCTTCTTTCCTAGCACTGGCTCTGTTCATCAGGTAGGAATTTTGTTAGTTTTGAAAATTTTGGCTTTCTGAAGGTTGCAAAATTTTGCATTGTGACTATTAAAACTTCTTTGCAGAACACTATATTTTTTGAAGAAATCATATTTCACAGTTTTTCCAATAAAATATAAATGTGATCTGCAAATGTGATATCTTCTGTGTAAAGAATGAAATAAAGGCTGTGTCAAGAATTGAAGAGATTAGTTTAATGCTATTTCAGCACTGTTAACTAACTCCTGACATTTATGAAATATTAAAAGAAGAATTTATCTACTGACCTGAAAGGGAAATGAGAAAGCTATGTACTGAGTGGAACTAAAATATCTGTCTCAGCTTGCAGACTTGATAAATTAACATGGTTAAGAATCAGGCCTCAAATAATTTTTTAAAAATCTGAAAACACCAGTGCCCAGAAATATAAAATGGGTAAAGAGAAAAGAAGTGTCTGGATTACCCAATAAAATATGAGCAATGGCATTAGGGTAGCAAGGAACAACTGCACAGGCATTCCAATAGTTTGGTGTGATCAGGTCAAGGGAAACACACACACACACACACACACACACACACACACACACACACACACACACACAAACTATAATTGCTTTTATAAATCCCAATGTAGGTGAGAAATTAAAGCACATCTGGGTACTTTAAAAAAAAAACTAACTAGAATACTGTAGCATCATCACTAAATATTAATGGAGGGAAAGACGATCAAAAATCTATTGTTAAGTATAAGAAAGCAACTTAGAAAGCTAACTAGATCATTATCTCATCAAAAAAAAAGGGAAAATGTCTGAGAAGAAAAGGGCATCTTTTAGGTGGCAATTGTAATAAAATTATAAAACATTTGTCATTTCTTCTTCTAGCTTATGTTTATTTTTCCTACAATATTTATTACTCTGATAAAAAAAATAAGAAAATTATTTTAAAACAAGCAAAGAAAATGACATAAACAAATAAAGTTTTAAAATAAAATTATTTGAAGAATGATGGGACATTCATTCCCTGAGAGTCAGAGGTCAGGGCTGTAGATCCAAGATTGTTCATAGTGTCAGTCAATTATCAGGCAGATGTGATATTACCTTACATCCATGTAATGAACCTCCAGAAAGCTATATGGGACTAGCTAGAACCAGGCAACATGTAAAATCAAGGAAAGCAGTAGAAAATGGATGAAGAGAAAAAAGAGAAAGAAAGGAACAGAGACATAAAGAAAAGGCTAAGAAAAAAAAGAAATGTATATAGAGAGATAATAAATCACTCAATTCATTTATTAGAGCTCATATCCTATACTTTACTCTTTCCATGTACAAAACTATTAAATCTCACTAAAATCATTTTTAAAATACATATACTTTTTTAGGTAAAGATGAAATTTTTAAAAATTTGAGAAAAGACTAGCAGAATAGCTGGCATACTGTTGATATACATTGCACATGGGCTTAGAGTTCTGGTTACTCTATGGTATATTGGAAAATGGAAGGAGAAAATAAAGCTGGCAGCTATATAAAAGTAAGAGCAGATAGTTGGGGAAAGACTGAATAGCTATGCAAAACTGATAAAAATGTATAAGTTACAACATTGGTGATCACATCCATACACCTATTCTTTTAGAAGGCATTGCTATATTACAGCTTCCTATAATACTGAAATTCCAAATGAGACCTAGATAATGATGAAAACATACTATGTACAATATCCTTTGCTTAAAAAATTAGGTATTAAACCTATTTAATTAAAGAATTTAAATTAAAAAAAAACAATAGTTATTTTGAATGTCAGCCAGGATAAAAAGTCATTAAAACTTTCACATATTTTTGGTAGTAAAGAACATTGTACATTATCTGAGAGAAGTAATTTGTCATTATTTATTATAAGCTACAAAATTTTCCAAACCATTTAATATAGCAAGCCCAATAAATTAAAATATGAAAAAAATAAATATACATATATCGATATACATATATGCTTGTCATATACATATTTATCATGTTTAAAACTGATAATGCTACCTAAATGATCAATGATATGGTAAATTATAGTATATCTACTAGATGGAATTTAATGAATGCTTGAAAATATTGCTTTCTTCACTTCATAAAAATAGCTATGATGTAAAGAAAGTCAGAGTGCGAAAAGAGTATTAACTATGACTGCAATTATATAAAATACAAATTAAATATAGATTAGAGGGTAAGAATCTAAAAGATAATATGGGTTGCACTAGGATGGTGATAATATGCACATTTTATTTTCTGTAATTTCTTTTCTAAAGTAGTCTATTTTATTATCTTAATTTTTTTTTAAAGTATATGCAGTAGAATAAGTGTTTTGTCAGTGTTTCCCCACCAATTTAGGCTACAGTTGCTCACTGACTCAGTACTTCTCTATGGTCCTCCTTGGGAGTTAAGGTTCCAGGATAGGCACACAGAAGAAGAAGAATAGTAAAGAAGCTGCCTAATAAGACAGGGAAATAATAATGATACCCTTGGGAGAGGGTGGGGCTTGAGATAACGCAACAAATTTCAGAAGTATTTAAATACTGTTATGTCGATCATAACAGTTTCAATTTACATGATTTCCTTCATTGAAATGGATGCATCATTTATATGTATATTTAATCCATCTAAATTTTTTAAACTTCTTCTGTATATACCCTATTTTTTTAATCTGTTGATGTCCACCTGTCTGTTTAGACAGTGGATGTTTAATGGTTTTATTTGTACTGATACATAGCGTATGGCATTAAAATAACTGAAATAATAAGAATGTGCAGCATAGATCACTTGGTTTCTTATTAAATGTTTGTCTCAAGAAAATACAAATATACAATTAAAAAACTGAATTTTAAATTTACCTGGAATGCCTGAGTCAGTTATGGCACAGTAACAGAATTATAAAGATTTAATATAGATAATTTAGACAAGCAATCCACTTTGAAGTTTAATCTATCCAGCTAATTATAACAAACCACATAAAATTACCTGCCCAATAAAAAAAAAACATAAATAGAATACAAAAGCAACCTATTAAAAGGGAGGAAACACTTGTAAATCATATATCTAATAAGGAACTAATATCCAAAATATATAAAGAACTCACAAAAGTCAATATCAAACAAAGATGATTAAAAAATGGACAGAGTATCTGCATAGGTGTTTCAACAGGTATTTGAAAAGGTGCTGAACATCACTAATAATCTCATAAAATGCAAATCAAAATCACAATGAGATCGATATCACCCTATATCTGTCAGAATTGCTATCATCAAAAACATGAGAAATAATAAATGTTGGCAAGGATGTAGAGAAAAGATAACACTTGTGCATTGTTAGTTGAGATATGCATTGGTGTAGCCCCTACAAAAAGCAGTAGTAAGGGTCCTTAAAAAATTAAAAATAGAACTACAAGATAATCCAGTAATTACACTTCAGGGTATTTATACAAAGAAAATTAAAACATTAACTCAAAAAGATATTTGCACCCCCCACACTCACTGTAGTATTATTTAAAGTAGCCAAGATATGGAAACAATCTAAATGTCCATCAATGAATAGGTAGATAAATGAAATCAAGTCAGTTGGTCAGTCAGTCAGAGGATCAATATATCTATCCATCCATTCATCCTTAGAAATACAAATGGAGGAAATGGAGTGTGTCCCTGTACCCACCACCCTCAACAAAAAGATAAAAGAATGGAAGTGGCAAGTGCCTAACAGGTGTCTACCATAAAAGACAACATATCTAGTAGTATTTGATGAAAAACCTACTAGACTCTTCCAGAAATAAAAAGGTATTGGGGAACTTAGTAGATGTTTGAAGACCTGTCTGAGAAATGAATGTGATGTCATATTGAAACATTGGGTAAAAAATGTAAGTATGACTACACTTGAACTCAGAGGCACAGTGTAATATGAGATACACAGCCAATCATAAACAACTGAAAGAAGAGGCAGAATCTTTTGATTATTCATTAATCATTTCAGATTATTAAGTTCTCAGATACAGCAAGAACATAAATTATTTTCATTTCACCAGGTATCTGATGAACACCTACTATAAGCCAGGCAGTGTATTAGGATCCAGGGATTCAAAGCTAAATAAAACAAATCTTTGCCCTTGACAAGTTTAGCATCTCATTGAAATTGGATATAATGAACAAATAATTACTCTGTATGACAAGTCCTATAGCAGAGATAAATGGAAGTCTCCTTAGTTACACAGATGATGATGAAGACATCATGAGTATACAAATACTGATTAATGGTTTTAGTTTATACACCAGTGAGAGTAGGGGACAACTTTTACATACTTACATAAAGAACTGGCTTGGAAATAAACAGTTAAAAATAATTAATGAAATATGTCTATTTATTAATGGCTTAAGTGCAGTTACTCAACTAATAATACTCAGTTATTCATTAATCTACAAACTGTTTCCACACACTACCAGAAGAATATATAAAGAAAATTTTCTAACTACATGCCATGATTAAATTAATTGGAATTCTGCTCTATATTGGCAAGATCAAGCAAATATTAATGTTAGGTAGAGGTACTTTGTATAACTTAATCAGAATATTAAATTAAAAAAATCAATTGAAAATGCCTGGTTTAGACATCTCTAATGCTAGACAAGAAAAAAATGCTATTTGTGACAACATGAATGGATATTGAGATTATCACGCTAAGTGAAATAAGTCAGAAAGTTGAGAACCATATAATTTCTCTCCTATGTGGGATATAAAACTGAAAGCACCAAACTAAGAAAACAAACAGAGACACATGGACAACAGTTTACTGGCTACCAGGAGGGTGGGGGGATGGGGAAAATATAAAAGTAAAAGGGGTCAAATATATGGTGACAGAAGGAAATTTAACTTTGGGTGATTAACACACAATGCAATATGCATATAATGTACTTTGAATTGTACACTTAAAACCTTTATAATTTTATTAACTAATGTCACCCCAATAAATAAAAATTTGAAAAGAAAGAATCCCAAGTGCAATAAGAGGCCAATATAATAGTCTAGAATTTCAAAAGAACCAGAAAGTCTGTTATACTCTAGCAACTATGGTGTCTGCAAAAGCTTTCCTTCTAACTTTGGGTGATTGAGAGGATCATGTCACAAAACCTGAACTTGGTCACTCTACAACCACAATGATGTAAGTTCTGGTTATGAGAAAGTCTTCAACACCCATTATTTCTTGCTGGTAATCATGAAGGCTTCTCCCATGACAACTGAATTTTATTTTGATGAAATAACACAAGTAAAAATGATGTCTACACTTCTATAAAAGTACCAGAGGTAAAATCATCATCATCATCATCATCATCATCATCATCATCATCATCATCCACAGAAAAATAGGAGAAAAGGAAGGTTCGTCATGAGGTAATAAAGCCTAAAGTTTTTGACTATTGTTTCAGGGAGTGTAGGATCATAAGTATGGGCCTTGAACCATCTGACAGAAAGCATAACAGAGCAAATGCTACTTTTTCCTCTCAACTTTTTCAAGCTTTTGCTTTCTTTTTGATAGAAGACCACTTAACTTTCCATGGATCTACCTTCTGTACACCCATATATGTTTTCCTATATTTTACTGATGGTACCATCTTTTACTACCAGCTCTTCCCTTTCTGGAGACTCTGCAAGCCTCACTTCATCGCTTCTCCACCCCAGACCAGCTGAATCAGAATTTGCTGGTGGGGAGCTTAAGGATTGTTATGTTAGTCAACTCCTTCAAGGAAATATTTTTTTATCTTCAGGCAATATTCTTCAATCAATGTTGTATCCTCCAAAATTCATGTTAACACTCTAACCTCTAAGGTCATGGTATTTAGAGATAAGGCCTTGGGCAGGTCAGTAGGGTTAGGTGAGGCCATGAGGATGGATCTCATGATGGGATTAAGATCATTATAAAAGAAGGCATCAGAGAGTTTGATTTGCCTCTCTTTCATGAGTGCAAGAGGAGGTCATATGAGCACATAGTGAGATGGGGGCTGTCTAAAAGCCAAGATAAGAGACCGCAGAATGAAACCTATCTTATAAACACCTTGATTTTATATTTCCCAGCATCTAGAAGTGTAAAAAATAAATTTCTGTTGTTTAAGATACCCAGTCTATGGTATTTTGTTGTGGCAGTCTGATTTGACTAAAATAAGTTAGTTTAAAAAAAACACAGCTTTATTCTCAGGGCTGGAAGCTCTTCCTGAAAGTTGTATGGAAATTCCTATTAAGATTTAGCAGGAGTTTCACCTTGAGAGATGCCTTCCCTAAACTTTACTACTAGGAGAGTCCTCATTTGCATACATCTAAATGATCATATGACTAATATAAATGTGAAGGTTAGGAAACAAGAGTTAAATTTGTCCTCATTTGCAGTTCTCTACGAAGGAGTCTTCTCTCCTTGAAGAAGACTCTGTTGGCATAGTGGTTTTCAGAAGGCTATTGAATTTCTTGCTGAAGGCATTTATTGGGACCATTTATAGTACCTTTTGAGCATGGGCATAAATAAGGAAAAGAAAATAAGGCAAGTTCCCCTTTCACATTATTTTCCCATTTGAGATGTTTGGCTCAGGGAAGGAATTCATGAAAAAAAAATTACTTAAAAAATGTGTTCTTCTGTGATTTGGGGCTTCATCACCTTAAAATATGTATAAAGACAAAGTATGACAAGTTCAAAGATTTTAATTTTTTTTTCAGTGTCACAATGTTTAGAACAGTTTCTTACTCATTGTAGAAGTTCAAAGAATATTTGTTGAAGGAATGAAGTAAGGAACAAATGAGTAGATAAAAAGGACCCCTCAGGACAAACTTCTCTTAGTTACATGGTAAGGTCATAGTAGCAAGCTTTTCTGTCTCTCCCACAAGTGAGAGGTAAAGTGAACGTGCCAAAGTGCTAGCAACTGGTGAATATAAATAAATTAAGGTGTTCATTTGAATATTTGTACAGCTTTTCTGAGGATTTAAAATGTTGCAAAAATAAAGAATTTGGGGAAAATATAGAGTGTCTGTTGTATTTAAACACTATTGTGTAATACTCATTTCTCTTCAAATCATATAAATCACTTTTTACTAAAGATCTCTGTGAAGATATGCCTGTACATTTTTCTTGTGTATCTGAATTTAAATTTTTAATATAGATAAAAACAAATACAAATATATATTATTTTCTTCTTTCTTATATAAAAGACAAAATACTACACACAGTTTTATTTCCTAGCTTCTCAGTCCCTCTCCCTCTCACCCTCCTCTCTCACTCTCTGTGTCTTTCTCCCTCTCTCTTGGTTTAACAATAAATCCTGAAATACTTTTCATGTTCATGGAGAGCTTTATTATTCTTTTTTATAGCAAAAAGTTTCATAGTGTGATTATATCATTGTTTATGTAACCAATCATTGACAAAAAAACAATACTGCAATTAATAACTTATACATACGTGATTTTATGTATATGCAGGTACATCACCAAGAAAACTCAAAGGTGAGAATAATATGTCAAAGGGTAAATACATTTGTATTTTAATAAATATTTTCAAATACTTTCTTTTGGTGCTGTATGATTTGGCACTCATATCAACCATGTTTTGAGAGTGCTTGTTTTCCCACAATTTCATTAATAGATTATCTTGTCCGACTTTTGTATTTCTGCCAGCTTGATGGATAAATTACATCTAAGTATGGTTTTAATTTTAATTTCTCAGATAATAAGGTTGAGCATAAGTTCATATAATTACAGGCCATTTTAAAAAATTTTTCTGTGTATTATCTATTCATACCTTTCAGAAATTTTCAACTGTTTTTATCAATATAAATAAGGGTGTTTTATTCATATCTAAAGGAAATTAGGACTGATTCTATACTCTGAATAATATACATTTCCCATGTTTTAATTTGCCTTTAACAATAGAGTTTTAATGTTATCAGTCTTTTATTTTATGGATTTCTGATTTAGGAAATAGATATTCTTTACCCCAAAATTATATAAGATTTTTTCCTATATCTTTTTCCTTCAAGTATTTCTAAGCTATTTTTTCTTACACTTAAATTTATCATTACACTTAAATAAAAATTTAATTTGTAATTTTCCCCATGTTTAATGCTAGGTAATGGATCCAACTTTATTACCAAAAGGCTACCCAACTGACCAACCCTATTAATTAAAAAAAAAAAAATCCTGATTGACTTGAGATGACAGCTTCACAACATATTAAATTTTCAAAAATACATATGTATATGGTATCTTTCTGTAGTTTATATATTGCTCCATCGATTTGTCATTTTTAGTGTGTCAATATGATATTGTTTTGATACTTAGAATTTTACATTATTATAGTTAATATCTGGTAAAGACGATTCTCCTTTATTGCTTTTTATTTCTTTTCTAAAATTTTTCTTAATATTCATGTTTTTTTTCCATATAAACTTTAGAATTAGTTTAGTTTTGGGGTGGTGGCCTCTGTATAGACAGATAAATAGGTTGATAAAGTTATTTGGGGACATTTTTCAATTAAATTTATAAACAAACTTTGGAAGAATTGTTCTATTTATGAAGTCATATATTCAAAACATATCTTTTCATTTGTTTTATGTATTTTCAAGCTCTTCATCAAGGGCTTCCTTGAAAATCCACAGCTATATCTTAACAAAAAATTATGTCTCAATTTTTCAGATCTATATCTTATCATTTGTTCTATTATTATAAGTATCATGTTATAATAAAATTATTGTTTTGTATGGCTATCTCCCTCTCTGACAGTACTCTCCATGAGGACATGGATATCATATAAGAAACTAATATGTTTGTTGGAATGAAGAAAACTATGAGGTACACTCTTTTATTATTCCTACATAATTGTTTTCTAAGATGAGATTCAGAGACTTGTGACTTGTTTAATTCTAAAGCCACAGAGCTAATAAATGAGACCCATTCTCAGATGCAGGCCTCATGATTTCAAATATTATGTTATTCCATACCTTGTGATATATAACAGTAGAGTAACAATATTAAAATGCTATAGTTTTGCAATTTTATGTCTCTCTTCCTTCAGATAAATTAGCATTGTCATAAATATATATATTTTTGACACTGAAATCTAAGGACATCTGTAAGTGATGGAATTTCATGCTATGGCACCAGGAAAAGAGATGTTTGACCATTGGATCATCTTACTAAGGTCAAATTGAATTATCATCATCATCATCATCATCATCATCATAGAAAGAAAACACTATGTATTAGACACTGAATCAGTATTTTAACATATAATTTCATTAAACATGACAACACTGGTATTATCATATTGCTTTTACAAATGAGAAAAATGAGGCTTAGAAAATTGAAGACACTTGCCCAAGGTTCTAGGACTGATTAGGGGCAAGAGTAACATTCAAATCCAAATCTGTTTGTCTTCAAATTCAAGTTTTCTTTATGCTGAGCTGCTCTGCAAGATGGTAGCCACATATTTTGCCCTTGCCTAAAACTACTTTTGGCTTCAAAAGTAGTTTCCTACAATTTCCAGTTTTCATCAAAATAAGATAGATCTGGGACAAGTTAACAGGTCAAAGGAAAATAGTGTCCTGTCCTATTGGTAAAGCATTCAATGTTATTATTTTTAACTTCATGGTCTTTGGAGTTTTTAGTATTTCTTCTCTATGAAAATATAATTTGCATCTGTTGTAGCTGAAAAGGCAATTAGCAATTCATGACTAATTTAGAAAATACCGGCTATAACTTTGCAGATATTTACATAGTTACCATAAATTATAGTCAAAAACTATAATTTGTTCTGTTGAAATTCTGCTAAAAGCTTACATTTACATAGGCTATCCAAATGCCAAATGTTGGCATGCATTTTTAAAACCAATATATTGGGGCTATTTCCTCATATAATTTAAATTATATTAATATTTGGTACCAGAAGAAATAAGATTTGTTTTATCCCATACAGGGAAAAAGGGACAAAATTAGGCACAGAGGCAAGTATAAGGGGAAAATAACCGCAAACCTACCACACACAACAGTAGCAAGAAATGTTAAGCAAACAAACTGTCTGAATAACATATACAATGCAAATATTTATTACAGAAATGAAATATATAGTGACTTTTACAGAATTTGCTATTAGTGTAAAATTATAAATAGAAATTGAAAAACTAAAATGAAAGTGTGATAGTCAAAAAAAGATGACATTCTCGGGTAGAGAATACTGTGGAAAGGAAAAGTTTATGTTTGGGAATCAAGGGATGAGCTTAGATTGTTTCAGCTGGAGAGTCTTAGTAGACACTCAAATAAAGATATCTGAGTAAGACATTTGACATAGGATACATGGAATATAGGAGAAGTTGAGATATAAATATAAATGGAGAATCATTATGTATCATGATATTTAAAACCATTAAAAACAATAAACATGATGCTAGATGAGACTTCTGGGGAAGGCTGACGTTGTAGATAGAGAAGATAATATGTCCAAGGATAAAATTCTAGGGTTTACCAATATTTAGATGTGGAATCAATGAGGAAGAACCAACAAATTATACTAAAGAAGTTGCAAGTGAGGAAGGAAGAAGGACAATAAAGAAAGTGTCTCAGAGCCAAGTGAAAAAAAAATCTAAAGAAGAGTTAATTATATGAAACTCTACAAAGAAAAACAAACAAAGAAACAAACAAAAAAAACTAAGATGAGAACTAAATTGCTCATTGCTTTTAGAATCAAAGAGGTCACTGATGATGTTGATAAACAGTGCTTCAAATGTGTCATGAGTGTGAAAGCCTCACTGGAATTGGCTCAGAAGAAACTGGAGGAAGACAAAAGGAAACAAGAGGAGTCAGATCTTTGGAGAGTTTGGTTGTGAAGTGGAGCAGAGAAGTGAGGTCATAGCAGAGGGAATGTAGATTTGAAGAAGTTTTTATTTTTTTATTTTTTAAGATAGGAAACAGTAAAACATTTGTATATAACAGGAATAATCAAATAAAGAAGAAAATATTACTAACATAGAAGAGAGAGGGGACATTTCCTGAACTGAGGTGTGAGAATTGATAAGAGATCAGATTCTGTGCAACTGGAGAGAAGCTGGCCTGAAAAAACTTGGTCTGTTGGGCAAATAAAAAAAAAAAATCAGCTATCTCAGTGATAATAATTATTCTTGACTAATTTTTGAGAATCTCATATGTTCTGAAAATATAAGGTATTAATCTCTAATATTATGGTGACTTTCACTTATATGTTAAGTAGATCAAACATGCCATGGCTTCTGTGAGTGAGCCCAGTGGAAACAAAGGCAATATTAAATAGCAGAAACTTACCCTTATAATAAAATATTAAACTCATTACTTATATTTACAAATGGTTTTGAGAATGATTTTGAGTTGAACTGAACTAAGCTATTTTTAGGAGGTTAAAATATGACAGTGTTTCTTTCTTAACTTATTCAACAAACTTTTATTGATAAGATAGATAAAATATAGTCCTCGCTTTCCAGGGGTCAGTGAGTACAGAAGAGAATTAGCAATTACAGTACAGTGTCATTAGTGCAATGATAATAAATAAACGCATCTGGAACTATGGGAACAAAAAGGAGAGTTAAATCATTAGAAAGTAGAGCAGGATGAATAGAAACGTCCTCTATATAGATGCTTAACTGGAGTTTTGTAGAATGATTTGGTAAGAAGATGAAGTGTAAAGAGTAATGGGAGAAAGACACTCCAGAAAGAGAAAACAATACAAAGTTGAGAAATTACCTGAAGGTATCAGGCCAAGGGATCTGAATGCTGCATATCACCTTCTCTGGCATGTGAATACAACCATAATTACTGTTGCACAACACTACCAAGCCTCCATATAAAGACTTAATACTGTGACTTTATTGTAAATATAAGTGTGAATTGTAAATTCACATTCCATTTATCCCTGTATTACCATGCAGAAAATATATTATAAACCATAAACCTATTTCAAAAAATTCTCTTTTAATTTAAAAATAATTATTACATATGCATTATTAAGAATACTTCAATGTCTATCATTGAGTCTCTTTCATAAAATATTTTATTTTAGTGCCTCCAGATTGGATCTATTCAGTTTGACATATATTTTAACTGTTAAATGTTATTTTTCTATTAAAATTCATAAAGTCAAGAAAAACTTCAATTCAATACAAGTTAAATGCCTTTCTTCCCACCTGTCATCTGCACAAAGCTTATAATTTCCCTAAAATTATGCAAAAATTAGCTAATTAAGATTTAATTTGCTAATTCTTGCTCAGTTAAACTAGTGACATATGCAAATTGCCTGCTGAGCCCTTTAAAATTTTGAAGCAAATGATAAACAAGATTTCCTTTGAGTTTAAAAAAATGTAAAGAATCTGGTGATTGACACAACATAGTGGTTGATAGTTGGATAAATACTATAGTTGTATTGGAAGCACAAATTGTCATATTCATAAAGAGCTAATGAAATGTACACACAGGCATGTTAATTACAATGTCTCTAGGACTATAAAGATATTAGAAGAGGATATGAACAGTATGGATCTCTAAAAAGAGAATATATTCCAACTATTATTTATAAAATTATGGGAATTTCTGTAGGCTAAATACTTGGATTCACTGATTTTCAACTTTGTAAATATTTTGTTCGATGAGAAACAGAAGAATATCTACTATATTTTGAAGAGGAATTGGAATTACTTAACATTGAATTTCCTTTAAAAAGGATCAGCAAATATCAACACAATTACTTAAGTCAATATGTTCTGTCAATGTTTTCTAGACCCCCAAACACTAGACATTTTAAGCAACTAAATTTGTGGCACCTTGTTACAGCAGCAATAGAAAATTAATACAGCTACTCATTATTATTCCAGTACATATACATAGAACAAGTATTTTACAGCTGGACTGGGAAAGCTATATACTTATATCTAGGGATGCCTGGACATCTGGTATTGACTACTGGCCAAATAAAGAGCAGTGAAATCAATCATGTGCTTTTTAAAGTTTGAAACTCCCCTGAAAACCTCCAGGGCCAGTTTGTTTGCTGATGGCTTCACTTAGCATAATTGATTAGCCTGGCTTGGCTATGTGGCAAGAGGGAAAATAAGACCTCACTGAAAATTCTATTTTGAGTTTTCCTAAAATCAAGATTTACAGTACAGTTTTTGGTGGTTCAGTCTGGAAACAAAGGGTTTGTTTCCGTGTTTGAATAATGATCCTGTAGAGATTAAGCCCAAATATCTCTCTACAGATTATGCTTACCTGCACTACCTTCTCTTACTATACATATCCTTTGCCTTTAAATGAAAGCCTTAAGTGTGTTTGCTTGGTAGATTCTTGTAAGTTCTTTTAAATATTCAAACTTGATAAATTTTGTGTACTATTACAATAACATACTTTGTCCCTGTTTTCTAAATTAGGTTCTAAAAATTTTAACAGTACTCTAAGATATCCAAGAATCCCTGTAGGCTCTCCTTATAAGGATTCTTGGATATTTTAAAGAATTTGTTATGTGGTATCTTCTTATTTGCACTAGCATTTCATTTTGTAACTTTTTTTCTTAAATGCTTATATCCTCCAAAATATTACTTGTGAATGCACTTTACACTAAACCCTGTGTTAAGCTACCTACAAGGAAATTGACGAAATTAATTTTATAAACAAACAACACACACACAACTATATATAATCTCACAAGGTATGGCTTTTAGCATCATTTGCATCATGGGCTTATATTTTATAAGTAAAAGAATACTTCTTTAAATGTTCTTTGTTTGAATGCTTCAGAGGACTCTTGAAACAACTGCTAATGTAGCAGATTAACCAACATGCAAAGAGCCTACTTGCTATGAAGTGCATTTCATGTTATAGAATCATAGGTTCACCAACCAGAAATTAATCCTTTTCATGTTGTGACCCATATAATTGTGAAGTGAAATGTGATGTTGACATTAGGAATTAGAGCTGCTTGCAATCAGGCTGCTATTCAAGTGACACCATTTTGTGGGGTTTCAATTAGTTCACACAATAGGGGGCTTTATGATGACAGGAACATGAGTCAAACCAATATCAAGGGGTTACCAAAATGGAATTACTTTGAGGAATCAATCAAATATTCCCTCTTTGCTCATCATTGAATTTAGATGTAGCTCTCAAGAGTTGATTAATAGGGTGTCTTGCGGAGGTTTGTGTCTCAGATGTTGGAGTCTGGTGATCTTTCATTTTTTATGCTTCCTCCTGTAACACTGGCATCTTTTATCATGCAATAATGATCAAGGTGTAAAGAATCCCTGCAGGATTAATGATCAGAGGAAAGGAGTTGAATGCACAAGAGGAGGTTACTAGTTATTAGCCCTTAATGACTCTTCATTATTGAAAAATATGCTCAAAGTCTTATTGCTTTTTTGAAATAAATATATGATGAAACAAGCAAACAAAACATACCACCTCCCATTATTTAAATTTTTTCTTACATTAAATGATCCACAAGTTTGATTATACTTGATATTAAATCGGTTATGTCAACTGTATTAATTCCTTCAGTTAATCATTCATATAACAAAATTTTAACTCTTTGCTACATGCCAGGCATTGTGTTGGATGATCCTAATAAAAAATGAATAATTCTATTATTTATAAAGCTTCTATATACAGAATCTTAAAACAATTATATAAGGTAGGTGCCAGAATTCCACTTAGAAGTAGAATTGTCTTTTCACTAGTTCACATCCTTAATTTAAAATAGATTTTAAAAATTGCATAATTAGATAAGTGCATATTAAAACATCACTTACAGTAGAAACAAAGGCAAGCATATTAAGAGAAAAGCTATTTAAATGATACAGCCTATAATGGAATATTACACAGCTATTACAAATCATATTGTTCAAAAGTGTTAATGACAAAAAAATTCTCAAGTTTAAATCTTCAATTTAGAAGCTGCATATTAAATGAAATATACATTATAAACCCATTTTTTTATGGAAAATATATACTTATGAAAAAGATCTAAAAAATAACCCAATAATTCCAGAGTGCCAGGATTTTGAAAAGCAATTTGTCAATAGGTATAAAAATCTTTAAAGATGTTCATATCATTGGACCCAGTAATTTTATTTCACTGAGATATTATATATAATTTTGAAAATCAAGAAACTCTGAACATAATTGGGTAATGGATAAAAATGTATGTATATAGTCAAAACAATTAATGAGTAATTTCAATGATATAAAGAACACTAATAGCATAATGGTAAGTGAAACCATCGTCATGTTTTCAACGATGTAAATAAATACAGGTGTGTCACCTTGAAGCTAAACAAAGATTCAGATATAGCCTTATGTCTACAAAATCAAAATGGATATTATTTTAGTGTCTAGGAGGACAATGAGGTCCCCTTTGAACAAGATGACTTAAGACAATTGTCAATTTCAAAGTTCTTTAGAGGTAGGAGGAAGACAGTTCGATATCTTAACCAAAGAAATATAAAAACTAAAACATTTGGCAGACTGAGTAGGTTGAAAACTTCCTCTGTAGATCAGGATCTTGAATTACATAAGTTTTAAGAACCTGTAAGACAAATCTCTCTTTTTCATGGAGTCCTAAACACAAACTCTACATAGGGCTTAGTGTAGTTCAGCAAAGGCTCCAGCATGAATTAAATCAGAGTTCCAACCAAAATCTTGGTTCATCATGCAACATCTACCTGCTGAGAAGGTTGTCCATCAATCAGAATAATAGATTACTTTACTAGTGAGTAAATTAAAAAAAACAAGAAAAAACAAACAAAATGCCTTAAATATTTGGAGCTTAAAAAAAATGGATGAATATTTTGCACTTTAAAGATTTGTAATGCTTAAAAGGATATAACCTATTACAGAAATATTCAGCTTTCTAAAGTCAAATTACTATATATAAATGAGTAATTAACTTAGCTGTGATTTTCAGTGGAAATATTTATAAGTTTATGTACAACACCAGAACATGAGATTTTGCATATGTGTAAATTTAATTTACTAGATTTAAGTATTTTGGAAGTTAAAAATTTTAAGTACTTAAAAAAGGAAATCAAGTACATAAATTTAGAAATGTAGTGTAAAATAATGGAAGGTGTTTGAGAAACTTTTTAATTGGAAAATATTATCAAAGACTTAGTTTTTAAGAATATTCCATATTATAAATGTTTGCAAAATAAATTTAAAATGTAACAGAAAGCAAGGTTTCTAAGCAGTGATTAAGAATTTAAAATCTACACCTCTGGATGGTCCTCTTTTCTAAGATCCTATAACTATGATTGAAGGTATTAAATAACTTACATTTATAATATAATTTGCATAAAATAACAAAATTTTTAAAAATATGCTAAAATATTTACAGTATGCATCTCCATTTCATGGGATGATATATTTTTATATTTTCCTGATCTGAAAAATATCAAAGAATATTTTTTATGAGATTATATTGTGATTTAAAATTGTCTCCTAAAGTTGAGCATAACATCTAATCTCTAAACAATTTTTTTAGTTTAAAATAAAAAACTTTTTTTGAATTTTAAAATTAAATTGCATCAAGTATTTTGCTCATTCAAACAATATATTACAATTAAGTATTTGCTTAAAAATAACAAATATGCTGTTATTTACACAAATTCCTATAAAGTTGTAAAACCATTTGGTCATAGACTAGCTGACTTTTTTAGTAAGTATGGAATCAGAATATTTATTCACAAGTTACCTATTCTGCAACCACTTTACCACTACACTGTAATGTGATTCAGGACAAATGACCAAGCTCTCTTAGCTTCTCCATGGGCAAAATGGGAATAACATTGCTATTTCAAAGAATGATTATAAACATTTACAAGCAAGGAAAATAAATATACTTTTTACCTATAAAATGCTATGTGAATAACATCAATGGAAGGAGATTTATTTATGTTTGTTTTTGTTTTATTTTTCCTTATAGAGTCTGTGTAGAAATAACATAGTGGTAAAAAATTAATTTTAATTTTCATAAAAATTAAAGTTTAGCCAGAGAAGTAAATAAAGTATGAATGAAGAAAACAAAACAAAAAAGTGTGAATAGATATGTAGTACAAATAGGGAGAATGAAGTAATATTAAATAATTTTGAGGAAAAGATTATTTCATTGTTTAAAATACCATAGAGTAAGTACTGTGATAAACACAAAATTTAACATCAACTGCAAATAACCTAGTGCAAGAAGTGACATCACAGGGACAAATATATATTGACTGAAAATCGTATTTGTAGGTGGTTCAGAGGGATTGTGGAAAACATCACAGTGATGTTTGTTCAAGATTTTAAAGAATGATCAAAATTCATCAAACAGAAAAGTGAAAAAATATTATTTTAGGTAAAAGGAACAACACTTAAAGGCAGAACAGTAAGATACTGCATATCACTGTGCATCTCTATGCAGTGAAATGTCAATATACATAAGCAGGGATTCTATAAAGATTATGTTAGTTTTCAGGCAAATATTTACTTCAAGTATATACTTCATAAAGAAAAAAAATGCTTTTAATAAAATTACTATTACAAGTTAAGGACTCAATGATGAGGGATGGCAAGTGAGAGCAAATTTTTCTGTATAAAAAACTGATGACGATGTAGTCCCAAATAATAAATTCCCATGTTACACTGCTTCTTCTGCTTTTTGTAGTAATTTGCTTGTTTTTCCTTCATTTTTCCATTGACAGCTCATAGTATAGGCATAACTGCCTAATAGTACTTAGAATTCACTGGAGATCAATTAGAAGAAATAGAATTGTTGTTCTGACAGGTGTATAATTGTACTGACTCTTAAAATCACTCACTAATTCACCTGAAAAAAAAAATTCCAAACTAACCTTTGGAAAGAAGTCAACCAAGATTTGCTGTTTTTAATTCAATTGCCAAGAGCAGCAATTTCTTTTTGCATAATGAAATTATTTGTTCACATACCAATTCTTACATTTCCCTAGAGAATATCAAGAGAAGAAAAAAGAAGTGCATTTTATTTAAGATTTTAAAATATAAATGTTTCAGTAGAATTAAGTAGTGTCAAATAATAATTGAACCTTAAAAATATAGTTTTAGGAAAAAATATAGAGAGATTATTCAGGTATAAAGTAACAACATTCAGTTTACTCAGGGTGAAGTTCTCAAACAATATTCTCTATGTGGTTTCTCCCAAACTTATTGAGAGAGAATCCACATATCATAATTTGCCTATTTCTGTTGAAGAATTTGTTTTCTTAGTATATTCACAGTGTTATGCAACAATCAGATAAATCTAACTTTAGAAAAATTTTGTTCCCTTTAAAAGAAACCCATGCCCATTAGCAGTCACTCCCCATTTCCACAACCCTTCTACAGTCCTAACTTTTTGTAGGTTATTAGTTTTTGTAAATGGAAAAAATGTTAATTTTTATAATGATAAAGAGGTATAGGTACAACTTCATTCTTTTGTATTTGATAATACAGGTTTCTCTGTACCATCTGTTGACCAGAATTTTTTTTTTTCACGAAATGATCTTGGCACCTTACTGAAAAACAACTGATTACAGATATATGGGTTTAGTCCAGGACTCTCAATTATTTTCTATTGATCTATATGTTACTGTATCTTTGTAATAAGTTATGAATTCAGTAAGTGTGAGCCCTCCTACTTTATTCTCCTTTCTCAAAATGTTTTGGCTATTCTGGATTCCTTACATTTACATAGATTTTTTAGATAATCTTGTCAATTTTGGGGCAGGGGCGGGGAAACTCAGCTGGGATTCAAAGAGATTGAGTTAATCTGAAACAATTTGGGGACTATTGCCCCCTTAACAATACTAAGTCTGTCTCCCAAACCATAAACAAAGAGTATTTTTCCATTTATTCTGATTTTTCTTTCATAACTATTTTATAGTTTTCAGTGTATAAGTCTTGTACTTATTTTGCTAAATTATACCAAATATTATTCTTGTTGATGCTATTATGTTTTATTTATTTTTCAAAACATTCATTGTTAATGTATAAAAATTGATTTTTGTATGTCGATCCTGTATCCTGTAAATTTGCTAAAATCTTTTAATAGCTTTAGTTATTTCTAGTTCATTAGGATTTTCTCTGTTCAAAATCATACTGCCTTAGAGATAGCTTTACCTCTTATTGTAATCTGGATTGCTTTTATTTCTTTGTTTTTAATTACCCTGGCTAGAACCTTCATTAAAATGTTCAGTACAAATAAGGAGAGTGGGCATTATTTTATTCTTAATGTCAGCAGGGAAAGCATTTCGTTTCTAACATTAAGTAAGAAGTTAACTGTGTTTTTTCTGTAGCAGCCTTTGGTCAAGTTTAGAAAGTCACCTTCTATTCCTACTTTGTTGAGTGTTTTTATCATAAAACGGTAATGAATTATATTAAATGCGTTGACTGTTTATTGAGATAATCATAACTTTTGTCCTTAATTCTATTAAAATGGCATATTAATATTACATTGATTTTTAGATGTTAAACCAAACTTGCATCTGGAATAAATCTTAATTGGTCATGATATATAATTTTTTTTACATAACACTGGATTCACTTTGCTGGTATTTTATTGATAATTTCTTGCACCTATATCCATAAGAGATATTCATATTTTTCTTTTCTTGTGATGCCTTTGGTGTCAAGATTCATAGCCACTAATTTGGGAGATGCTCCCTCGTCTTCTAATTTTTGGAAGAATTTGAAAAATTGGTATTAAAGAATTGTTGATATCAGTATCGAAGAATCCCTTTTGAAGAACTGATATTAATTCTTCTTTAAATATTTTGAAAATTGTACCAGTGAAGCTATGTGAGATTTTCTTTTGGGGAAGCTTTTTGCTTAAGAATTTAATATCTTTTCTTGTCTATTGGAACTTTCTATTTTCTAGTTTCAGGAGTTTGTGTCTTTCTAGATTTTTTTTTCATTTTATCAAAATTATCCAATATTTGGTATGCAGTTGCTATTAGCATTCCCTTATAATGCAGAGAAATATTTATTTATATATGATATGTAGTGATGCATTCTGTTTTATTCCTGATTTTGGTAATTTGAGGGTTCTCTTTTTTGTTTTGAATAGTCTAAGCAAAGATCTGTCAATTTTGTTAATCTTTTCAAAGAACTAAATGCTTATTTTATTTTTAGCTACTTTTTCTCTTTCTTCTATTTCACTTATTCCCACTTTAATTTTCTTCTTTTGGCTTGTCTTCAGTTTAGTTTGTCTTTATTTTTTGAGTTTTTTTTTTAAAGGGGAAATTAGATTATTGATTTAAGATCTTTCTTTTCAGGCATTTACAGCTGTACATGTCCCTCTAAAGACTATATTAGCTGCTTGTCATATATTTATTATTTTGTTTTAATTTTTATTTACTTAAAAATATTTTATAATTTCTCCTGTAATTTCTTTTAAGACTTATTAGTTATGTATAAGTGTGTTAATTTTCTCATAATTGTGGATTTCACACATTTCTTTCTGTTATTGATTCTAATATCTTCTAATTTTGATCATAGAATACGCTGAATAATTTTAATCCTTTTGAATTATGGCTTGTTTGATGTCCTAAAAGATGGTCTATCCTGGAGAACGTTGCATGTGAACTAGAAAAAAAAAATGTTTACACACTCTTCTTGGATGAAGGGTTCAATGGATATCTATTAGGTCTCGGTGGCTTATACTGTTTTTCAAGTTTTCAGTTACTAAAAGTGACACGTTAAAATCTCCAACTATTCTTGTTAGATTGTCTAATTCTTTGTCTAATTCCATTAGTTTTGTTCCTGTGGATCTGAGTTAATATCTGATGTCATTTCCTTATTCTAGTGAGCTTTACTCTCATCTATTTCCTTGGTTCGATTGTCAAATACTCTACATTCTATATGTTGTAACAATTATATACATATTGTTTTATACCAGTTCTTAAAATTAATTAAAGGAAGGGAGGAGAAATATGTATTTATGGCATCTTTTATAGTTTTACTGATGCTCTTTGTTTTTTCAGGTGTATTCGAATTATTATCTGGAATCATTTGCTTGCAACTTGAAGACCTTCTGTTATATCTTTAATTTGGGGTTACTAGCAACAGATTCTTAATTTTTGGTCATTTAGAAATGTCTTCATTTTGCCTTCTTTTCTTATCCTTTTATTTTGAGGTAAAATTTACATAAATAAACCAACTGTTTTAAGGTGAGCAATTTAGTACATTCATGTTATGCAAGTGCTTTAATTTTTAAAAGAGCTTTAATGTATATATAATTTTGGTTGATTTTTTTTTCTTTCACCACTCTAAGCATGGTATCTCACTGTCTTCTCACTTACATTGTTTCTGATGATAAGTTAGCAAAAAAAAATCTTATTTAGGTTCTCATATATGTGATGAATCATTTTTCTTATTGCTTTAAGACCTTTCTCTTGGTCTTTGTTTTCAGTATTTTTACTATCATATATCTTGTTATGGGTGTCTTTATGTTTATTGTACTTGGATTGTATTACGTTTCTTGGGTGTGTAGATTAATATTTTTCATTGGAGTTAAGAATATTTTTTGGCTATTAATTTACTGAATTTTTTTTTTTTCTGAAAAATCAATTTTTTCACTTGGAGTAGAGATTTCACTTTACGACTAGAGCCTGTGTAGGGAGAGGAGAGCCCGATCCTTTTAGCCTACTTTCCTGGAAAAGAGATTTTGCAACATGTAGCTAGAGTAAATAAAAAATGAAGGTGACTTTTTCCTCTTGGGGTAAAACCACATTCCAAGACTTGGAGATGGGGGAGACAAAACCCTACCTTCTTTATGGGGTAGAGTTTCAAGAACATGGATATAGGTGTGAAGTAATGGAGTGAGTCATGCCACAAGCTCTTATTGTTCTTACTGAGATTAAGTAGATTTTCTTGAATGAATGTTTCTCCATTTGTTGTTTACTTTTAGAAAAATAAAATTCAGAGACTTTAAATACATTTCTTTCATATATAATTTTCCCCGGGGCAAACTATTTTTCTGGAAAGAGGGTTTGCTGAGATCCTTACTTCACTATTCTGGAAGTCCTGCTTCTCTTAGATGATTTATTTTTAAGAGAATCAGCTTATATGTACCTCCTGGGATATCTGAAATAGAAAAAGATTTGACTCCTAGAAATACTTACTTTTCAAGGTTAGGAGAAAGAGATAATAGTTATTTATTATTCTGTAGCAGATTTTATGCTGAATAATTTATACATAAGCAATCATATTTAATCCCCGAAACAATATTTACTTTATTACACTCATCTTCTTTAGCAGTTACTAAGCTCTAAACTGGGCTTTAACAACTCAGAATAGTCAAATAGTAATTGCTTAAATTCTTTGCCATGAGCTATAGTTATAAAGGTTTACTGTACCATTAGAAAGGGTTTCACTTACTACTTTAGCAACCATACCAGACATTGAAAATGGATTATTACAGTTATAACTATTGTGTTGAGGCTGAATGTAGCCTCAAAATTCTTCTTAACCCAGTTATCTGGACATTTTCTTCTCACAAATGCTGTTTTTTCTTGTTTAGAGAGTTTATCAGATTTAACTCAAAACAGATGATCAGAGTGAATGCTGCTTATGTATGACCATTGACTTAAATTTCAAAATTATATCTATATGTTGAAGCCTATGTTAGGACAATGGACCACTTTTATAATTATATGAGAAAGTCACATGTTTAAATGCCAGCTTTAGATTCAGAATAATCTGGATTTTAATCTTGGTTTCATCCTTTCTAGTTGTGGAATGTGAGAGAAATTATTTGGCTTTATGAACTTCTTTCCTTACAGACTTCCATTACCTATCATTTACTTACCTTTCTATGCTCAAGAATTATCACTCTCCCTATATCATCTAAGCATTTTTTACAGTTCTTTTAAGGAATATAGTGCTTCATATACTTATTTCTTTGTACATCTCCTTGTTCTTGCTTCATAGTTGTCTTTCCTCTTTGATAAAGTCACTTGCTTGCAACCTGAGAAAATTATTCAATTATTTCTTTAATCTGGGTTTGCTAGAACTTGGATAATGTTCTCCTACATCAAACTCAAGCATCATCTCTCTGCAACCCAGCAAATGTAACTCCTTTCATTATCTCATCATAACATCTTAAATAGATTGATTATTACAAACATTCATTTAAGATCAATTTCCTTTCAATATAAGAATTTCATTAAAAGAAAAAAAACTTTTCTCTTTGCCCAACTCCATGTCTGCTACATGTGAGGTATTGAACAAAAGTTCAATGTGCACTGCATAAAACTGAATAAAACTGAATAAAGAGTTACAAAAACACATTCTAAAGCAAAGGTCAAATAAAATTGTTCTCCATTTCAGTACATAATAATACTCAGTTTAGGAAACAGATCTAGGCTGATAAGTGAGAACAATTGTGTTTTTTACAGGTCATTGGATCAAGATGGAAAAAAATATATGTTTTATATTGGAAAGGCATTTGCAATTATACAAATGTCCTTATTATGCCTAAATCAAAAAATCTACACCTCTAAGCCTCAATTGATGCTGCCCCTCTACTTAAAAATTTATCACGATCTATCCCACTTGTCCGTCCTCATTTTTGTTTCTGCCTCTTTCATTTTGTGCTGTAGCAACACCAAATTCTCTCTCATAAATTCTCTCACACACTTCCTTGAATTGATATACAGGCTCTTACCTCTGCCTAGGACATCCTCCACCTCCATTCTAAGCTTATTTACCTGGCAAACATGCAATTATGATATACACTGTAACACTGTATTCAGCAGGAAAAAGAAATGAAGTACTGACACATGCTACAATCTGATGAAACTTGAAAACATTACACTAAGTAAAAAAAGCCAGAAACAACTCATATATAATTCCATTTATATGAAGTATCCAGAATACATAAATTCATAGAGACAGAAAGCAGATTAGTGGTTAGTTGCCCAAGACTGGATAGAGAGAGAAATGTGGAATAACTGCTTTATGGGAAAAGGGTTTCCATTTGGGATTAAAAAAAAAATGTTTTGTAGCTAGACAGGTAGTTGCATTGTGAATATACTTAATGCTATTGAATTGTGCATTTTAAAATGGTTAATTTTAGGTTATATGAATTTCACCTCGATAAAAAAATAATGAAAATGATTATTGTATTATAATTGTAAAAGTAGCATAAAAATTTTTTAGAATTATATTAGCAATATAAAATATGGACTTATAAAACAAACTAAGTGATAGTCACTGTCTGGGCCAAGGCGGACATTTGCAATAATGTAGTAGTTTTGAATTGGAAAGCCTTTCAATCTCTTTAACCTTACGAAAGTTAGGTAACATATTTTTAGAGGTTCAGTTATATGAAAAACAAAAACAAAACAAAAAAATATAAACTGTGCCAGCTAAAACTCAGTGTTTGGGGATATCTATATCTGTAAAGTCTGTAACATGGTGGCAGGCATATAGTGAGCATTGGAAAATAGTAAATGTGATTGTTTTCATTTATATTTTGTAATATTCTTACTGATCCTTTATATCTCTTAATTTAGGAGAAAAAATATAGAATTGCTTAGTAATGTGCTAAGTGAAGCTTTTGCTTCAGGTCAGTAAAACCAAGCTCTGGGCCATCTCCTAAGAGCATCATATTTAACTCTGAATATCCTGAGTTCCAGAGTGTAGTCCTGGGGGCTGACATGGTAGTACAGTTGAACATAATGGAACAATGGCCTTTCACACCCCACTCTTCCTATTTATATGGATTGGGAAGCCTCTAGTGAAACTTCTTCAGCTGATCATCATCGAAAGTCTTTGACACAGAAATCCAAGAGCATTAAAAAAAAAAAAATGAAAAAGGTTTCCCATGCTTGCCTGAAGTATCTAAGTATAAGGACCTTCAAGGATTTTTGTGAGCCACTGAAATGGGTTTTGGAGAACTAAATTTGTATTTGTCTTTACATTTTATTGCATTTCCATCTGACCACAGTCCCTGCTTCATGCTCCAAGAAGTTCAACTAGTAAATTCGAAGAAAACTCCTGGGATAGACATCTTTTTATACTCTACCATTTTTTTTTTTACAATGTTTTTCTCTGGCCTCTGAAGGAATCATTTTCTTTTGCACTTGAAAAGGCTTTTGTTAAGAGTCCTGAAACTGAGATCACTGTGCATCCATTTTGGCAAAATTAATCCAGGAGTAAAAATGCCAGAAGGGAGCTGGTTGTTTCTATTCTGAAAACTTCTTTAAGTGGTCTGAATAAAAAAGAAAAATGCTCCCTGCAAGCCTCCCCTGCAAATCTGCTGAGGGTTATCAATGCCTCCTTTTTCCAATCAAGGCCTTCATCAAAGCTGAAGCAAGGCAAATCCTTAACAAGTAGGAGACTTAATTATACAATGAAGAAAGAAAGAAAAAAAAAAAACAGGTAGCTAATCTCATCAGTCACTAGCAAAACTGCAATTGAATCCTTTAGAAATTATACAAGGTAATCAATGATGCAGAGAAAAATAATCTATTAGGTGTTCAAAACATACACACACAAAGCTTGCCTTGGGGATAAACTGGGGTCAGACCATGAGGCCTCAGAGGCCATTTTTCTACTTTAAATTCATGAGGCTTTGAGTAACTCAGTCTCTGAGCTTCAGTTTCCTCATATCTAAATGAGAATACTAGTAAGGCGATATTATGGACAAATGCAGGGATAGTGAGAATGGGGACTGTTTAGCATGAAGGGGCACATAGAAGAGAAATTATTCTAAATGGCTTGTGCTGTAACAAATTTTGAAATTGACATAAGGCCGATTGTGTGCTCCTTTCTGTCCTCTTCTTATATATTCCAGTATCACGCTTGCACTATACTGAGAGCATTACTTTCCTTGCCTAACTTCCTGCAGGGGCCTCTTAGGTTTTGAGGGTCAGGACTGTGACTGATATGCCTCATTCGGCTTTCTATTCTTGGGACCCTCATAGGACCTGACATTGAGTAGCCACTTATCACAAACTAATTTGATAGTTACATTAAGCATTATATGCATTAATATATTCTATTTTGTTGAAGTAACAGGATATTAAAACTGTAAGAAAGATCTAAAATCGTTTATCTTACCTTTCTTTTTCACATAGGAGTCTTGTAACCCAGGGAGTCTTATTGTCTGGATCATAGTCACATGGTAACTTGGAGGTAGATTCAGAATTAGAGAGCCTATTCCCAGTCTCCTGAAAACTGTGCCTTCTATGCTACATCACACTGCCTTCCTTTATTATGCTTCTTTTTTATTCAGATGTCAGAAAAAGAGGAATCAGGGTCTGTATGGTTTCTTAGAAAGAGCTAGTATGACTAATTTTCTCCTTTGAACTTTAAAAAATAAATCTTTATAAAACTACAGTAACCTTTGCAGATAACTTTTATTAAGAGAAGTAAGTGGGTTCCAGGAATGTTTAAGTTCATTTGGAAAGAATAATTCCTGACAAAGCACATGGACATCTAACAAAATGCTGATTCTTGCAGAGAGAATTTAGAATTTTCTAATAAAACCTATAAAAGCATAGAGAAAGGAATTGGCTGGATTATTTTATGATGAATATATTTCAGAAAACTTCATCGGTTGGTAAAAATAATTTCATAGCTCATCTTAAAATATTCATGCACTTAAAATAGTATGAGCTCCCATTTTCATAGTGCTGCATGTAGATCATTAACTTAGATCTCACTAATACAGAATTTGTAGTATGATTGAAAAAAGCTGATAATTACCTTTAAATTATCCTAGAAAGAGCTATTAAGCAATTCCCATATAGATAATATTGTCAAAGCACTGATTAATTTCCTTAGGTGAAAGTTTAGTTTGTCCAATTAGCTATAATATCAATTTTGAGAGCAAAGCTCCTTACGTTTGAATTCAGATCTGTCACTTAGTAACTATAACCTGAGACAACTTAGTGAGCTTAACTGAGCATCAATTTACTCCTTTATAAAATGGGAATAATGTAAGTGACTTTGCATGCCTCATAAATTAGCTGTGAAAAATAAATGGGAGAATGTACTTGCATTGTAAATGAAAATATGCTCAGCCTCAGCACAGGCTAAGTTATGATTATCAACAGTAATAATATGGTAATTTTTACAAATTATTATCTCTCATCAAGCAAATCTAGTCATATGTTTTTGCTTGTTTTCTGCTTCTGGATGTACTTAAAAATATCAAAACTATAATTTATATCATATTAATTCAGAGTTGTCTCTAATTTATTCTAGCCAATCTCCTAATTATTTATTAGTGAGGTTTCCTCATACCTAAAATGTGCCCAAATATGATCTTCTATGATATGTTGAATTATATCTCAAAATATTTGCTGCCCCTTCCTGGGTTTATTTTCCATGAAGAAGGATTATATACATGCTCTGATGTACATAAGAGTGACCACGTGATTTGCTTTGGCCAATGAAATGTAATGAAAGTAACATTTATCATTTCCAAAAGACGCTTTGTCTACAAGTTTGTGGTTTTCAATGTTTTATTTTTCCCTTTGTCCCCAAGCTACTGGTGCCCAAGACAGAGGCTGCTTTGTCAGCTTGGGTCCCAGACAAAGGGTAAAATAGAATGGGGCTGCACATAATACATAATAAACATATATTATAAGAAATAAATTTTGAAATATTAAGTCATTCAGATTTTGAGGTTATTTGTTACCACAGCATAACTTAGCCTACGCTTACTGGAGCAGCTTTGTGGAATACAGAACTATCCAAGCCACCCTCTCCTTAAAACACTTCACTATCACAGTATATTCAAATTATAGCATGATATTTTAAAATTCTCTGCCCCTATTCCTGACAGCCCACCCCCAGCCTCATTACCTGTTACTCCCACAAATTCACACTACAATATCCAGCAACGTCAGACTGTTTCTAGTTCTCAGAAATCTTCAAGTTGCAAACACTTCCATGTGTGTGTCTTATTTCCTGCAATCCTAAAGATTCACATTTTCCTGCAAAATCCAGCTCAAATCATTTTTCTTGCAAAAAGTTGGACTCTGTACCCCATGATTTTGCTGGAGATAAAGTCTCTCTTCTATTTTTGCCTCTTTTTTTTCTTCTATAAAAACAGAAGAAGACACCAAACGTGTAATGTTTTAAGTTTATGAGTACAGATCCAGAATATTCCCTTTTCCTCGTGATGCCTGGTACGATGTAGACATTCAATAAATGTTGATTTGCATTTTATTTATTTATTTTAAAATGAGAGACATTGAAACACAAACCTTATGTTTGAAACATAGGCATCACATTTTGTAGCTTGAGGAGGTCACACTTCTTTTTTAAGTCTCGCTTTCTCTCCCAAGAAGAGTATTTTTTTTTAATATTAGAAAGTACTAGAAAATTATCATGTGAAGTATTAAAAGTATAAGTTATTAATCATCTTCAATGAGATTTACAAACATATTTCATTAGCTTTCCCTAAGTCCCACTGGGCAAATATTAATAGGGGTTTTACTGACAGAAAACTCTTAAAAAGAGTTGTCATATTTGAAGATAAAATTGAGTCCAAATGTATTTGAAATGTTCTAAACTTTTATATTTCATCTATTTTAACTTGGTGACATACTCCCACCTTATAATACCCTCCTGAATCCTGTACTTATATGGGCAACTCTCTAAATTACTCATATTTTTAAGGAAAAAGGCATACATTTTCCAAGTCATAGGCTTGTAGGAACTTTGCAGGCAAGGATTACTTTTCAACCTCTACTAGGAATCCCCACTTTAAAATAAAACTTTCACCATTATATATCTCTAAAACATTTCTGTAAAAGATTGATATTATGTGTTGGCCACTTTAGAGATGAGAAAAACGAGGCCCAGTTCACTGTCTCTAATTGTTCAATACAAGTGATGTGTGTAACATGAAAAGTTAGGTGCCAGACATTGAGATAAAAGAATGACACTATGCTCAGATCTCTGCCCTCATACTCTTCCATTTCCATGGAAATAGTACCTCATAGATTAAGAAAAAATTGTTTTGAAAAATAGAGGTAATAATTAAGTGGTAAAGAGACAGAATAGGGTGAGTAATTTATTCTCCTGCAGTAGGATACTAAAAAAGAGGAATAGATGAGATAAAGCTAAAAGAAGGTGATATTGGATTGGACTTTGAAAGACAAGTAGTACCACAACAGGGGACACATATACAAGGGCATGGGAACATAAAAATGCATAGTGCATTTGGGAGAAACAAATGAAAGGAAGGTAGAATACAGATTGATGAGTGGGCAAGAGTATATGGTCTCTAGTTCCATATTAATATACATACACATACATACACATACTATATATATATAGTATATATATATATATATATATAGTATATATAGTATATAGTATATATATAGTATGTGTATGTATGTGTATGTATATGTATGCATATGTGTATGTGTGTGTGTGTGTGTATATATATATACATATATATATATATATATATATATATATAGTATGTGTATGTATGTGTATGTGTGCATGAGTAGTGAGAACATTAAAGATACTTTCTTAGGAATATTTAAGTATATAATACAGTATTATTAACTATAGTCGCCATGGTATACATTATGTCCAAAGAACTCATTTATTTTATAAACGAATGTTTGTACACTTTGACCAATATCGCTCCATTATCCCCATTCTCTAGCTCCTGGTAATCACGATTCTAGTCACTGTTTCTATGAGTTGGACCCTTTAGATTCCACACATAAGTACTAACATGTAGTATTTGTATTTTTCCATCTGACTTATTTCATTTAGCATAATACATCAAGGTTCATCCATGTTGTTGCAAATAGAAGAATTTCCTTCTTTTCATGGCTGAATAATATTTCATTTTATATACACATTATATACATTTACATACACATGTGATTTTATACACACACACACACACAATCATATTTTCTTTATTTATTCATCTGTTGACAGTTTGTTTCCAAATTTTGGCCAATGTGAATGATACTTTAATGAACATGAAGTGCCGATACTTCTTCATGATAATAAATTCATATTGTTATTGCTTGAATCTTGCCTATGCAACCCCTCTAACCAAAAGCTCCATCGTAGTGGATGAATTTCAAACTTGGGCACAAGGTACAAATTTGAGAAAAGGATATACTCAGCCTTGGAAAGATAGGGTAGTAAGAATAATGCACTCCAAAATTCTGTGGAACTAGAACCCATTTGTCTATCCAAATCAAGTACCACTGCAACCAAAATTGTTTAGCTCCACAGGCACCTTATTTAAATATACATATGTGCATGCACACGCACACACACAATTCCAATTAAAGATTGGTTAACTAAATGACCATAGTGTCACAGGATGTAGTATCATGTGACCATATAAATGTTACTTATAAAAACTTAATAACATGGAAGATATTTCTAATATAATCTTTTAAATAGTATAGAAATAAAATGTAAGCAGTTTGATTCCATACTATAAGAAACAGGCATAAACATAAAGTGTTTTAAAAATTCAAAGGAAATATACTAACATTGCAACAGTAGATTTCTCTGGGTGGTAGTTCTCTGAATAATGTTTAATTTACTTTTCACAGGCTTCCATGTTCAGTACTTTTTCTAGAATGAATATGTATGTTTATAATCATACACATGAAAAATACACATGGCTAAAAATAAACCTATAATATATGAAGGAGAATATCACAGTTTGTCCTTGGTTAGATTAGTTTTGCTTACAGTAGGCAAAGCAGTCCACTCACCAGACTTAGATGTTCTCATTGGGAGTAATTGAATCTTATTATCAAAAGTGCTTCACAAAATGCTTATGATTTACCTTGATCAACTGCTCAAATGTGTTTCTACTTCAAGAATTGCTTTAATGCCTTACATAAAGCAGAACTCGGTTGACCTTTTATATAAGATTAAAGTGCCATATAATTAACTTTTTTATATACAAAGTTAAAACTTAATAAAAATGTGAGCTGAAATGCCAAGACTTTAATTGCAGACTTCTTTCCTATTTCACATGGTGAGCTGCTAAGGAAGGCTTAGTTTACTGATCTCTTCTCTCAGGCACTTTGATTCTGATTAGACCAAGATTTGCTAAATGTGGCCCACTCAGAAAGAAAACAAAAAAAGAGAACTCAGAGATGTAGAGCCAAAGGAAAAAGAATGAAGTTCAAGCTCTTGGGCATGTCAAGCTCTCAGGAATTCTGACTTTGGAATTAGATCAACCTCAACTTAACTCTAAGTTAGATACTGATTGGAAGTGTAATTTAGGCAGGTTATTTAATCTTTAAGCCTCAGTTTCCTTATCTTTAAAATGGGAATAATAACTATCTCATTGGGTGATCCAGAAGATTGGATAAGATAGACCACATAATTCATAACTGGCATATTTCAAGGAAACAATAAATATTTATTGTTGGTTCACTGAAGACTCTTTATGTGTGGCCCATGATTATGCCTCCAACTTTGGATCACAACATTCTCTCTCCCATCTGTCTCTCTACTCTCTGCACTTTCAGTCTAAGTCATGTGGAAATACTTGCCATTTCTTGAAAATTTTACTATTTTGCATTTATAGGCAAAGCTATTGCTTTTCTACAAAATCCAATCACCTCTTCTTGCACAATAGAATTTTCACTTGACACATGACCTCTAGGAACATACACTATAAATCCTAGACTCCTTTGCAGCTAGATGCCACTAGATTTGGGTGAATTATAAGATATAGATATAAGAAAGAACATCATGGGGTGATTTCCCAGTATCATCTTTGAGAATTAGGGTATACCCTTTGCCCCTTACTTTCTTCCTTCTCTTTTCTGATGTATAAATATAGATGCTAATTTGGACTAAGAATGAGGGTCACTCCCAGAGACAGCAGAAAAGTGAGTAAAAAAAAAAAACACACACAAATACCTGAGGACTGTACTAATCCTGGAACTTTATTTAAGACAGAAATAAATATCTCTATTTCCTAAACCACTATTATTTGATATTTTCCTGCTACTTACAGGCAAGCCTAATCCTACCTAGAGAGTGTCAAGATATTCATGTATGCTAATAATATGTAAATGCTATTTCTTGAACCTATTTTTCACAGAAGATTTTTACTACTTTCCATGAAGATGCAGCCCAGTTGTGCCTCCTCCAGAATTCTTTCTTGGATTTCACAGGCCAGGCAAGCCTAAGCATGTGTATGGTCTCTATCATGGCAATTGTGCATTTTAATGATTACTTTCATTTGCTTCCCTCTCTACAATGTAAAATCCTTGGGTGCTAGGAGTTGTTATTTATTTCTTGAGTAAGCATGCCCTATAGAGAGGTTGAGTCAGACAGGCATGTGAAATCTGCTGAACGAATGAACAGAATGATTTACTAAGAAAAAATTAAGCTGTGAGAATTTCTCTATTATTCATCAGCTAAGGTCTTCACATCACTCAATTTTTTCTCCCATCTATTCACTCCCTCCCCTAGCAAGAGAAAGAGGTTGCTTCAACATTGAGTAACAATTGCCTTCAGAGTTTCTTAGTCACATCAAAATGTCCTCCTCCAGGTTCACTATAAATTCATATTGATTTTTCTAACCAGAAATCTCAGATTTGCTGATGTGACTGCAAAGGAAAGTAGGAGGAATAGTGTGAAATCCATCCTCTACCTAAATTTTCATTACCTTCTGCTGTTCTTGGCCCTCGATGACTCAATTACATATTATGTTCTCTTTTTTTAACTTTAGGGTTGCTTATGAAAAATTAAACTAGTTACATAAAAGAGATTATAGTGCTCTTCTTTCACATATCAGAAAAAAAATGAATCATCAGAAACCAAAATAGACTAATACATTTTTTTAAATTTAAACTTCAGATTAGTTCATTGGTGGGGCTTATGTGATAATATATTACTACTACAAATTTTCTTAAAATATCAATACAAAAATGTGATTAGATCTTCTTTCAAGTTCTTATTTCCTCCAATCCACAGAACATAAATTGCTTTCTAAAAACTCTCTTTACTTCATCAGATAGTCCATATTGCTTAAATTTTTGTATGTGCTAAACACAGCTCTGGCTATATTATCCCAACTCAGACATGTTTAAATGCAGATTCAATTGGCTCCAATTATGGTGGATTCAGCCAATCGAAAAGGGATTTTAATCTAACATATATGCTTCTAATGGTTCAGAGGATTATAGAATTTGAGCTCTGCTTTCTCAACTTCTTTAAGTGATATGGGAGTGGGTAAGGAGACAGAGCCTGTTCTTGATTATAACATAATTCAAACTGAACTATATACTGGTAACATGATTCACAAAGCCCATAAGCAGTTTGGCTGTTTAGCATCAACTTTTCATAGACAAGGTCCCAATCTGTGTATAGTTTTATATTTTATAAATTCACTCAGTTCAATTTAACAATTTTTTGAGCACTTACTACATACCAATCACTGCCAGGTAGTGGAGCAGCTCCCTCAGATAAACACAGTGCAGTTCACTAAACACAATACAGTCTGGCAACTTACAAGGGGAAAGCTCAGAGTTTAACGAACATGGAAGTGGCAACTAGCTCAATCTTGGCTGAATAAATGCATCCTTTACCGAAGACCTGATTTCTATGCTGAAATTGTAAAGACGCATTGTGATTAGTCAATCAAATGTGGAAGGGGAAAACTGTTCCAGAAAGAAGAGTTAAGGAGAAAGAGATGAAGCATGGGAGATAGGGACTGGCTAAGTTATCTACCATCTATTATAATTTTGAATATGGATCAGTTTAGTATATACGCATCCTGCCCACTTAGGAGTGTCAGTGATTTTTCATCCCATTCTGAGAGGGGGTATGGTATGGTGTGGTGTGGTGTGGTATAGTAAGTTGGCATATAGACTCTACAGAGTCAGAACACCAGAATTTAAATGCCAGCTCTACACTTCAATCATTTATCTATTTGTTCATTATTTAATCAAGAATCATATATTAAATATTCACTATGTTCTAGGGATTGTTCAAGCACTTAGTTAACAAAAACTGTCAAAACTCCTGCCTTACGTAGCTTACAGTCTATTAGGAATAGATAAACAACATAAATAAGTAGATTAATTAATACTTTAGAGAAGGATGTAACTGAGAGTGTAGTAGGGGTCTAGTATTACAATTTTAAGCAGAGTAGTTAAGGTGGGCTTCACTGAGAAAGTGACACTTGAGCAAAAACTAGAAAGAGTTGGTGGAATTAGTCATGCAAAGTTCTCAAGGTGAAACTGTGCCAGACTGTATAACCCTAGGCAAGCTGACATTTCTCTGCTTGTTTCCTCACCTGTTAAATGGCAGTAATAATAATATGGTAGTATTTCATAATAATTAAATTAGTTAATGTATGTAACTATGCTTAGAATAGTCAGGCAAAGAATAAACAATTTAAGTATTTGATATTATTATTGTTATTGTTTAAATTGAGTTCTTAATGCCCTGTTGTCCCTTTCAGAAAATCTGCAAAAAATTATCCCTGCTTCCTCTCTTTCCCTTACTTTCACAGAGCTAACACAACAGCAAATACAATAGTAAAAGTATGTACTAAATATGTCTTCTTCTTCTCACCTTCTCCACAGCCACTAGCTTATTCTAAGGTTCTTAGGATTACTCAAAAGCTTCCCAAGCTGTCTTCTTTTCTTCTTATTTTTCCACTATAGTCTATTCTTTATGAAGTGTTTTTTTTTGTAAAATATAAATCAAATCATGTTATTTTCCTGCTTAAACTTCCAGTAGATTCTTACTATACTAAGATTTAAATTTATTCTCTCAGTCCACAAAGCAACTGACCACATATGTGGTTTGACCCTATTCTCCCTCTGCTCTTCTGCTCTAGTCAAATTGATCCTCTTGTGCTTACTTGAAGAAGTTGAGCTTGTTTCTTCTTGCTCTTTTCTCAATCTGGAACAATCACTTCATTTGTCTTTGCATAGTTGGCCCTTTTTGGTGATTCAAATATAGTTTTAAAATCATCACCTCAGAGAGGCTTTTAGTGATTATTGAATCTAGAGCCAACCTCCAGTTATTGCAACACAATAGCCTGTGTCATTTTTCGTATCTGCATCTGTCTCTCCACCACTAGAGAGCAAGAGCTCGGATCTTGCCTGTCTTGCTCACTCATTTTCCCAGGGCCCAGTAAATGTCCCTGTTAAATTAATGGATGAATGAATTAGCAGCATTGTCTTGGTTTAAGATTCAGAAATGAATATAACACTGAATCTTCTATTGAACATATTATGGATGTAAACTGATGATGGCACTTATTATCCAGACAAGAAAAGCACCCTAATGTATCAGTGATATATAAGCTTCATGGTCTCTTCACACTCCATGGGTTCTGCTACTCTATGAATTGCTGAGAATTGTTTCTATATTGCGCTACTTATGGGTTCTTGAATGTGTTCTGATTGTTTATATTTGCACATGTTTAAAATACATCTCCCTACCTTGCTCAACTTAAAACCTGCAACTATTACTTAATAATCAACTTAAATCTCACCTGCTATAGAATTATTTTTCTCAACCACCTGTTCCATGCCTCCATTTGAATTTCTGCAAACCTCAATTTTTGTATTTGTCATGTTGTACAACCATTCCTCTACAGTCATTTCTTTCTCTTCCAAACTGAAAACTGAAATCAGGAAAATATATTAATAATCTTTGGATACATAATGCTTCATGTATAGTAGGTGTTCAATGTTTAGTGAATGAGTTAATACAAAAGCAGACTGTACGCTGTTAATCCCATGTGTTACAATGGTATTATAATAAGCGTACTATGTGATCGTAAATCTAGTCTCAGAATCTGATGTTTCAACAGGGGTACTCTTTAAAACAAAACCCCATGTATTCATATTTATTGTAGATTAAGTCTAAGTAGAACTTTGACACAGAAGTGGGCTTGATAGTATAGAGCTGTAAAGATTGCACTCATGTTTCATCTTAAAATGGGGTACTGACTACTCAATTATTTAATTAGAAAATTAACTAAATTGCATCAAGAAAAATTATATTTATTATAAAGCTAAAATTAGATATTACAGAATAAAATGTAGCCTTTAGTCACAAATGTCTATGTCTGAAATAGGTAAAAACATATAACTCTCTCAATCTTTTAAATGGTACATAAAAAAATATGATTTAAACCTGAGACATAAATGGGCCAAAATTTATGACATAATAAGTTTGTAATATAACCTTAAAAAATATTTTTAAAGATATTTACAGGCAAGGATGAAGTCAATTTTGCACAAAACAAAGCATAAATTATGTCAATAGAAGTTAATTGTAATCATTGTAAACATTTTCATTTAATTAAACAAAATGTCTAAGAAGAATTTTAAGTGATTTATAAAAGTCATAATAACAAAGAGAAAAATAATATACGATTAGAAAAATTAGAACTATGGGCTTTTTTTCAAAGAAGTAATTTTAGTCTTTTTGGGATTATCACTAAACCTGTTATCTAAAATTAAAATTTAGTTTGCGTTTCATGTCAATAATGACAAAAATAGAAACACAAATTATACATATCTGTATTAGCAAAGAGAATGGTTACTTTAAGAAAATGTTTTTCTACCATTAATTCTAAAATAAACCTGTCACCCACAGAATTTTAAAAATCATGTGACTTAGTGGAAAATATTTTTAGAATCAATGAAAAAATCCTAATAATAATAATAGAAAAAAACAATAATAATAATGGCAACAAGAATATAGATTCTAGATTACTCATGGGATACTCAGCATATGCCACTCTTTGTTTTAAGGACTTTATAAAAATCATCTGCATTTCCCCCCTATAATTTCAAGGTCACTATTTTATAACTGAGAAAAGGGTTTAATCATGTTGTAAACATTTTAATTTAATTAAACAAAATGTATTTTAATTACATTATTAATAACACTTTCAACACTTTTCTGACTTCATGATTTATATATTTTCCATCATATCTCTATAATAAATACAGAAGTGGTTAATAGTTCAGATTACAAGATTAAAGCAAAAGTCATCAAGTGCAATTTAATTGAGGATGAAGCTAATTTGTTAAAAACAATACAGCTTTCTACTGGTTTATGTTGATATATGAATAAAACTTAGATTCCTATAGGAGTCTATGGATAATATTCACTAGACTACCCTTCTCCCTTTCTTTTTTGAGTATCTGGACAAGCAGAAAGTTTGTATTTATATTCTTACATATTCACAGAGTACCAACATATAGATTTAAATTCAGTAGTACTAAACAATCATTATACTACATGCTTATATCTCATTTATCCTATACTATGAACGGTCATTACCTATGTTACTGTAATTCATTCAACAAATACTTAGTGAATACCTATTCTAATTTGGGCACTGTACTAGCTATGTAACCCTGTCCTTTGATTATAAAAATGCAAGGGGAACAGTCAATACTTGTAAGAGTTAAAAATCCTACCCAATAATTTCAACATGTACAAATAGTGGGTAGTTTAACCTCAATTGAAAACATTCAATAAAAGTTTTATAAAACTTTTGCATAAAGTACACAGAAATGAATATATTAATGAATATATAACATATGAACCCAAGCTTACATCACTCATGTTCCCCCCAAAACCCTAAGTATTAAAATTTCCAAACCAAAGACTGTTTTCACATACACTGAGACAGGAGAAGTTAAAAACTGTTATTCATGTGGGAATATATCTTGATGATATTTAATGCAACAATTAACATGTCTTCTAGAAATAAATGGGTACATGAAGACACGGATAATTTTTTGGTTTATTTCTTCCACAACAGAAGGTCAAACTTTTTCCAGCCAGAAAAGAAATCTTAAATTGCATGGAAATTGTACTTCAAACATCTATTCCAGAATGTTATTTGTGAAAATTGCTTTAGGATTTTTATCTCAGTGTGCAAAGAAAATGTCTTATAATCAGTAGTACAAATGTGCTTTTATGTAGCATTATGGAATTTGTATTCTCAAGAAGATCTTAAAACAGGTAAGGCAAGTTCCCTAAATACAATTTTCCTGCATTAAAGCATATTACTATTGATGTTTTATACTTCACCTGGCTAACCACAAAAGGTAAAAGTCATGCTACCTAAATTATCCGAGTGATTCCTTCTCTGCTCTTCTGTGTCACTTACCTGATATGTGGCTTTGGAAGTTAAGTCTAATTGTCCTCAGTTGGAAGTATATAGCAAATTCCTTCAAGCAGGTGGTAATACTCAGCTGTAAATGCCTAGAGTCTACAATCTCCAACACCTACTGCTATCCAAAGTAACTCTGTCCTGTCTGTACTGGGCAGTTTCTTCAGAGGACTGTATGTTGCATTCTCAAAATAGATTATTTTAAATTTATTTATCCAAAAAGGACTAGGTGGCACTGAGTTATCATTGTACACAGATCAGCAAAAAAAAAAAAAAGATTATTTTATAGCAAGAATTTATATTATGCTGTCAAAAGGAGAGACTACTCTAAATAAATTGAAACCAGACTTTATTGGTTTCTCTCTTCCAAGAAGAGAAAATTATTTTGCTGGGGTGATGTAGTAGCATAAGACAGTGTTATTACTACTCTGGATGTTTTGTTTAGTAGGTAGTGAAAGGAATGAAATTAACATTTATTGAGTTCCTGCATAGAAACTGGGTGTTATACTTGGCAGCTATCTGAATGACATTAATTGCATTTCTGTAATAACACCAAAAGCCAGGTGTCATAATTTTTATTTTCTAGGATAAAATAATAGTAGCATTTCAGATTTATTGAGTGTCTACTATGTGTAGGCCAATCACGTCAGTCAATATACTAGAGTCTTCATATGCACAACTACATTTAATCCTTACAATAATTCTTTCTGTTGAGAGTATGTGGGAACAGTGGAATGTCCCTGAAAAATATGTATGTAAATGAAATAAACTGAGCAATTTGAATTAGACAGCAAAATTCATACATTTTTTATAATTAACTTTCTATGTAAGAAAGCCAGGAGGTGAGGTCACTCTCAATTCCAACTAAAATAATTTAGGAATAATTTCTGAGACCTAGGCAAGTAACACTGTAACATATAGATAAATCTTGTATGAACATCTTCAAAACAGTTATCCATAAAAAAGTATATCTATTGTAGAACCAAAATGTAAAGAACAGATATAATTTTGCTATTTGACAGAATATTTTATAGTTTAAAAAAACTCTAATATGTATCCCAGAAGATAATGTTTCCCAGAGCAGATGTAAAAATTATTAAACTTGAGATTGAAAAAAATAAGTGCCAAGGGCTTTCAATTTTCAAGGGATATGGATACAAGCATCCTTACTTCTATGACAAGTCTATTCCTTAAAGGCTTAGAAATCCCTAAAAGTAGCCTCAAGCCATCTTCCAGGGTGTAGATGGGGCAAGAGACATTTTTCTAAGGTTAAATAACAATTCTGAATCCTAACTTTTAGTTTGTCAAGAAACAGTTTTATGATAAAGTACTGAGGTCAGAGTCAGAACAATGCCAATACCAGCATTGCTGTCCAAAGGACAGATTATAATTCTCACTATAAATTAATAATTTTTCATTCATTCTCTCCCTACCCCGTGTGCATTCAGGCAAACACACACACACACACACACACACACACACACACACACACACACACACACACACACACACACACGTGCCGAATAATTTGAATTCTGGGTCAGCCATAAGAGTTACCAGACTTAAGGTTATGGATTTCTTAGAGGTAAATGTCTCTTTGGTTTCCCACCAAAAATCCTGCTTTATTGCTGCTAACAAGACCTTGATTTTTTTTCTGGTAAAGAGTAAAGTGCATCTCAAAGGAGACGATGGACTCTTCCCCATTCTCATATGCTGAATCTTGATTAGTGAAAAACAGTCATAGTAACTCTGTTCCCATTGTCTAGTGATTGCCTTTGGATATTGGATGATGCAAATCTGAACAATATATTGATGAGGAAGTTTCTTAAGGGATTTTTTGGAAGCTTTGCCTACTTTTTTAAAAAAGGTACACAAAACAGACTTTTATTTTCTACTTCTGGTCATGTCACATGCTTATCATGTCAGAAACAGCTACCATGGGACCATGAGGTGAGCCACAAAAAGTACGAGAAAATAAGCTGAGAAATGCTGTACAGAAAGAGAGAATCTATTCAATGAGCAACAGTATCAGCCCAACAAGCCCTTGTTATGTGAGCTAATGAATATCCAATTATTTGCTTTGTTGATGTTATCTGTTGCCTCAATCTACATAAGAACTTTTTAGGGATATAGTGAACTTGGTTTATCCATTCATCTTTGATAGACATTTGTGTTGTTTCTACATTTTACTACTATAAAGTTTATGTATTCCTTCTCACTAATATGAGAATTTGTCTACATATCTATCTATGGGCATATGTTTTCATTTCCCTTGGGTAAAAAATCTAGAATTGTTGAGGCATAACATAGGTGTTTGCTTAACTTTATAAAAAAATGACAAAACTGTTTTACAAAATTACTGTGATGATATAATCTCTCACTAACAAAGCGTGCAACATCCAATTGCTTCATATCCTCACCAACACATGGTGTTGTCGGTGTTCTACTGTGCTTTTAATTTGCATTTCTCTGAAGATAAACAATATTGAGCATGTTTTCAGGTGCTTAATGACCGTGTGTGTGTGTGTGTGTGTGTGTGTGTGTGTGTGTGTGTGCATAAGTGCAAGTATAGATTATTGGGTTATTTGATATCTAATTAGTAAGTTCTTTATATATTCTAGACTAAAGTCCCTTCAAAAATATTTACTGCAAATATTTCCTTTTGGTTGACAGCTTGCTTTTTTGTGTTCTTAATAGTGTCCTTTGAAGAATACTAGAATCATTTTTTCTTGAACAGTCTATGCTTTTTGCATCCTAGAAAACCTCTGCCTACCCTTAGGTCATGAAGATTTTCTTCTAGATGTTTTTAATATAATAGTATTTATATTTAGGAGTACAACACTATTAGATTTAATGTTTATATGATGTAAGCTAAGGCTAAAGATTCATTTTTTTTTCTATATGGAAATCTTGTTGTTCTAGTATTATGTTGAAAGTACTGTTATTTCCCCCACTTAATTATTTTGATATTTCAAAAAATTCAGTTGACCATTTATGCGTGTTCTATTTCTGAGCCCTTCATTCTTTTCCATTGATTTTCTTATACACCCTAAAATCAATACCACCTTGTTTTGATTACTGTAGACTTAAAATAAATCCCGAAACTGGGTGATATAAGACCTTCAACTTTGTTTTTCTTCCTATGTTTTTTTTTTTTTAATGAAAATTTCCTATTTGGATTTAAATGGGAATTGTGTTTTCTAATTGTTAATTGATATTACATAGAAACAAAATAGAATTTTATGTTAACCTTGTTCCCTGAGATCTTGTTAATTTCACTTATTCTTTAAAATAGACTTTTTTGATGTCAAATAACTATGATGTACACATGAAACCAACATGACATCCTATGTTAGCTATATTTTAATTAAATATGTTTAAAATTAAACAAAAAACAAATAAAAATAAAAAGATTTATTTGGGTATGCTCTAGAATTTTCTGGGTACATGTTCATGTTAGCTACAAATAAACACTATTTTATTTCTTCCTTCCCAATCCACCAATCTGTATGCTTTTTGTTTGTCCTTCAATACAAAAGAGACAGAAACATTCAGTCTTTGTTCCTGATCTTAAATCATTCACTCTTATTTAATGTGATGTTGGATCTTTTTATAGATGCTATTTATCTTATTGAGATAGTTTTTATGACAAATTGGAGTTGAACACAACCAAATGATTTTCTGCATCTATTAAAATGATCACATTTCTTTTCTTTTCTTTTTTTTTAATCTTGGTACAAATTACACTGATCGATTTTCAAATGTAAAACCAACTTTGCATTCATGAGATAAATTCCATTTGGGAATGATATATTATTACATATTTTTAAGTTGTTCAGTTTAATTTGTCTATATCATGGTAAGAATTTTCTCTATTGAGAAATCTGATTTGTAGATTTTTTATTTCTGTATGCTACCTCTGTGTAGTTTTAGTATTAGAGTATTGCTTGTTTAACAAAATTAGCTGCCAAATATTATTTCTATCTTCTGCAAGAGAGTTGGTAGTATTAGTATTATTTCTTCATTAGATGAAATGTATAATAGAGTACACTTAGGTAGAGATATAGTTCTATGGTTTTCTTTATGGGAAAGTATTTACCTATAAATTTAAGCTTTTTAATGGAGTGTTCAGATTTTAACATTTCTCCTTAAGTCAATTTTGATAACAAGTTTTTTAGGGGGGGGTTATTATACCATTATTTTTAATTTCTTTTTTTACTCAATTATTTTATGTATTATTTATTTGTTTGTTTGTTTATTTATTTATTTATTTACTTACTTACTTTTTTATTATAGTGGCATTGGTTAACAAAGTCCAGTAAGTTTCAAAGTCCAGTACACCATATATATATGGTGTACACATTCCATAGTTAGATTTCTTTCTGTCTTCACACATTTGACCCCTTTTACCCCAACTACCTCCCATTTCTTTAAAGAAATTATTCTTCTATATGGTTAGAAATCTTGGCCTAAGCCTATACACAATAAATTTTTAGAATACTTTTGATGTCTCTGTGATATGTAGTGATGTCCTCTCTTTCCTGATATTGGTTATTGTGACTTCTCTCTTTTTTGTCTTGACTAGTCTATCTAGAAGATTAAAATTTTTATTCATCTTAAAAAAAACTGCTTCTTTAAATTTCTACATTTTCTATTTAATTTAATTTTTATTTTTAATGATATGGGATTTGGGATTAAGTTCCTTTTTTCTTTAATTTCTGTTAATTTCTTAATGTATATTCTAGGATTTTAAAAGTTCTAACATAAATAAATTTCTCTCTAATGAGTATTTTAACTATCACCAAATTTGGATAAATTGATTTTATTTTCATTCTATTAAAATACATTTTATGTTTCCTCATAATATCTTCTTTGACCCATGTCTTATTTATATGTTTAATTTCCAAATATTTGGGATTATGTATATACATCATTCTGCTATTGACTGCTAATTTAATTTAGTTACAACTAAAGACCAAAGTCTATATAATTTCAATACTTTAATTTTTTTTTTTATAGCTCAGCATATGACTGATTTTGATACCTGTCTTGAGTGTACTTTAAGGTGTATTATTCTGTTGTTGAATAGTATGTTCAACAAATGGTAATTAAATTAAATAAGTTGGCAGTATTCATGGAATCTTCTATATATTCATTTTCTTTCAGCTTGTTTTTCTCAATTACTATGAAGGTATAGACATTTCCAACTACCATGTGGATTTATCTATGTGAGATTTAAGTTGTCAGACTCTGCTCCATTTATTTTAAATTTTGTTTTTAGGGTTCTATATATTTAGAATTCCTGTGGCCTCTTGACAAATCACCCTCTTTATTTTTATGAAAAGCCTCTTTTTATCTCTGGCAATAATTCTTCTGAAGTTCACTTTGTCTAATGTTAACACAGGCATTATATAAACTCCAGATTTTTCATACTTAGTATCTGTATGTTATGTTTTTCCATTAGTAATTATTTGATTTTGATGGCTTATTATTTTAATTCTATAATGTTTAAAGTCATTATTATTCAATTTCTTTTCACTTGTGCTCAATTATTTTAACCTATTATTCTTTTTTTCCAGCTTTATTAAAGTATGACTAAATACCACATATATCAAAATATCACATTGTCCATTCAGTTACTTTTAACCTAACTATGCCTTTATAATTAAAGTGAGTTCCATGTAAAAAGGGTTTATTTTAGTCTTGCTTTTTAATACAGTCTGACAACCCTATTTTTATTTGGGATGCTTAGAACATTTACATGAAAATATTATTTATATGGTTAGATTTAAAACAGTTATCCTACTAATTGATATCTAGAAATCCCAACTGTTCTTTGTTCCTTTTCCGTACCTATTTTCCTATTTTCTTTTGGATTAATAAATATATTTCCCCATTAATATTTAATTTCTATAACTGGCTTATTAGTTAGAATTCATTGGCATTATTTTAAATGGCTGCTGTAAAGTTTACAATATTTTCAAATTGTCACTGTATATATTTAAATAATATACTACTCCATGTATAAGATACTTAAAATATTAGATTTTCATTTCCTAGTTGCATCTTTTGTACTTCTATTAGATTTTATTTACAGATATATATATATATATATATATAAATTTAATATATATATATAAGTAAATATATATAAATATAAATATATGTGTGTGCGTGTGTGTGTGTGCGTGTGTGTGTGTGTGTGCATGTGTGTGTGTATATATAATTTCTGTTACTGTTCTTTTCTTGTGCATTTCCTAGTTTGTATTTGAGATCATTTTCCTCTGACTGAAAACCTTTCTTAACATTCTTTATAATGTTGGTGATAAGTTCTCCCAGCTTTTATTTTTTTGAAAATATCTTCATTTTACTTTAATTTTCAAAAGGTATCTCTCTCTATATAGAATTCTAATTAGATTTTATTTTCTTTACCTCTTTTAAAAATGTTTCACTGCATGGTTTCAAGTAACAAGTCAGTATTAATTACTCCCTTTGTTTCTGCACTCATAATGTTCTACGTTATTTTTTTTCCTCTGCCTTATCACTGGCTTTTAGCAATTTCATTGTTAGATGCCTTGATTTGCTTATCTTTATGATTATTCTGCTTGTCCCTTGGACTTCTGTACCCATGTATTTGTAGTTTTCTTTAAATTTGGAAAATATTTCATCTATAGTTTCTTTAAATAGTCACTCAGCCACAAGCTCCCACCTTATTCTTCTGCAATTCTAAAGTTTAACTGCTTGATTCCACAGACCACTGTGGCTCAATTTTTTTCTCTTTTTTTCAGTCTTTTTAATATACGTGCTTAAATTTGGATAGTTTCTATTGCTATGACTTCAAGTTCACTGATCTTTTCTTCTGCAACACGTAATTTGATATTAATCCCAGAAGTAGTTTTTTGTTTTGTTTTCCTTTTTTTTTCTTTTTTTTGGATATTATACTTCTAGAACTAGAAGTTCCATTTGGATCTATTTCATAGCTTTTAGTTCTTCATTATGTACTTGTTGTCCTTTAAATTCTTGAGCATAATCATAATAGCTATTTTAGGATTCTTTTGTATTAAATATCATATATGTACTTTCTAAATCTTCTTTATCAACTGATTCTTTAATTGTAGGTCACATTTTACTGTTTCTCTACAATCCTAGTAATTCTCCAATGAATCTTATTTTCACATGCTTAATTTAATTTTCTTTTAAAAAATGTTACACTTCATTTTGGCAAGAATTAATTTGCTTGTGGATCAGCTTAATTTTTCAGACTTGTTACAAAAGTTTTAGAGTACCCTTTAATCTATAACTAGTTTTACACTACTATTAGGGTATAGACTCTCTGATGTCTCTGCTGAATCTTAAAATCATTTAATAGAAACTCCCATTTGCCTTATTAGAATATGAATGCCTCCCAGCCATATTCAGTTTATAACTCCATAGTTATTGTTTGCCATTGTCATGGAATTTCAGCCTATGCATGTATATTACTATGTATAGTAACTATATATATAATATTATATGTAGTATTCAGCCAGAGTCAAGGGTTCTGAGGTATAGTTCCAGTTCTTCTTTCGACAGCTCCCTTCTTTCTGGCACTCTGCTCCTTAAATTGTCATTTCCTAAGAATCTCCAACTTCTTCTTCTACTTTTTTTTCCTTACGCCTACAGCACCTAGTCTTCCTAGGTGGTCTCCCAGGCCTGACCTTGCTTAGCTTCCGAGATCAGTCAAGGTCGGTCATATCCAGGGTGGCATGGCCACAGACTTAGCCTCTACAATTTTTAATCTCTGTCTTCTCAACTTAGCTAGACCATTCTGCTTTGCTTGAGATTCCCTTCCTTGAACCTCAGTGTAGAAAATGTCTCAGGAAGAACATCGAGTAATTTTACATTTCACCTTTTCTGTTTCACTTTTTTCAGGGATCACAGTTCTTGCCTATTGATCATGTCTGAAAAGAGTTTTATTTTAGAAAAACATCTTTGGTCTAGTTTTCTATTCATTAATTGTGGGAGAATAAATCTGGTCCCAAACACTCCATAATTTCCAACAGCAGAAGTCCTAATAAGTTCATGCTTGAGTAAAGATACAGAAAAAGTGAAGGAGCTAACTATATTTTATATATATATTTGGAGAAAGAGATTTTAAAGAATAGTAGTAACAACTGGTACAATGGACCAAAAGCATTTGTGTGCCTGGCGGGTTTAAGAAACAATGACAAAGCCAGTGTGGATAGAACAGAAAAGGTGGGAGAAGAGAACAACAAGAGTTCAGATCAGAGACTGAACTGGGGTCAAACTATGTAGAAATTTATAGGTCACAATAAAAATTTTGGCTTTTAACTTGAATACAAGAAAACTTTGAAATTTTCATTTGTTTTGTAGAGACATGATCTGACTTCATTTAATAGGGGTGAGGGGCAAGGGTAGACCAGGAAATGATAATGTTGACTAGAATAAGTAGCTTACTGGATAAGAGAATTAGCATACTTTAAGATTTTTGAGAATTTTTAAAGTTGTATGAATAACACTATTCTACCTACTTGAAAACAAAACAAAGCAAAACAAACAAACAAACAAAATAACATGTTTTCTGTTCATCCATAGTAGAATGAACTTAATTCCCTAATTAATTATAAAGTAAAACAAAACTCAGCTCATCTCAGCAGAGTACTCTATATAGAATCCTCTCTCATTGGTTCATTTGTATTCTCCTTGTTTCCACTATCAAAGCATTGTGGCTCTAGGGGGATAAGTTTTTCTAGTAAAAGTTTTTCTGCCCAATTTTTATTTGAATTATACATATTCTTTCTTAAGAATACATAATTAGTGCTTAAACATATACATAATTACATAATTAGTGCTTAAAACAATTTATGTTTTTAATTACCAATTTTTTTGAGCTAGTAGAGTTAAATCACTAGTCAAGGGTCTATTACTGGTAACCTGGTATCTGAGCTCTAAACGGGAAAAACTGGTAGAGGCATCTACCATGGGTGGCAGGAACTGCAGCAAACAGAGGAATTAGAGAAGAGATGATCTGTTAAAGAGATTTGAGGTTCAAATGCCAGGGTAAAAGAATATGTCCAAAAAAGACTAGTATGAAATGCTTAATTTTGGAGAGCAATTGAAGTTGGGAGGAAATCTTAATGGGAGAAAAAAGAGGTATTAGCTAGTAAACGAGTCCAAGCTGAGGTAATGGAAGTTGTTGAGAATAACCTTTGAACAGACATTGCTTCAGTGGATATATGTATGCTTGTGATGTGCACGTGTGTGTGTGTGTGTGTGTGTGTGTGTGTGTGTGTGTGTGTGTGTTACTGCACGGGTACAAGTTTATAAACTGCTTTGGCTTAAAGTGCCAGAAGCAGGGCTCATATTAGGTATGAAACAGATATAAATATATACCTGGTTGTTTGTATATTAACGAGTTTTTAAATGTACCCCAAGAAGCAAAATCATGTACCTTTTACAATGTATTAGAGTTATAAGTGTTAAATAGCACACATACAAAACTTAGTGTGAATGGTAGTTCACTTATGCAAACAACTAAAACAGACTTTTATGGAACCCAGGTAGGAGTGGGGATTGGAATACACCTCCTGCTGTTTTTCTGATTTGCTCCTAAGCTCATTAGATGCTTGGTACCTCCTCCAGGGGATGAATCTCATCTTCAGACAATGTTAAACTCATTCTCTTGCACAGAGGTAAAGAAGCTATTTCCCCAGTGGAGTTTTCAAAGGCAAACATTTCCTGCAGGAAATCAAACAATTCTAGAACTTGACAAGGTAGCTAAGTATATTCAGTTTAGCAAGTAGCTGTCAGTAAAAACCTCTGTATACCTCCATGTGTAGCCTCAGGCCCCTCCTGAGGATGAGAAGGCCGGCCATTAGCTTTAAAAGAAAGGAAAGATATTTGGAAATTATCTTGCAACAAACACTGACACTGACAAAACAGAAATGGATAATCTCAGGTGACAGAAATGGAGGAGCCCCAAGCAGCATAATTTAATGTTTAGCACATATATGAATATGTACATTTTGCATTCTTTTAAAACTAATATATATGAAAATAGGAGTCAGTTTTGAGACATTAAATACACAGGAAAATAAGCAAACATATAGTAACAGTAAAGTAGGACATTTGTTCATTTATACGAAATGCTGTTTACCAGCAATCCTTTCTCTATTATTTCACTTTTTCCTTAGCTCAGCCCATTTTCCCATTGTCATTAGAATTGTATCGAGTGATGTCAGCATCATGCTGGCATGAGAAGACCTCCAAGTCTCTCTCCTTGAAATTGCAACAAGTTAGATATCTATAATTCAACAGAGGATTCCCTGTTTGACACACAAACACATATATGAGATCCACACATTGAGACATCTCAGGGTGGGCATATCTGAGTGAGCAGGGGAGGCAGATGGAGGGAAGGACAGAGACAGGAGTGGCAGATGCAGTCTACAGCTTGCTGTGGTCACAGCTTATGTGATAGCAATGAAAGGCGTGCAACCTCTATGGGCAGACAAAAGGGGCAGTGGCAGCAATCCAGCCTGAGTGGCTGACAGATATTGAGGTTAAGTCCAGGGTCAGAAGCAGATAAGTGCTATAAAGGGTGACAGTAGCTGAGAAGCTACCATCACCATTATAGGAATCTACACACTTTACCACCCTCCTGTGGCTCATTGCAGACTGTGGATGGGCAAAAACAATTTTCCTAAGTGGTCTGTACTCATTGAAGTAGAACTCACTAAAAAGAAGAGTGCCACAGATGTGTAAACCTGCTTCCCCCAAACCACCCTTCCCCAACCCATTGCAGTGGAGCCTGGTAGAGACAGATGAGACACCCCAAACACAGCAGCATAGCTGATGGGTTCTGGTTATAAAAAAGCAGTGTCAAGAACACTCAGGTCAGAAGACCATAGCCTGTCATATCCCACCACCAGATGGGGAGCAGGGGGAGGATGCTGCTCCAAACCCCAGGTGACCAGGTGGTAAAGTGAAAATCCACCTCCTCAGACACTTTTCCCAAGAAGATATACAAATGACCAATAGGTATATGAAAAGATGCTCAAAGGGTATAATAAGGATGAAAATCAAAATCTCATTCCTATTAGAATGGCTATTATCAATAAGGCAAGAAGCAGGTGTTGGAGAAGATGTGGAGAAAAAGAATTTTGCATATATTGTTGGTGGGTATGCAAATTGGTATAACCACTGTGGAAAACAGCATGGAGGTTCCTCAAAAAAACTAAAGCTATCATATGACTCAGCAATGTCTTTTCTTGCCTGAAAAATTTGAAAACATTTGTTCTTAAAGACATAGAGACTCATAGACATGAACTATATAATAGTAGTTACCAGAGGATAGTGGGTAGAAGAGGAGGAGGAAGGTAAATGAGGCTGGGGGGTCAAATATAAGGCAATAGGGGGAGGGTGAAGTGGGTAAAGGGAATCAAATATATGGTAGTTGAAGGAAACTGGACTTTGGGTGGTAAATACACAATAGAATATATAGATATCAAATTACATAGTACACCTGAAAATTATATAATTGTATTAACCAATGTTAACCCAATACACTTAATTTTTAAAAAGATTTTAAAAAATTAAAAAGACAAAAAAAGAGACATAAGTACTCCTATGTTTACTGCAATTTCATTCACAGTAGTCAAGACGTGGAAACAATTTAAATGTCTTTCAATAGATAATGAATAAAGAAGATGTAATAAATACAACGGAATACTACTCAGACAATACTACTCATTTCATATAGGATGAAATATAGCCATTTGCGACAACACGGATGGATCTTGAAAGTATCATGCTAAGTGAATAAGTCATATGAAAAAGGGTAAGAACCATATGATTTCACTTATATGTGGGATATAAGATAAAGTAACAAATGGACAAACAAAACAAACAAAATGGTTGACACAGACAACAGTATGATGGTTATAAAAGGGGAAATGGGGTGGCAGGAAGATGAAGAAATTAAAGGGAGGCAAATATATAGTGATGGAAGGAGAGTAGACTGTGGTGAGCATGTAATGCAATACACAGATGAAGTGTTATAGAATTTTACATCTGAAACTTATAAAATGTTATTAACCAATTTTACCCCAATATATTTAATAAAAATAATTTTACATCTTTAGTGAGAGTGAGAGAGAGGAGAAGAAGGAAGAGAAGCCAAAACAACCACTGCCACCTGCCTTTCAAAATTAAACCGGCTTAACAGGAAAATACCCTCTCCAGAAATAATGACTGGAAATGTAAATAGGGAAACACCAGAATTAGTAATGGTACCATCCAAACCGATATGATTTCCAGAAAGTTAAAAACAAGTTCTCTTTTTAAAAAGATCGTATAATGTAGTAGTCTCCAACCTTTTTGGCACCAGAGAACAATGCTCCAATGAGAATCTAATCTGGTGATCTGAGATGGAGCTGAGGTGCTGATGCTAGCATTGGGGAGAGGCTGCAAATACAGATGAAGCTTTGCTTGCTGACCCACTGCTCACTTCCTGCTGTGTGGCCCAGTTCCTAAGAGGCCATGAACCAGTACTGGTCTGCAGGACGGGTGTTGGGGACTCCTATTCTAGTGCCTGAATATAAAAAATCCTTAAGTGCAAGGAATTTCACCAGATCTTCTCTCAAGTCAGTATTCAGAAGGAAAAAAAAAAAGAGTTGTGTTAAATCAAAATAATTTTATAAAATTACTGTATGTTTTCAGATAGCTAGAAATATTGTACATTAAACATTGATATCTCAGGCATTCTGATTCCATAATCAAATTTCCATATATCAGCTGACAAATAAGGATATCTAAAACATGAAAGAGTGTTCTGTAACTTGAACATTTACTTCTGGATATGCCACTCTTGGAAAAGTTATTTTAACCCACGATTTCTCAATTTCTTGTCCTAAAAAATGAGACAAAAATTGTATCGAATTTACGGAGTTAAGGTGAGAATTATATAAGTTAATATACATAAAATCATTTTAAGCATTACTTACTGGCTCACAATAAACACTTGAGTGGTCATTCTTTTTTAAAATTACTTAAAATTTTTTTTCAATTACATTTGACATTCAGTATTATTTCATATTAGTTTCAGCTATACAATATAGTGACTAGATATTTACATAATTTATAAAGTGATCCTCCCAGTAAGTCTGGTACTCACCTGGCACCATATGTAGTTACTACAGTATTACTATATTCTCTATACTGTACTTAAAACATCCCCATGATTATTTTGTAACTGCCAGCTGTACTTACTCTCTTCACCTGTTTCACTCAGCTTCTCATTTGGCAACCATCAGTTTGTTATCTGTATCTATGAGTCTGTTTCTGTTTTGTTTGTTCTTTAGTTTCTTAGATTCTACATAAATAAAATCATATATTTTTTTCTGCCTGACTCATTTTACTTTGTATAATAGTCTCTTTATTTATCCACGTTGTCACAACTGGTAATATTCCATCCTTTATTTATGGTCCAGCAATATTACTGTATATATGTACCAATTCTTTATCTAGTCATCTATTGATGGGCACTTGGGTTGCTTCCATATTTTAGCTATTGTAAATAATGCTGCAATGAACATAGAAATACATGTATCATTTCAAATTACTGTTTTGAATTTTTCAGATAAATATCCATAAGTGGAATTGCTCAGTCACAAGGAAGTTCTATTTTTAATTTTTGGAGGAAACTCCACACTGTTTTCCACAGTGGCTGTGCCTGTTTGCAAACCCACCAGCAGTGTATGAGGGTTCCTTTTCTCTACATCCTCACCAATATTTGTTTGTTGATTTGTTAATGATGGTGTAAGGCAATAGCTCATTGTGGTTTTAATTTGCATTTCTCTGATGATTAGTGATGTTAAGCATCCTTTTGTATGTCTATTGGCCATCTGTATGTACTTTTTGGATAAAAGTTTATTTAGGTCCTCTATTTTTTAAAATTTTATTTATTTTTAATTCTTTAATGTCACCACATATTTGACCCCTTTTATCCCATCTACCTTCTTCCTGCCCTCCATTCCCCCATAACCACTAGTCTGTTGTCCATGAGTTTCTATTTTTTTGTCCTGTTTGCTGTTTTTAGATTTATATCCCACATATAAGTGATATCATGTGTTTTTTAACCTTCTGTGTCTGGCTTATTTCACTTAGCATGATTATCTCGAGGGCAGTATTTCATATCTTCTTATGGCTGAGTAATAGTCCATTGTATATATGTACAGTCCATTGTATATATGTACCACAGCTTCTTTAGCCAATCATCTATCGTAGGACACTACAGTTGCTTTCATGTCCTAGCCTCTGTGAATAGTGCTGCTATGAACATTGATGTGCAAATATCTTTTTGAATATGAGTTTTCAAGTCTTTGGAGTAAATACCCAGTAGAGAGATTGTTGGATCATGTGGTAGACCAATTCTTAATTTTTTTGAGGAATCTCCATACTGTCTTCCATAGTGGCTGTACCAATTTGCAGTCCCACCAGTAGTGTATGAAGGTTCCTTTTTCTCCACATCCTCTCCAACATTTATTACCTGTCCTGTTGATAACAGCTATTGTAACATGTATGATATGGTATCTCATTGTAGTTTTAATTTGCATTTCCCTAATAGCTAGCAATGTTGAGTATCTTTTCATGTTTGTTAGCCATGTGTATGTCTTCTTGGGAGAAGTGTCCATTCAGATCCTCTGCCCATTTTTTGACTGGATCGTTTGAAAAATTTTTTTGATGTTAAGTTTGGTGTGAGTTCTTTATGGATTTTGGATGTCAACCACTTACCAGATGCATCATTGGAAAGTGTTTTTTTTTTCATTCAATAAGTTGTCTTTTTATTATTTTATGGTTTCATTTGCTATGCAAAAACTTTTTAGTTTGATGTAGTCCCATTTGTTTATTTTTTTTGTTTGTTTCCTTACTCAGGAAGATATATCAATAAAAACATTACTAAAAGTAATATCAGAAAGTTCACTTCCTATGTTTTCTTCTAGACGTTTTATGGTTGCATGGCTTACATTTAAATCTTTATCGTTTTGAGTTTATTCTTGGATGTGGTGTAAGAAGGTGAGCTACTTTCATCTGTTTTGCATGTATTTGTCCATTTTTCCCAACATCATTTATTGAATAGACTGTCTTTAACCCATTGTATATTCTTAATTAGACTAATTTACCATACCTATGTTACTGACTTGCAAATACTTAGATTACAAATGTCGATCAATTATCTCTATCTTATGTAACAGAAACCACACTGAAAAATAGTATTAAAATTTAGGAAATATATTACATCATTTTTTATCATATAGGTATAGATTTATTTCTGAATTCTTTATTCTGTTCCATTGATCTATGTGTATGTTTTTATACCAGTACCATGCTGTTTTGTATACTATTGCCTTGTAGTACAGTTTCACATAAGGTAGTGCAATACCTCAAACTTTGTTCTTCTTTCTTAAATTGCTTTGGCTATCTTGAGAAAGATAGCACTGAATCTATAGATTACTTTGGGTAGCATGGACAGTTTAACAAAGTTAATCCTTCTTATCCATGAGCATGGTATATGCTTCCATTTATTTGTATCTGTTTCAATTTCTTTTTTCAATGTCATAATTTTCTGACTAAGATCTATCTCTTTGATTAAATATATTTCTAGGTATTTAATTTATTCTTTGATTAATTATAAATGGAATTGTTTTCTTAATTAATCTTTCTGATAGTTGGTTATTGGTGTATAAAAATGCAACCAATTTCTGTATTCTAATTTTGCATTCTGTTACTTTACTAAATTCATTTATCAGTTCTAGTAGTTTTTTTTGGGGGGATAGAATCTTTTGGGTTCTCTATATATAGTATCAGTAAATAACAACAGTTTTCATTTTTCCTTTCTAATTTAGAGGCCTTTTATTTCTTTTCGTGTCTGATTTCTGTGGCTAAAACTTCTCATACTATGTTGAATAAAAGTAGTGAAAGTAGGCATCTTTGTCTTGTTCCTGATCTTAAAGAAAAGCTTTAAGCTATTGCTCATTGAATATGGCATTATCTATGGGTCTGCCTTTATTATGTTCAGAAAATAAAAAGATACTTTAGACAAATGAAAATAAAAACAAGGACCCCAAATCTATGGTACACAGGGAAAGAAGTTCTAAGAGGTAAATTCATTAGCAATACAGGCTTACCTCAAGAAATAAGATAAACTCAAATAAACATTCTAACCTTACACCTAAAGGAACTAGAAAAAGAACAACAAACCCAATAGGGAGTAGAAGAAAAGAAATAATAAAGTTCAGAGTCTAAATAATCTAAAAAACAAGATAGAAGATTGATAAAACCAAGAACTGATTCTTTGAAAAGATAAACAAAATTGGTAAACCTTTCACTAGACTCATAAAAAAAGAGAGGATCTAAATAATAGAATCAAAAATGAAAGAGAAGTGACAACAGATACCACAGAATCATAAAGGATTATGAGAAAATACTACAAACTATTATATGCCAACAAATTGGATAATCTATAAGAAAAGAATAAATTCCTAGAAATATACAATCTTCCAAGACTGAGTCAAGAAGAACAGAAAATCTTTACATTCAAATTACTACCAACTAAATCAAATCAGTAATTCAAAAACTCCAAACAAACAAGTCCTAGATCAAATGGCTTCACAGGTAAATTTTACCAAATATTCAGAGAATAGTTAACATAATCCTTCGCAAACTATTTCATAAAATTCAAGAGATGGAAAGGCCCCCACATTTCTTTTACAAGGCCAGCATTATCCTGATTCCAAACCAGACAAAGATATTACAAAAAATAGAAAGTTATAGGCTAATATCACTGATGAATATACATGAAAAAATCCTCAACAAAATATTAGCAAGCCAAATTCAAGTGGGATTTATTCCCAGGATGCAAGGTTGATTCAATATCTGCAAATCAATGAACATGATACACCACATAAACAAAATGAAGGATAAAAATTATATGCACTTGTCAATAGATTCAGAAAAGAGCATTTGACAAAATCCAGTATCTATTTGTGATAAAAACTCTCAGTAAAGTAGGAATAGTGGTACATACATTAACATAAAAAAGGTCATTACTATCTTTATTTACCATTTTTATCTATTATTCTTTTATGTATTTTATTTATTTATACTTATTTTTAATATTAAAGTGATCTTAAAGTGCTACTTTGTAAATAGAAATTATCAATAGTTGGCTAAGATGAAATATGTAGAAAGTATTTCTTAAACAGGTGAATTCTAAACCTAACATTGTCTGGCTTCCTCTCCATATTTCTGTCCTTTATTGCCTTTCTTCATATGTACCCCACTTTTTAGGCATAGTGTTTTCTCAAGAAAACCCTCCTTACTTCCACCATCCATTTTGTTCATATGGTCGCTTCCTAACTGCACTATAAAATATAATTCAAGCACCTTCACAAGAGAGCTTTTCTTAGCTAACTGTATTTACTCAGTGCGATTTTAGTGGAAGTTATGGATCAAAGCTCAAACTCTGGCATCAAGCAGACCAAAGCCTTGATCCTGGCTCTATCACATATCATCCAAGCATGCTGGTGTAAGTTAGTTAACATCTCCAAATTTTATATGTAAGTTCCTCTATAATATGAAATGTACTTATCCCATATGTTTGTTCTGAAGATCTAGTGAGAAATTGTATCTAAGTGCTTAACACAGTGTCTATATAGAGAACAGAGTTTTATAAATATTGGCTATTTCACAGTTATTTTTATTTTTTTACTCACTTCCTGACTTTCAATTTTTTTTTTTACCTTGTATAATAATCATCTATATCAATCTGCACATCTACCTCTAATCCTGTCAGACATACAGTAGGCCTCAGTAAACACTTATTGGATGGGGCAGAATCTGTCCCAGTCCTGCAAAGGCAGGTTTGCAGCACCAAGCACAGGCACCACTGAAGTAGATTTGCCAAATTTTGCAAATAAGAATACAGTGCATCAAACTAAATTTGAACTCAAAGAATACAACAACAAAATTGTTTTTGTAAAAGTATGTTCCATACAATATTTGAGATATATTTATACTAGAAATTTGTTTATCTGAAATTTCAATTTAACTTAATTTATGCATTTTACTTAGTAACCCTACCCTGAAGCCCCTTTCAAATCCATAAATTTTTCTCTTCCATGCAAACATTGAGAATGGGGACTTAAGTCTTCTATGGGATAACCAGTCAAAGTCATAATGTAAGTTGTATGTAATATTCTATTATTCATCTATCCAATTTAGCTGAACTCATTTATTTTTAAGTGGCCACTATTATGGTTAAGATCTTAGACTCTGGAGACAGAGAAAGCCAGATTCAAATTCTGACTCTGTCACATATTAGCTAATTGTATGACCTTGCAAAGTTCCTTATTCTCTCAAGACTTAATTTCCTTGTCCATAAAATGAGGATAAAAATAGTAACTGGAACACAGTTATGTTTTGAAGAATAAACAAAATCTTGCAATCAAGCTGCTTAGCAGAGGGGATGACATCATACCAAGTGCTTTAAAATGTTATTATTATGTAACATTTCTGAATGCTGCTATAGGCAAAGTGTCAACAAAATATCACTGCATGAGTATCTAACCTTCAGCTAATTTTCTAGCTCTGCTCCCCTGAAAAAGCCATTTAGACTAAGAAAGTCACTATGTTTCTAGGTAACATAGCTTATTACAAAAATTATCCTTAAGCTGTCAACTACATCTGGACTGGGAAGAACTATAAATAAGCTATAACTACATGATGAATACCATGCTTTGGGATTCTCTGAGTGTTGTGTAACATTGCATTGTACTGAATATGTCCGGTTTGGTGACTCTGGAAGATATTCCTATGAAGTATAAAGAAAGATAATGGCCCCTCTGGGATATGGAGCTCTTAAGCCAAACCAACACAATAGCCACCAACCTAGAGTTTTCTTGGACCTGAAGTTATCATCTGGAAAAAAGACAGCCTCTGGATGGCTGTGTGAACTGCTGCCAAAAAGAGGAAGGCTTGACACTGTCCATTCAGCCAGCCACAGCTACACCAGTCTGATCTTTTAAGTAGACTCCAGTGTGGCCTATTGTAGTCCCAAGGGTCTAATTTAAGCCTAAGAAGACCCAGTGGGTATTCTAGCACAATCCAATGGAAGGTACATCTATTTTATATCCTCAATAAGTTGCCCAATGACTTTCGAATCTTAGGACTAAAAGCAATTTTACATGTCATCACTGTTGACCAGTGTGGAAAGTTCTTCTGCAATATTTTCAACAACTGGACAGCTGACCTCTTATCTAACTCTTTCAGCAACAAGAAATGGATTTCTCTATTAGGAATCCATTGCATTGCTAGGTAGTCCTTGTTATAAATAATTAGAATGAAATAAAAATAGAATTAAAAAAAATATTAGTCCTTGTGGTACTAACAAGACTACAAACAACTAAACTAGTGATCAATTTTACCTAAGGATGACTTCAAGGAAGAAAAATTTTTTATATTGATTAACATATGTTGAACTGAATATCTAGAATCTGATTCATGCTCTGGTGGCAGTAAGTACACTGTCAACTCAAACACTTGAATATCCAACATTATTTGTGAAAAGGAAAGCTTGAGTATAGTGTTAGGGAATTCATACTGGCTAACTACATTTGAACAATATCTCATTAAGAGTTGGAACTACACTTTGAGATATAAATTAATATATATTTGAATAAGGAGTAATCAGAATCTTCAAGAACTAAAATACATTATACAAAGGCTGAGCCAGGATTCAAACCCAGGGATATGTAAAAGCTCATGGTCTTTTCAATATATCACAAGGTTACTCAAAGATACTAAAAGAAAGAAAAGAAACATAGTTTTCCCATGGCAGCATGTTTTCTAAGAAAAAAAAAATTTATTGAAACTTATTTCACTTAAGCTTTTAAAAAAACTACTTCCTGGGGATGTACTGGTAGGTATCAACATAAGAAAAAGATGTAGCTCCTATTCTTGTGCAGTTTATAAGAAGCAGAAATAAGTAAAAAAAAATCTATATGAATAAATGCAAAATTACAACTGTGTTAAAAGTATTTTTTTTAAAAAAGAGCTATCAGTACTTTGAATTTACTGTAATGAAAAGAAGAGACTTGGTCATGTCTTTCATTCTGATGTGATAAAAGAATTTTGTAAAAGAACAGCTGGAATCCATGTGTGTGTGTGTTGGCAGAAAGAAGTATTCAGAAGAAAGAAACATTTCAGGCATAGCAAACAGCATAAGTAAATGCCCTGGGAGCAGGAGGGATGTCTCATGTATGAGGAATTGAGGGAATGATATTGTATTCCAGATGTTTTGACTTAAAAGAACAATACATAAAAGTCTTTTTACATTGAAATCTAGCAAAATAGAAAGATTTATGTCTAAGAAAGGTCAACTCTGATTTTAATTAAAACATCAAGCTGGGCTTATCAAATTTTTTCCTTCTTTAACCATCATGCTTCTCATTCCATGCTGGAGATCTTAGCATCAACATTGAAGATACAGAAACTCAAGTTGAAGTATATGATGAGTTAGCTTCAGGGTAGTCACTAGAAAGGTCACTATCAATTTCCTTAATAAAAAAGTAGAGACTGTTCAGAAATCTGGGCCTTATAACAAAAATAAGCATGATCTTTGAATTGTGCCAGATTTTGGCTGAAACTCAAGTCTTTACTAGTTAGTTAAGTCAGCTTGAGCAGACAACTTCAATTCTGAACTTCAGGTTGTTTAGTTACAAAATATTGTAATAAGTAGTAGAAAACACTAAGTAATAATAAATAGCTTACTAAGTACTTATTTGTGACATGTTGTAAATTTGAGTGCTTCCCATTATTTAACATATTTCATCTTCACAGTAGTGCTATGATGTTGAGTTACAATATAGAAGTCAAGGTCCAAATAATTTAAATATCTTGGCTAAGGCCTCACACATAATAACTCACAAAGGTGGGATTCTCACTCAGGGAGATTATTTCTATGTTCAGTGCCTTTTCCTTAAATAGTATACATCTTCGATAATATGAATGTGTGTATTATATGTGTATATGTACACATAAGTATTATATAGATACACACATAAATTCATATTTTATCTAAGTTTGTTATTAGTTGATAATACATTTGAAGAACTGCTATCAGAAATACAAATATACATATCGCTTGCCTGCTATATAAGGTGTTCACAGTAGGTATTCATTAATGTTATTTTTTTAATATCCAGTTCTGTTTATCTAGTACATCCATGTTGAAGCAGTGAATACTAAATTAAAGAGAAAAATCATAGATTGCCTTCCAAATTATACAAATAGAGTAATATTAAACATCATATTGTCTGCATAGGTTTAAGGTATAAAATATTTGCAATCAAGGCCATATTTTCTACAGTTGCAATTATACAATTAAAAATTTTATCTTACTGAACTGTAAAAGAGATTCCAGAATCACTCAATCTTGATTATCTTTATTTTGTTATTTATCATAATAATCCTTTTCACGTTGTCTCAGAGAATTGCAGGATATTATTAAACTATAACAATAAAACTCCCCAGAGCATATAAATCAGCTTCCAAAGAACTAATATACACATCACTTTATTGAATATTTAAAATTTTCCCATGTGTGACAAGCAAAAAGCAAGTCATATAACTGAAATATAATCCTAAATTCTATCCTCAAAATAATTAAATCCATTCTAAATTCTCCCTAGCAAACATTATTCCAAATATTCTTTAAGTCCTGGTTTTATAAAGATATTTACATTTTTGTCTAATTGGATAGTAGCAGAGGCACAAAGGAGCTTCTACTTTTTACTTGAATTTATCTGCCCTACATTTTTACTTACATAACATGCATCATTGTATTCTAAAGTGATATCTAGTGATCTTTTCTCAAAGCTACTTTCAAAATATAGAATTTAAATGTTTTTTATTCCTATAAAAAAAAAGTGGATTCAAGTAAGGAAATGCAATTTAGCCAAGCATTTTGAGGAACTGTTGTGCCAGAAACCTACGTAGACTCTTATAATAGGTGGAAAATATAATTTTAGATTGATAATTAAAAATAAAACATTTATTGAGTACTTTCTCTACAATATTGAGTTAAATAATGGGGTAGGTAAAGACATATTTAAAAGAAAAAAAAACGCTGTCTATTTGCTTGTAACAGGTGACAGTGGTCTTGAAGCAAATCATATAAAATTGCCTATAGGGCCATGCCTTATCAAGTTCAGAGCAGCAAAAGGTGAGGTCCTCATCAGCAAAGATCAAGACAGAGGGAGCCCATGAGCTGCTTTCTTAGAACATTTGTAGAACATATACACTTGTAGAACATCTACATACTTCTTGGATTGGTTATCTGGTCTAAGCAAAACTCAAAGTCAATTCAGTAATAGTAATAGTAATAGTAATACCTATGTATTACTATTCATGAACATTTCTTGACTCTTCTACTCAATTCCTTGTTTTTCTTGAGACATAAAATTTGCTGAACTTAGAATTTTATCAAAGACTGATACCTGATTTTCTGTGCTAATTCTGTTTCTGAGGACACCAAAAAACTGAAATACAGTAAGGTGTTTTCACCACCATGAAAATTAAATGGGATTCATTTATTATCTGCTTGCCTATTATGCCATCGAGAATGCAAATCTATGTTCTAATAGTACATTTTTACCCTTGATAAAATTGTAATGGCATTCACTAATGCAATTAAATGGACATGGACACAACTCTGAAAACTTGAAGCATATTAAATATTTTTTTCCAGAACTGCACAACTTATCTAAAGTATAAAGTTGAACTCTGTATAGCTTTTCTTTTATAAAAGTCGCTTAATCAAATGGCCTTTTTAAGGACCCATTTATTATAATTTATATATAAAGAATCCTATCTAATATGCTAAACTCCCGTGGGTAATTTCTCTTTCTAAATAAAATTTTATTTAATAAAGTAAAGAATTTAAACAGATAGTCAATGATAAAAATGGGTCACATGATTTGTACATAAGTGACAAACACTTGAAAGTAAGCTCTAAAATTATAAGATTCATTATTCTGAACTGTAGTAACTTCTTACCACTTAAATTTTACAACTCAGCATTTTGAAGTTTCTCATTTATAATAAGTAATACAAATCTCCCAGTTACAATAAATAGTAAGCTACTCTGGTAAGGGACATTGATAACTTTAAGTAGAAAATAAATGACATATGTTATAATCAAGAACAATTGGCAGACATGGTATGATACAGCTATTTTCGGGTTCACGGTCTCTTTCTACTATCCACAAGAAATAAAAAGCATTAAAACGCTTCAATAAATTTTGCTTCTCAAATTTTTTTCTAATGTTATCAATGTAGTTTTTTAATATCTAATATACAGTTTTGCCAAAGAGTTTTAAAATGTTTAATTGCACATCAACATAGAAAGGTAACATATCTTTAACTTTAGAACTACTCTAAAAAGAAGAAATAAAGAAAAGGCCCTTTATTCATTACTTTAAAAATATTTTTGAGAGATTATTTACTATATGCCAATGGGCACTGGATATACACATATGAATAAGAGAGAATTTGCATTCTAATGAAGAAGATAAGCAAATAACATATCAAACAAATAATATAATTTATAATGGTAAAACTTTCTATTCAGTAAATCCATATTTGTTGAGCACTAACTATATATTAGGGAAACTAGTGGCTTCTTGAGATTTATCAGTGAATAAAAATAAAAATCCAGACTTCATAAGAAATGTACATTAATTTTATAAAGAAAATAAAGCAGATACTTTTTTTTAATGACAGAGATGAGGAGAGCCTGAAGAAGAGATATTCTAATAGAGGTTAGAATGACATGAATGATTAAGACTTGTTAAGATCTAGGGAAATGTAATTCCAGGTGGAGGGAGTATCAAGTATAAAGGCTTGGAAACAAGACAATAGCTTGGCAGGTCCCAGGAATGGCTAGAGCCTATTTCTGGAGCACAGTAGCATGAGAGTAAGTGGCATGAGGTGAAATCAGAAAGAAATGGGTACCAAACAATATAGATCTTTGGAGATCATGGTAATGTGTCCAGATTTCAATCCAAGAGTGATGAGAAGTCATTAGCAGTTTTGAAGCTGGTGAATGACATGATCACATACACATTTTTAGAAGATTTCCTCTAAATAATATATGGGGACTAGAGGAGTGAAGGTGGAACAAGTGGAAGCAGGGAAACAATTTAGGAGGTTAACATTAGACACAAAAAAAGATGTTGATGGCTTAGAAAGAAGTGATTATTGTGAATCTGACAAGAAGTAATCAAACTTAAATTTATTTCAAAATTAGAAGACAAAATATTTTGCTGATACATTTAAGGTTGGTTGTCACAGAAACAAAGATACAAAGATGTCACCCAGGTTTTTGTCTTTTTGAATATGGAAAATTAAAGATGCCAATGATATATTGAGATGTCAAGGAGGCAGGGATATAGTAAGTCTGTGGCTGGAGACAAGTTGAGAATCACTGGAACTGAGATGAAACTCAAAGCTTTAAAACTAGAAAAATTCAGCTCAGAAGGTAGAAAAGATAGAAAAGGTAAGGGAGCCAAAGAAAAGAGCCAAAGATTGAATCTTCAAACACTCCGGAATTTAGAAATGGGAAGAAGAGGAGCTAGCAAAAGAGTCTGGGGCGGGGGGGGGGGGGGGGGGGTGGGAGAAACAACATTAATCATGTTTTAAGTGAGTTCTGAAGAAAATGTTAGCAGTGAAAGAAAGAAGAGAGGCAGGATGTGAGCTCAGAGATGATAAAAGCATGATCCAAAGCAAAATGGAAAAAAAAAATTCTATGACAGAAAAGTAGAATATACAAAGGGGAGAGAGGCTAGAATTGACTCAGGAAAGAAAGGAAGAACACTGTGAAAATGTTGGTATAGTAATCAGAGGAAGCAATAATGGTGTCCTGCCCTAGAGTGGTGGCAGAACAAATGGAACACGATAAATTGGGGAGATCTGTATGAGACAGGAGTGTCCAAATTTAATGATGTTTTGATATTGAGGGTGCAGAGACAGTGGAGTCAAAGAGAAAATTCAGGTTTTAGGTTCATTGTAATGTAGATTATTATTCTACTGTACTTCCTTTAAACATTCTATAATAATGTGTTTGAAAAATAGAAAAAAAATTATATAACCCCAACTAGCTTAACAGAAATACTATTTCCACATTTTAACAGTATGTCTGCATATAATTTTGCAATGTGACAGTCCTAATAAACACACACATCTTTTTTTTTTCCAATGTACATTATGCTATAAATACATCTATGCTGCTTCATAGCATAGACATGCACTACATAACGGCTTTTTGGTCAACAGCAGAGCACAAACACAACAGTGGCCCCATAAGATTATAATGAAGCTAAAAAATTCTTATCACCTAGTGATGTCATAGCCACTGTAACATCACAGTGCAACACATCACTCACATGTCTGTGGTGATGTTGGATTAAAGAAACCTACTGTGCTGCCACTCCTATAAAAACACAGCACATAACAATTATGTACAGTACATAATACTTGGTAATGATAACAGACAACTAACAAATGTTACTGGTTTTGGTTTTTACTATACATTTTATTATTATCTTAGAGTTTACTCTTTCTACTTATAATAGTTTTGTTGTAAAACAGTTATGTTAGTCCAGTAGCATTTTCATGAAACTCATGTTCACCATGTAGCTTGAGTACCTCATTTCCTCTTGTGCTTGATTTAAACTCATGTTGTTTTGTACAGTAACATGCTATAAAGGTTTGCCCCTTAGGAACAATAGGCTATACCATGTAGACTCGGTGTGTAGTAGGCTATGCCATTTAGGTTTGTGTGAGTTTTCTTTATTATGTTTGCACAATAATGGACTCACCTAACCACATATTACTCAGATCATATCCCCTTAGTTAAGTAGTGAATGACTGTATCACAATTATCATTTAAATGAAACCATATTATTTCAGACTAGAAATAGTTTAACTATTTTTTCCACTTTTGAATGCTGTGATTACTTCCATTATCTAACCATTGTTACTAGCAGTTCATAATCATAAACATGAACTTTACATATTTTTAATTATTTGCAGGATATATTTAAAGATGCTGTCAATATACAAATATTGCCGATTGTTTTTTAAAAGTTTTGCCGAAAGACAATTCTCTCAGAAATATACTAGTGTACCAGGTTCATCACAATCTCAGTGGAACCGAATATTTTTCTTAAAAGTACCTTTTGAATAAATATGTGTGAATTTCAATTTTACTGTTATTTTAATTAGCATGTTTAATTTCTAGCAAGATTGTTTAACTAAACACTCTCATTGTTAAGCAGTTAAGAGTTTTAATCTAATTTTTTTCTTTAACCAGTTTTATGGTTCTTTTATATAATAAAGTTGTTAATCATAATTAACTTCTCTGAAAAACTTTCATAAAATTTAAAATAGAAAAAACACAGAATATGGAATTATAAATTTTGTGTCCTGGTTTCAGTATTTCTAGTTAGATTCGTATCCTGGCTCTCTGGTTGACGAACTAGGCTTCTGAGTTGACTTACGTTTCATCCCTTACCGTCCTAATATTTCACAGCATTATTGGGGGGTTTCATATAAGTTAACATATATGTGAATTTTTTATTAAATAAAAAACATACACATTTTGGTGATTTTATTATTTGAGCCTATCGGTTGGGCACTTGGGGGTAGGGAAGGCTGCACAATTCTTGACATTGAAGCCATACCGACAATGGCTATCTCTTCTGTTTATATACTGGATCAGTCCTGTTCCTAATGAAGAGAACAATCATGGGATCCCAATGTCATTAAATATATGTAGATAAACTTAATCTTATTTGTTAGCTTAGCCAACTAAAGAAATATAAAAAATAAAATTTTCACGCTTAGAAATTAGATTAGAATTCCCTGATGGGTGTGATACACATTTTTAATCTTTATATAGGGTAATATAACAAAAAAGGAAAACTAATAAACTGTTTCCAGCACTAAAATATTCATTATGTAAGTGATATTATTTTATGACATTTAATAATATAAATTAATCATGCAGTAATCTGTATGCCAGACTAATAACTTAATAGACCAAACTAGGCTTCCAGGCATTATGTTGTTAAAAAATAATATTAAAGATGGTAAAATTTGAAGTTAAAAACTTAAGACTCCAAGTAATTCAGTCAGATAAATCATCAATTAAAAAATAAGACTTTCCAATTTAGTTGATGATCATATAACAAAGATAACAAAATAATATATTTAATAAGAAAAATAAATATTTCTTAACTAATAGGTATTCTCAATGTGTGTGTTCATGTTCTTTCCTAAATATTCAAAATATTAAAATTATAGAAGATAAACTTAAATTAATTAACAGAGGTATAATTATTGTTTTCTCTTTTCTTAAGGGTGATGTGTCTTCCTAAGTATTTGTCAAACATAGATGCTGAATCCATTTAAATTACACACTATGAAATGGCTTTAGTCATTTAGTGCAGAACACTTTTCTGATGACTCTACTTCAACTACATCTTCCCTGGTCTGAATTTTGTTTTTTTAATCATTTGCTCCCCCCTTATACAATGAATCATTTTAAACTCTAGCATGGCCAAGCTAATAGTTACAGTTATTTTGGCAATCTTCAAAATTTTTTAGTGGCTACTATACATTTAAAAATTGAAAAGCATTTAGAAAAATATAAACTTTTTTCCCTTGTTTTTCACTTAAATACAGATATTAGGTACACATTGGGAAACTGTTCCCACTAGTGTGTTCATCTAATTTATGTGACAGAAGCTACTCAAGAACTATGTTTTGCTATGATCTTGGAAAACTTACCTTACAAATTTAGACTAAATACCACCTCTGCAGCAGTAACTGTAATAGTTTCAACCTATACTGAGAATAACTGGACCGCCAGAAGCTTCATTTCCTTGTAAAATTTTGCCATCCTCTAATACTTATCATGAGCTCTCATTTTTTTTAACCACATGCTTCTGTCCCATTTATGTTCATTCATGTGTGCAACTATAATCTGCCCTTACAATAGTTCAAATTTAAATAGAAAAAATCACAGGGTGTAATAGAAAAATTATTGCTAATCCTTCTTAATTATGGTCTTGAAATGGAAATGGTCAAAAGCCTAATGTGTCCTCTTCCTTGACGAAATCTGCTGTGAAGAAGACCTGTTTCAGGTAATAATACCATTCACTACACAGGGATCTGAAATCTAGGTATTATCTTACCCTCCTTCCTCTGTCATTTTACATTCAAAGTACTACTTAAATCTCTTATTCTTCCCTGTCTTCTGTCACTGTTCCAGATGACTCCCAATCACAGCTTATCAGCAATAGTGAAATAGACTTCTAACTTGTCACTGCTGTCTTAATCTTATCCACCTCAAATCTATTTTACTGCCAAACTGATTTACATTTTTTAAATTCTTTTCTTTTAATGTATTAAGTACTTTGAGGAAACTAAAGCTATTATTGCAAACACCCATGTACTTCATTCATTCATTTTGCTTTATGGCTTCAGGTCATTTAAAGTCATATAAAGTACATTTTTGCCAGTATTAGAAGTTTTTAAAGATATTTATGAGCAAGGTACTTTTATTATCCCTGTATTAGCTTGGACTTCCATAAAAAAAAAAAAAAGTGCCACAGATTGAGCTGCTTAAACTACTCAACTATTTATTTTCTCACAGATCTGGAGGCTTGGGAGACCAAGATCAGGGTGCTAGCATGGTCAGGTTCTGGTGAGAGCCCACTTCCTGGTTTGCAGATAGTCTCATTCTAGCTGTGCTCTCACATGGCATAGAGAGAGAGCACTCACCTCTAAATTTCATCATATTGGAAGTTAGGATTCACTATATGAATTTTGAGGAAACAATTGAGTTTATAGAAACACCTATCTTACAGAAAAAAGGAAACAGGCACAGAGAACTTTAAGAAAAAAAAAAGAAATAGGCACAGAGAGGTTATATAATAAAAGTAATAAGTGACAAAAATTGAGTTTTGAACCCAGGCAGTCTAGCTCCAAAGCTGACATTCTTAGCCACTAACCCATCATCTCTTACAAAAAATTAAAGCTTTATAAATATTACTGAAGCTAAAGACTTTTTCCTTCTCCTCCACAGAAAATTATTTTAAAAACCGTATGTACGTTCCTATCTTCTGTGTGTGTGTACACATATGTATGTACATATATACATATAATATAGTGCACATATACACATTTGTATATGATGTATACATATACATCTACACATATATCTACCTATGATAATATAACCTATACTTCTATATTTTAATATCATATTTTAAATATATAGTTTTAACAATTTACATAAATGAAATTGAATTGTACCTGTTTTCAATCTTCTCACTTAATATTGTGATTTTTGAGCTCTATTCTTGTTTAAAACTGTTATTCACCTTATTTACTTTATCAGTATTTTTCATCCTTACCATTCTGTCATTTCCTCCTTACCCAGCTAAAATTCCACAAGCTAGCTTTGTAATCACTTCCTTGAATATATGCTCAACCTTCTTGCCTTTCTCCTATTTCTTCATACTCTCCTGTCATAATCACAATACTGATTACATCCATCCCTTGACCTACCACATGCATGTATCTGCACACATGAAAACAGCTGAAGAAGAATATATAAATGGTCTCATTTTATTATCATTAATTTTACATATAAATTAAAATACAATTTCCCATTTATGACCTGTAACTCAAGCAAATCATTACTTATAATTAACAATCACATTAGAGTTCTGTATTCCATTCACTCTCCCGTGCTATTGTATGACTATTTAATATATTCCCTTCTCTTCTCAGTTCTCTTTCCTTTTAAGTCTTAACTGGTGACATTGCTTCCTATTTCCATTGGAAAATGAACACAATTATGAAGAGAGGTTCCACATACTCCTATTACAACATCTACTCACATACTTGCACCTGTGCCATGTAAACTTCTTCATCTCCTCTCCTGTTAAATCTTTCTACCTAAGGCCAACGCCTTCCCACATATACTAGGTTTCAACAGAGTCCATTACTCTAGCAATTCTTCCTCTCCCTCCTGCTTCATACATTTTCTCTTTCCAGTAGTTATTTCTTTCATTAATATAAATATGCTTTATAAATAATTTTTTTTAAATTACTGTCTTTGGCCATGCTACCCTGAACAAGCCTGATCCCATCTGATCTTGGAAACTAAGCAGGGTTGGGCCTGGTTAAAACTTGGATAAAAGACCACCTGGAAGACTAGGTGCTGTAGGTGTAAATAATATAAATAAATAAACAAACAAACAAACAAACAAACAAACAAGAGATTATAAACTGAAAAGGTCCTTGTAATCTGTGAGGTCAACCAAGGTTTGCCTTGCCTAAAATATAAAAATAAAAAATAAAAAAAAATTGCAAACCTCTCTTGAGCCAACAGTTTTCTTTACCCACTCCTGCCATATTAATTTGTTCCCTCTTTTAACAAAATGGTCTCTGATTTATCTCCTTTCACTTATTTTTGAACTTACTCCAACCAGGTTTCCATCCATAATACTACTGCCCAATTATACTCCTGCCAAGATCAGTAATGACTTCACATTTATAAAATTCAAAGGTCAATCATTGGCCCTCATCTTACTTAACCTAAAAAAGTCAATAGAAGAGAGAATATTTTTGGCTTTTTAACTCTGCCTTACTGTGTGTATAGGGTGGGGTTTGGTACATTTGACTGGGTCAAGCTGCTCTCCCTGAGAGCACTCATCCAAGTGATAAGCAGGGATCCAGGTTTCTTCTGTTTTACAACACTGCCATTGTAAACATCAAACCATGCAGAGTATTTTATGGCCTGGCTTAGAGTTGGAAAACATTATCTTGTCCCATTGCAAAAGCCCAGTTACAAATCCCAATGTAGCTGAACAGGAGGTTAAGAAAGGTTAAGTAAAATAAATATATAGTAGGAAAGCAAGCAAGACAATATTCCAGTTGTAGCAAACAGCATGAGCAATGAGCAGGACAATAATGTCAAATAGGTTAAGCAGGTGGATTAATTTAGACAGTGGTGGTGCATACAGTTAAGTTGACAGGATATATCCAGATTATAGAGGTTTTGAAATTTAAGCAGAAATGCTGAGATTTAGCTGTGTCTCTAGAAATATGGTAGATTACATAGTTCACAGCTATCCATTCTGTCAAACGTGACTTACCATGCCTTCCAGTGGGTAGAATTTATTTCCCTTTCTCATTCTTGGCAAATCATCTAAGCCTTAGTTAGTCTCCTTGCCCCTAAAATGGAGGAAAATCATACTTACTTCACATACCTATAAAACACAAATATGATCACATGTTCAAATAACCTATTTAATTCAGGTCATGGAATATAGTAGATGCTCCAAAATACTTCTACTCTTATGAAGCAAGTTGTGGAGGAGCAAAGTACAGAAACTGAAACACCTGATGAGAGTCATTTAATCACCTGGGAATGCAGCAATTTCAACTGGAAAATTGAGTTGCTACTTCAAAAGCATTTTATGTGTTGACTAATTTACGATCAGGAGGCACTTTAAAACACCAAGCATCCAGTTTCATAATAGCATATTAATAGCGATAAAAACTAGCGTGTTATGCAAATTCTAAATCTAAAACACGTTCTGTATAAACTCCCTTGGCAGATTCATTTGTCTCTAATAGAGCCACTCATTTTCCATCTTAAGATGCGGTTCAGTATTATTCTAGGTAATCACATAGCTATTTTATTCTACTCCAGAGGAGAACACTTGAGTCAGATGAAACCTCCCTCTGTGAGGTTACTATATATTGCTTAGTTAAACTGGTTGGAATGGAGATGCTTTATTAACAACTAAATTTAAAGCATTTTCAAGATCTTCTGATAGATTTCTAGAAATGTTAACTAGCCTTATGATTTTTGAACTCCACATATTTATTAAATTCTGTTTTTAGCCATCTAACGATGAAGATGAGTTTAGAAATCTCTCAAGGAAAAAAATGTTACTAAGATCATTATTCTTTGTTTTATTATTTGAATACATATGTGTTTTCTTAGAAGGAAGAGATGACATTGTTATAGTAAACAATGGGTATAAGAAATATTCGAGGATGAAGAATGCGAAATAAGCAGCACCCGATCATTAACAAGCCTGAAAAGGCTGAGAGTATGGGGCTTTGTGGATAGAAGGGTCAGGGGCTGGGGAAGGAGGAGGAAACAAGAAAAGAAAAAAATGCATAAAACAGAAAACTCTGAATATGAAATATGACAATCAATATATAAAACAAAATATATGTTTATATATTAGTATAAATAAATTAGAAACAAAGAGGCTAATGTTTATTCATTTGTATAAAGGACATATTGTTATTCAAAGAAATTAGAAACATATACATGGTATAATTCCATTTACATAAAAACAAAATATCTTCTCTATATGAATATATGTGCTTGCATATGTCTGTATGAGCTATGGAAAACATGCACACCATCGCGTTGAAATTGGTCTGGGTATTTGCGTGGGTGAGTGAGGGTTGAGGCAAATAGAGGGGAGATGACCAGCTTCACCTTTTTATTTTGCTGCGTTATTTTGTTTCAAGTGCATGCCCATTAAGCTTGTAGTTTGCAAAAACTTTTCCAATAAAATATTTAAAATATTCCAATATTTACCATCTCTTCATCTCAGATCATTCTTCAGCACTACCTTATTCTTTAATCTTCTCCACAACCAAGATTCTCAAACAGTATTTTTGTATATGATGCCTCCATTTGCCCCTCCTCCTTCACTCTCTGCTCCTTTCCATGTCCTTCTGTTCTCACCAATTTTATAAAATTATTTTTCCTATTGTCATCACTAACCATTCTCATATTCTTGAAACATTCTCTTTTCTTGGCTTCTGTGCCTCCAAACAATCATTTTCTTTGTCTTTCTCAACCTATCTCATAGTTCAGTCTTCTTACAATCTCTTCTTTTCCTAGTTAACTCCTAATTTTGGTGCTGCTTTTGGGTTTAGTTCTAGTCCTACTTTTTGCTCATTGCATATTCTCTCCTAAAAAATTTCATCCACCTTTTAAATATCATCCACATCCTTGTAATTCTTATACATGAATTTCTATAAATGTATCAAATCCATATATATATTTGTGTGTGTACATATGTACATAGATATGCACACATACATACATCCACACACATAATACAGGGGGTCCTATGTTTTCTCACCCAAATCTGGGTGAGATTAGCCTTGCTATTTCATTTTTCACTTATTCCTCTAACCAATAATCAGCAAAGTTAAAATGCTCTAATAAATATCAAAGAATATGCTATTATTATAAAATAGCTAAAATAATTATAATGATTATATGATGAATATGATTCTATAAACACTTCTATATTATTATATTTATTGTTTTTAACAAAGCAATAAGATAGGCATAGATGTTATTCCAATTTTACAAATGAGAAAATGAAACCTTATAACGGTTAAGTTGGTCAAGGTCAGAACCGACATTATTATAATTATTTGTTCACTTCTCTTCAGTGATCTTCTGCTACAGCTAGGAAAATTTCAAAACTCATTGACTTGAAAAAGTCTTCCATAATCTGGTCCCTCTCTATATGTCTAGTCTCTTTCATGATCACTATATTCTAGTCTAGGCAATTTAGTTATTTAAAAACTCCAGGCACTGTCCTCTTAGGGACTTTGTTTCTTTGATTTTTGTTGCCTACAGAACTTGTCCTCCACTCCTCAGCTAACTAACTTATATACAATCTTTACATCTGAACTTTAATGTCACCTTAAGCCAAACAACATCTGATTTACTAATATGAGATGTCTCTTACTGGTTCAATGTCTCTTTTTATAGATTATATGTCCATACTATGTATCATTTATAGGGTATAATTTATATATTTTTGTCTGTTTCATTTTTAGATGTAATCTCAACAAGGACAGGAACTGTATGTTTTCTCACCCTGCATGCCCAAGATCAAACACAGTTCCGGTCAGTGTGCCAGCCCATAATGTCCTCAGATAAAACTGTATGTCTAAAAGAATATCCCAGAATACCCCAAGCAGAATTTTCTTGAAGTATTTCTTCCTCTTCTGTGATACTGAATTATACTCCTGGGTATGTATGGCTTTACTCATAGAAAATATATAAGTCTCCCTTTTATGGTCAATTCACAATACTCCAGGTTTTGCAATAGATGCTTACATATAAATGGGGACAACAATTCTGAAGGACAATATACTAACTGAAATAAGCCAGACCTATGAATGCTTAAGTAATTGAGGGGACATTTATGGCTATCTTCAACTTACTCAAAAATATAAAAGAAAAATAAAGGCCACAGAATGATTGGTAAATTGAGGGATAGTTAATTAATAAAGTAAATATAGTAAAAGTTATTTGTAAAATCTAGATGGTGGTTCCATGGGGATTCTATGTAAAATTATTTCAACTTTTCTGTATATTTAACATTTTTCATTAGAGATCTTGGAAAGGAGGAGGCATGCAGAATACAATAGAAATCCATTGAAGATAAAGGTTTCTATATGGGAACCTTTAATAAATAAATGTAAATTTATTTATTAATTCTAGTGCTCTTAGTAAATAAATGTGAATTTTATATCTCCCATGTAGAACAGAGACACAGTAACTCAGATACTATGTGTTTATTGAGGGTTTGCTATGCATTAGTATCTGATGGGGGCTGGGAAAAACAGTGATGCTCAAAGCAGCCATGGCCTCTGCTATCAAGGGGCTTACAATATACTAAATAAGTAGTTATAAGAGAAGTGGGTAGGCTTATGGAGAAGTAATGGGTACTATTTTAATGACATACAACACTTGACAAATTTATTGATTATATTATACCATGGGAAACCTTGGAAAACAGAGACAGTGCTCTGGCTACAGTAATGTAAGTAGCCACCAGTCTTTAAGGGAGAAGTAATACCTTCTTCTACCTATGCACAAGTGTCAGAATTCCCTGTTGGGGATAGTCCTTTGTTTCTTCAAAGTTGTGATAAACTAATATCTTCAACAAATGAATTCCCAATCGTTTTAAACTAAGTACCAATAAAGGTTATACAGATCAAGACAGACGTAGGTGAAATGAAAAGCAATCTGTCTTTGAAAGAGGAACTGATGAAGGTTACTGTAAATGTTAATGGCAATGCTTCTTGTGAAGGTTATTCCACAGTCTACAGATGAAAAGAAAGAACGAGAATCTGAGAACCTGAAATTACACCTTGTACTACATATCAGAGAATTTTAAAGTTATCATTATAGAAATTCATTATAGTTGAGAAGACCCAATTTCTTGAAAATTATACCTATGATATTCTACCTTATTAATACAGTATATGAAACATTTGGCATTAATATGAGGGCAGCTGGTGAAAAGGTAATTGTTCAACCCCATTTAACATGAGATAAATATACATTTTTCACAGCAATTTTTCTAGTATGTATTAAACTTTGAGATTTAAAATCCTAAACTTTAGTTACCTCATCAGAAAATGTAGGTTAATATTGATCTACCTCCCAAGGCTGGCTTGAGTATGAGATTGAACACATGTGAGTAATTGCTAACTGCATTTAAAATATAAGATATTTTATATAAAATGTATTGAGTTTATAGGAGCCTCTCAGACTAGGTGTCTAAAATCTATTTTGAATTTCTGCCTCTTTACTACCACTTGCAAAGCTTCTACCTGTCCTTTTCACATTTTCATTAGGGGAGTAAAAGGTTACTTTGCTTTCACACTCAGTAAGAACTATTACTATGTTCTAGTCAATGCATTAGCTTTATCATTGTGGGTGAAAGTCACTTTGAACTGCGTTTTCATTCCTTGCCCAGAAGATACTTAAATGTCTTCCAGGCTCTTTAATGCCTCCTTTGGTTATGTATGAGTACCTAACAGAGTAAATGAAGCACTGACTATTCACTCAAATTTCTGAAAATTCAGTATACTGATATGGTTATGGGGGGAGGGGGTTAAGGATTGCTCCAGGGCTCATTAACAGAGACCTGAGTGACTGTTGTCTTTAACAGGAGTCAGTCTCCAGCTAGAGAATAGCATTCATTCACACTTTTATTCATTTGGTTATTCATTCTTTCAACACATTTTAGAAAGTTCCTCCTGCATGCCAGATATTGTGATAGAGGCAGAGAATATGAAGACACACTTGTAGAATTTACTGCAAACACTTTAAAGGTTTTGGGGGAAAAAAGCTCAGATTTAATTCTTGTTCTGAAAAAAAATAACTGAAAGAAAAAAAATAATAGATAAGCATGAAGATAATATATTTATTGCTATTAACATAAATAGTACATAGTGATAGATTTTTTGTCCCAGCCTTTTGATCTCAAGGCACACTCATGCCCTAATATGTGTAATATTCAAAAACAAATATCAAATTAAAATAAGTGAATAAAAAACTATTAAGTATGCATTTCTACTTGTAACACTTATTGTGGCAGATTCTGGGAGTGCAGAGGTGAATAAAACATGGACCTTGCCATCAACGATATCATAATTTCATAGAGGAGTGACATATACGCTAATATTCTTTAATGCAAGCTTTTCAAGGCTTATAAATATGTGTGCTGGTTATAATGTTAGGCAAATGAAGATGAACTATCTTGGGGTATGCATGGACAGGAAAGGTTTTGCTTAGAAGGCAACATTAAATCTTGAAAGATACTGATCGTGATGATAGTAGCGTTGTTCCTATTTGCCAATAACAATTACAGATATTTTGCTGAAAATAAATAACTCAACCTTCATATAATGCTATGAGGTAGGTACTGTTTATGATTCTAGTTTACAGAGGATGAAACCAAAGCAAAGGGAGATTAAGTAATTTGACCAAAGACTCACAGTAAATGCTGGAACCAGCATAGCAACACAGGTAGATAGCACCGAAACACAAGCAAAATAGTATAACGAATGCTTTATTTAGAGTTTAGGGGGCAAATAAACATACCTACAGGGACCAGGTTAGAAATCTAAATGAGAGAAGCAAGGGAATTATCACTGTGGTTAGCCAGAGAGCACATCCCCAGCTAAACTGGCTAAGCTACTCACATTCTCTATCACCAGGTAATGATGACCTGCTGTTGCCAGAAGTCAGATTTTTTCTTATGAAAAATCCCACGTTTTTCATAAAGATTATGAAATTATTTCAAAAATATGTTGGGTACCAAAGAAAGTACTTCTTTCTATAGCATCAGGCCTGTTCTATTATTTCAAAGATATGTTGAGTATCAAAGAAAGTACTTTCTATAGCATCAGGCCTGTTTATGAACTCTTAAAGAATGAGCTAAAAGAAAACCAAACTTTATATACATTCTTGAGGGATAAAGGCTGGAATGTTGGCAGATTTATCTCCCAGGATATAGTCAAAGATACATGTATTATCATGTAGCTTCTACACAGGGAGTACATCTTTGCTTATAGAGTGGTCTCTTCATTTATCATAGAATACACAAAATTTTCCCACTAGTACCGTTTCTCATTTCATGTCATTTGTTAACTCTCTGCTCAAATGGCTCTTATCAATCGCTCCTCAAATTGTCAATCCTCATGTTGTCTTCACTCTAAGACACAGTTTGTCATACTAAAATTCAAGACATGTGTTATAACTAGTATGCTCATCTAAAATAATTATAGTTGTTTTCTTCCAACAAAAGCTATTATTTAATTAACTGTCCATCTCACATGCAATGACTTCTTAGAAGAATTACAGTATATTTTCAGTATAGGTTTTATTCCTATAGACATTTTGCCTTGTATTTGACTACAGACCCTAAGCATCTAAAGTATTCATACTCAATATACACCTACTGTTTTAAATTTTGGATGAAGAAGTCAAAATAAACTGAGATTAATTTTGTTTTATTTTTACATTGAATTTAGAGTAAAACATTCCATTTATAGGAATTGTGAGCTTTACTCCCTAGGAAAGAATAAGAAAGTCACAGGTTTTGAATTTCTGTAAATCACATTCACTTATTTTTTCTTAATCCTCATTCCACTGGGTTAGAAGCAAGTTCAGCTACAGGCCTTATGAGAGTTCCTTCCCCTTCCCTTAGAGTTGATGAAGGTTCTTGGCATTCTACACCCTCTAGAACACTGCCTACTGCAAACATATTTTGCTGTCCAGGTCCAGAAGAAAGAGAGCTCAAATAATTCTGAGCTAAATTTTAAGGCATGGTCTATAACAAAGCAAACCAGGATACAGATCATCCAAGGACACCACACAGTTGTTTCTCTCTGAAAGGGTTTAATATATATTATATACCCAATGATGTTTTAGTTTGTCTCGCTATTATTTTAGGATCAGCTTTCTTACCTATGTTCACTTTCCAGCTGTCTATCAACTTCCTAGATTCCAATATTGCTTTTATCTCCTCTTCTTTCTTTTTTCCTCTGTGGGTTTATGTAATTTAATAGATCCTTTACTTTCATTTAGGGAATAAAGATAAGTGTATTTTGTCACTTCATTATCTCTATCCAGAATCTGTTATAAATTATCACAAATGCTATGTAAAAGTAGAATATTTCCTATTTTACAGAGGTAAAAATTAAACTCGAAGAATTTAAACAGTTGTTCACCAGGCAAACAACTGATGAAGTCGAGATTTTATTCAGTTCAGGGTGACTCCAAATCAGTGGTTGTTTCTCCTACATGCTGCTACTTCAGTTATCACCCTTGTTTACAATGGACAAAATGCAACTGTATTGTCCATATGCCAGGAGTGGTTAGCGGCTTATCACAGTCTCATGTGTCCTGCACACACAACCTATTGACTTTGTCTTCTCACCCCTGTAAGCAGACAAGTCTGCAAATCTCTACTTTCCAATTAGTCAAGTTAATGAAGCTCTTTAAAGAAATCCATAAAGCCTGCCTCCATGGTTCTGACATTTAGTAACTTCTGGATAATGGTCTCTGAGTCCCTCTCCATTAAAATATTGTATTGTGTACTCTGAAGTGCTGACTCTGAGACTTTCTTAGAATTAAATAAAGAGGAGTTCCCTTTGAGCCTTACCAAACCCCAGGATAAATACAGAAATGGCACTTTTAATAGTCAAGCCCATGAAGAGGCCACACTTAACACAGATGACTCCTGTCAGTAAATCTATAGCTTTCAGAGTGAGGCAGAGTAACTCGAGGCAAGAACAAAGAAGAAAGAGAATGAGCCTGGAGCTGAGTCTTCTGATGGCCAACATAGGCCTACAAATAAAAGTTTACTCTACATAGTAAAAAGAACACAGAGAATGAGCTGGACTCCAAAACTGAGAATAATGTAAACTCTTGGTACCTCAGTTTTCTCTTTTGTGTAACAGGAATAATAATGGTTTCTACTTAATTTAGCTTTTTGGTGAAGACCTGAAGGTAAGCAGGATTGGGAATATATTAACTATAGGGAAAAAAATTAAATTAAAAACTGATACTGTAACTTTCACATTCAGTTTGAACAGTACTGACAGGCAAGTTGAATCACGTTTTTAATATTTTCTCCACAAATTTGGAGGCATATTTTTGTCCCCCTAGTTAATATCCCTTTCTGTCACATATCCTACCCAACCATATAGCTAAAAATTCACTATGACTTTTCATTTCAATCACTCATTCTGATCATCTATTTGCATTTATCTGCCTGACTTGTACTATATTCATCTAAATCCAGTTAAGTTGTGCATTAAGCATAACTAACATCAGGTATTTTGGAGCTCCATCTATGTTTTCCTTTTCTTTCTAGATCATAAACTATGACATCAGTGAATAAATAAGTCATCCATTGCCATTTGAGAACTACGCTATGTTGCATATTTCTATTTATTTCTTCATCTTAATGTTAACTGGTACTGTATAATGTACCAGACACTGGGTTAAGAGCCAGGGTTGGGGAAGAGACTCTTAAATTCCTCTATAATCCTCATTCTTATAATTTTATGCACTACAGTAGCATTAGAGATAAAAGGTATCCTTGCTGTCAAGGAACATTCATCCTGTAGACTAGAAGCACAGAAATAAATTAATGTTTGCAACATAATGTGATTTGTTTGAAGTTCAAGGTGGTCTTTAAAGATTGATAGGCCCAGAGGAATTTCTCTGTGTGTTGGTTTCTGGAAGTAAATTTCTTTGAGCTAAGTGCTAAGCAGCAGTGTGCAGACATCTATTCAATGTCCTTGCTTGATGACTACTGGTTATTGCCCCTTGTACCTTCATTGATACTAACATTTAAACCAATTCCTTCTACACTTAGAAATTATTGAATAATATCTATGACCTTTAGAAATCTACACTAAAAAGTTCATTCTTTCACCCATCTCTTGCTACTAGTACAATAAAGCAAAGACATAGCTCAGGCTACACAAACTATACCTAGCACTTTTTAATTTTTTTTAAATTAAATTTATTGGGGTAACATTGGTTAATGCAATTACATAACTTTTAGGTGTACTTTATAAATGGACATCCGTATATTCTATTGTGTGTTTACCACCCAAAGTCCCATTTCCTTCAGCTACCATATATTTGAACCCCTTTACCCTGTCTTCTTCCCCCATATTCCTCCATCCACTACCTTCTGGTAACCACTAGTCTATAGTCATGTCCATGAGTCTCTCTTTGTTTGTCCTGTTCATTGGTTGTTTTTTAGGGTTATTTCCCACATATAAGTGATATGTGATTTTCAACCTTTTCTATCTGGCTTATTTTGTTTAGTAGAATTATTTCAAGATCCATCCATGTTGTTGTAAATGGCAGTATTGCATCTCTTCTTATGGCTGAGTAATATTCCATTGTATATATGTACCACAGCTTCTTTAGCCAATCATCTATCATAGGATACTTCAGTTGTTTTTGTGTCCTGGCCTCTATGAATAATGCTGCTATGAACATTGGTGTGCAAATATCTTTTCGGATATGGGTTTTCAGTCTTTAGGTTAAATACCCAGTAGAGGGATTGCTGGATCATACAGTAGATCAATTCTTAGTTTTTCGAGGAACCTCCATACTGTTCTTCATGATGGCTGTACCAATTTGCAGTCCCACCAGCAGTATATGAGAGTTTTTATTTCTCCACATCCTCTCCAACATTTGTTATTATTTGTCCTGTTGATTATAGCCATTCTAACATATGTGAGATGGTATCTCATTGTGGTTTTGATTTGCATTTCCCTAATAGCTAAGGATTTTAAGCATCTTTTCATATATTTACTGATCATTTGTATGTCCTCTACGGAAAAGTGTCTGTTCAGGTCCTCAGCCCATTTTTTGATTGGATCATGTCTTTGATTGTTGTTGTTGAGTCATGTGAGTTCTTTGTATATTTTGGATATTAGGCCCTTATCGTAGGCATTGCTTACAAATATATTTTCCCATTCAGATGGTTGTCTCTTTATCTTGTTGACAGTTTCTTTTGCTGAGGAGAAGCTTTTTAGTTTGATGTAGTCACATTCATTTATTTTTGCTTTTACTTCCCTTGCCTTTGAGGTCAAATTCATAAAATCCTCTTTAAGTCCAAAGTCCTTGAGTTTAATTCTTATGTTCTCTTCTATGCATTTTATTGTTTCAGGTCCTATATTCAGGTCCTTAATCCATTTTGAGTTAATTTTGGTGTGTGGTGATAGACAACAGTGTAGTTTTATGTTTTTGCAGGTGGCTTTCCAGTTTTCCCAGCACCATTTATTGAAGAGGCTTTCCTTCTCTACTGTGTTTTTGGTTTCTTTGTTGAAAATTATTTGCCCGTATAAATATGAGTTTACTTCTGGACCCTCAATTGTGTTCCACTGGTCCATTTGTCTGTTTTGCTGCCAGTACCATGATGTTCTGATTACTGTTGCTTTATATTATAATTTGAAGTCGGGCACAGTGATGCTTTTAGCCTTGTTCTTTTTTCTCAGAATGGCTGTGGCAATTTGGGTTCTTTTGTGCTTTCATACAAATCTGATTATTTTTTTGTTATATTTCTTTAAAAAATGCCAATGGGATTTTGATGGGGATTGCATTAAATCTGTATAACGCTTTAGGTAACAAGGTCATATTTACTATGTTAATTCTTCCAATTCAAGAACATGAAATATCTTTCCAATTCTTTGTATCTTCTTTGATTTCTTTTAATAGGGTCTTACAGTTTCCATTATATAGGTCCTTCATATGTTTCATTAGACTTATTCCTAGGTATTTTATTCTTTTTATTGCAATTGCAAAAGTAATTATTTCCACTTCTTTTTCTGATGCTTTGTTATTAGAACATAGGAATGCTATGAATTTTTGAATGTTGATTTTGTATCCAGATATATTACTGTATTTGCTTATTGTTTCTAATAGTGTTCTTGTGGAGTCTTTAGGGTTTTCTATATAGAGAATCAGGCATCGCAAATAGTGACAGTTTGATGTCTTTGTTCCTATTTGGATGCATTTAATATTTTTCTTTTCCCTGATTGTACTTGTTAGAACCTCCAATGTTATATTGAATAACAGCGATGATAGTGGACAGCCTTGCCTTGTTCCTGATCTTGGAAGGTTTTCAGTTTTTCACTACATTAAGTATAATGTTGGCTGAGGATTTGTCATATATGGCCTTTATTCTGTTAAGGTACTTTCCTTCTATGCCGAATTTGTTAAGTGTTTTGATCACAAATGGAGTCTGTATCTTTTTGGAGACTTTTTCTGCATCTATTGATATGGTCATATAATTCTTATTTTTTAAATTTTTTATGTGATGTATCATATTAATCATTTTGCATATGTTGAGCCACCCCTGTGCCCCTGGCATGAAGCCCACTTAATCGTGGTATATAATCTTTTGAATATGTTGCTGTATTCAGTTCACTAGTATCTTATTTAAGATTTTTGCATCATGTTAATGAAAGATATTGGTCTGTAGTTTTCTTTTTTGTGTTATCTTTACCAGGTTTTGGTATCAGGGTAAGATTGGCCTCATAAAATGAGTTGGGAAGTATTGCTTCCTCTTCAATTTTTAAAAAGAGTTTGAGGAGAGTAAGTATTAAATCTTATTTGAATGTTTGATAGAATTCACTGATGAAGCCATCTGGTCCTGTACTTTTACTTTTTGGTAGGTTTTTGTTGATTGTTTCAATTTCCATACTGCTGATCAGTCTATTTAGATTTTTCAGTTCTTAATTTAGTCTAGGAAGGTTGTATTTTTCTAAGTACTGGTCCATTTCATCTAGGTTATTAAATTTGGTGTTATATATTTTTTTCATAGTATTCTTGCATGATCCTTTGTATTTCTGTGATGTCAGTCATAATTTCCCCTCTTTTATCTCTGATTTTGTTTATTGGTGGCCATTCTCTTTTTTCTTTAGTGAGTCTAGCCAGGAGTTTGTCAATTTTATTAACCTTCTTAAAGAACCAGTTCTTCGTTGTATTTATTTTTTCTATTTTTTATTTTGTTTTGTTTTCAATTTCATTTATTTCCGCTCTAATTTGGATTGTTTCTTTCCTTCTGCTAATTTTAGGCCTCATTTGTTCTTCCTTTTCTAATTTTTTTAAGATGAAGCATTAGGTTGTCATTTGTGCTCATTCTTGTTTTTAGAGATAGGCCTGTAATCATATGAACTTTCCCCTTATAACCACTTTTGTCATGCCCCAAAAGTTTCAATATGTTGTACTATCATTATCATTTGTTTCTATGTATCTCTTGATATTTTTAATTCTTCTCTGACCCAGTTATTCTTCAGTAGCATGTTTAATCTCCATGCATTTATGGGTTTTCCTGATATCTTTTTGCAGTTGATCTCTAGGTTCAAAGCACTGTGATCAGATATTATGGTTGGTATGATTTCAACCCTCTTATATTTGTTGAGAGTATCTCTGTGTCTGAATATATAATCTATTCTTGATAATGTTTCATGTTCAGTAGAGAAGAATGTATAAAAAGATGTTTTGGGATGGAAGGCTCTGTAAATGTCAATTATGTCTAATTGATCTAATGTGTCATTTAAGGATGTTATTTCTTTCTTGATTTTCTGTTTTAATGATCTGTCCATATGTGACAGTGGGGTATTTAGTTCTCATACTACGATAGTGTTTTGGTCTTTTTCTCCCATTAGTTCTGTTAGTAATTGCTTTACATAATTTGTGCTCCCTTTAGGAACACAGATATTAATAAGTGTTATATTTTCTCAATTCCCTTTATCATTATGTCATAATGATTCCCTTTATCATTATGAAGTATCTCTTAGTATCTTTCTTTACCTTTTTTTATTTTGAAGTCTATTTCATCTGATATTAGTACTACTACTCCTGCTTTTCTCTGAATGCCATTTGCTTGAAATATCATTTTCCACCCTTTCACTTTGAGTCTATATTTATCTTTGGATCTGAGATATGTCTCTTGGAGGTAGCATATGGTTGGGTTTTGTTTTTGATCCATTCTGCAGCTCTGCCTTTTTATTGGTGAGTTCAGTCCATTTAGGATTATTACTAAAATATAAGGTATTTTTAGGCAATTTTATCTTTTGCTTTCTGGTAGCTCCGTGTTTCCAGTGCTTCCTTGTCCTTGTGTTTCTGTTTTCTTTATTTTGGTTGGCTTTTGTGGGGTTTCCTTTTGGTTCTTCTTGTTTTATGTTATATAGTTCATTTCTGAATCTTTGCTGTGAGGTTGCCATTACAAATATGTAAAGGATAGTTACACACACACACACACACACACACACACACACACACACACACACACACATCCGTTTTCTTCTGTGCACGCCTTATGTCCATTCCCTTTTGTGAATCTGGACCTTTAAATCCTCCCCTTTTCAGTCATTGTTATCTCAATTTGTCTCTATGTATGTTGAACATTCATTATTACCTTGTTATAACAATTCTATTATTTAAGCTTATAAAGCTGTGTTCTTAGTAAGGGTTGCACTCCTCTGCTTCTATTTGCCTGATAGTCATTTTACTCCTAATTATGTGTGGTTGTTGTTGTTTCATTCATTTTGTTTTAGATGAGTTGATCCCTTTCAGAATTTCCTGTAGTGCAGGCCTCATAGTGGAGAATTCTCTCAATATTTGTATGCCTAAAAAGGTCTTAATTTCTCCTTCATATCTAAAGGAGAGCTTAGCTGGATACATTATTCTAGGCTAATAATTCTTTTAATTTAATAGTTTAAATATTTGAATCCATTCCTCTCTGGATTGTAAGGTCTGCCCTAAAAAGTACAATAATCTAATGGGTTTTCCTTTATAAGTTACCGTTTTCTTCTCCCTAGCTGCCCTGAGAATTCTGTCTTTGTTATTGATTTTTGATAATTTTAATACTGTGTCTTGGTGAAGGCCTTTTTGGGTTGAGATAATTGGGTGTTCTGTTGACTTCTTGAATTCCAAGCTCCCGTTTTCCTTACATTTGGAAAATTCTTGTCAACTATTTGTCTGAAAATGTTTTCTAGTCCCTGCTTCTTTTTTCATCTTTGATAATGCCCATTCTTAAGTTTCTTCTGATGGTATCAGCTAGTTCTTGTATTTCTCTTTCAATATTTGCATTCTTTGGTTTCTCTCTTTTTCCTCCTGATTTATTTCTATATTTTTGTCTTTGATATCACTGGTCCTTTCCTCCTTTTGGTAGATTCTATTTTCTAAGCTTGCTACTTCATTTTTCTGCCATTGCAGTGTGTTCTTTATCTCCAGACTTTCTATTTAGTTCTTTTCAAGAGTTTCTATTTCCTTGCTCTGCTTATCTAGTTGTTTGTTCAGTTCCTGAAATTGTTAATATGACTCATTTTGGAACTCACTGAGTTTTTTTAGAAGTACAAACCTGAAGTCTCTGTCATTTAAGTTACATATTTCTATGTCTGTAAGCTTATTTTCTGGAGATTTTTCTCTTTCTTTCTGAGATGCCTTGCCACCTTGGTTGTTCATGGTGTTTAATGAACTATTTCTCCACCTGGGCATTCATTAAAATGTGTTCTTTTTTTTCCAGAAAGATTTATTATATAAAGGTCTCTGTTTAGCCTGCTGCAAAGAAGGTACTTTTCTTATTAAGGTTTCCTGTAGGTGGTGTCCAAGCCTCTTGGATCCCTGCTTTATATAATGCCTTAATGATGCCTTTATATAATGGCTTTATTTTCTTGTAGATATGTAATCATGCTCGCTACTCTCAGTCTCAGTCTCTGTTAGTGTTAACAACAGTTTCGGTAGCATTTGCTCAGATTCCCCTGAGGCTCCACAGTGAGCTCCACATACCTCCTCAGAAGGTATGTGGGGATGAGCCCTATGGGTTGGGGGCTAGGGGCTGAGGCTCAGCCTCAGTTTTGCAACTAAGGCCAGTAAAAATCAATTGCTGTTTTTCTGCTGTCTACTTCTCTGCTTTCTGCCTTGATGACTGGGCCCTGCTGCTGACTGTGTGGAACTCACAAACTCTTCTAGGCAGCGCTGTTCAGGGAAGTCGCCATGCCTTTTCCCTTCCCTCTCCCCCTACAGGGAGCTCCAGCTGCTCTGAGAGACAGCTTCTTTGTTTCTCCCAGTCCACTGTCCTACACCAGGGTTCTGATCTGTAGTAGCTCTTATTCACAGATCCCACGCTCAGACGTGCTGGTATGACATTTGGGTGTTTTTGTTCAGCTTTAGATGTTCAGCTTATTGTTGTTTCAAGGGGAGAGATCTGGGGATATCTCTCACACTGCCATGTTTCCTTTCAATCGCTCACATTTTATAATTTTTGATGGCTAGATGACCAAAAACATCATGCTCTCTCTTGTTCGTGTGATGAGAACTTTACTCCTCATTTTTCCATCTGGTTAAGTATTTAAGTATTACTTATATATTAGGACTCAGATGGAAGGGGAATTTTCTTCATGTCCCAAGACAGTGGAAGCAGTTACGTTGGTATATGTCCAGAGCACTATAAAAAGATCCTAAACTTCACTATCTTTATTCTACTAAACTAGGAGCTACTCAAGTATAGAAATAATGTCTAATTCATCTTTGATCCTTCTCAACAGTAGGTGGTCCATAATTTGCGCTGAATAACTATTTCTGTCATGAAGACAAATCTGTCACTAGTCATTCCCATAGAAAACTGAGATTGAATTCTACCAAAGAGCATTATTCTCCTGGTTAAATGCAATCCATATTCACAATACGTTATGACCTAGATTATTTGATCCTAAACTACTTTTGTAGTTTTATTTCTATCTCTCTACCTCTTATTCACTACTCTCCAACAACTTTGTGAGGTAGGTACAGATATTTTATAAAGAAAGAAACTGAACCATAAAAGAAGTCATTTATTTGATTGTGTTTATCCCTCTGAGTAGCAACAGAATAAGAACTTGCACTCTAATTTTCTGCCTCTCAGTCTAGCACACTTTCCACCACACTGTAGCTACCCTTGACTTTTACCTTCATTTGTTCAAAACCTGTACAGCATTTTGGAGTTAGTTAAGGTCTCTCTTAAATCATGAAGTCTTCTAAAAGCACTCTAATACACAGAGACTATGCTTCATTCAAAAAATAAGTAATGATTAACTAGGTCACTAGAAATCACTTACTATCCTTGATGCGTCTCCTATGTTTGCATTTATTTTTACATAAAGTTATTGTTAAGTAATCTTCTATATGTTTATATTATTTCTCTCCACTTAAGCTCTCTGAGAACCAAAGGCAGTCTATGTATACAGCTAACACACTGTTTTATTTTAGTAGGTGCTACTCTGAAGTTATTTCAACTACCAACCATCCATTCACAATTGTTCTATGAGACATATTTTGAATCCTGAAGATTTAGAGTTATATCCAAATTAAGAAAAAAAAAAAACAATGAGATTAGGGAAAGAGAGGGGGTGAGGACAAAAGGCCCAAAACCTACTGATGTCAAAATTCCACCTTCTTTATCAATAGATCTATTTTTAGCACCATTAAGCCTTTATGCCAGAGGTTATGAAGAAAATACTTTCTTTTATTGAAGAATTCAGAAGTGGTAATTAAATATAGCCTACACTTAGATTTTAGTAAAGTCCTTTTTTTCTATTCTCTTGTATTGGGCTATACACTTAGTGACAATTAGAATGACCCACCCCCATTTTTGTATACAAATTATCAAAGTATATCTTGATTTAAAAATGGTTTTCACTATAAAAGACTAAGATTCACTGTAGAAAATCTAAAAACAAATAGAAATCATAAGAATAAAATAAAAACTGACCCATAGTCACAACAACCAGAAGTAATCATTATTGGCGTTTGGCTCTAGTATTTGTACTAACCATATGTATAAATCTTGTTTATTTTTAATGGAATTATAAAGTGTATATTATTGAGAAACTAGTTTATTGCACTTAACAATGTACCATAAACATTTCTCCATGCCATTAACTATCCTACAATATCATTTTAATGGATATATTAATACCTTTAAATGTATTGGAGAAATATAATAAATCAATCCACTAATACTAGTTAGGTTCTATCTAACATTTTGTTTTGTTATTACAAATAATGACTAACCTTTAACAGGTTTTGTGATTTCTCTGTCCCTCAGCTTTCTCATTAAAAAAATGTGGGTAATAAGAATACCTGTTCAGAAGGTTGTTTGAGGTATTAAATGAGCAAATTTATGGCATATCACAAGCGGTCAGAAATTATTAACCATCATGTTATGCTGCAATAAACAACTTGCAGTATTTTTTTTTAATACAGGTTATGTGCATTCTACTTTGGAATTTCTAAGTTAATGGTGTTATACTTTGAAGTCTTTTACTATATAATGAAAAATTCTTTTTACCCAAAATGCAACAATATATATGCCCATCATCAATGTGTAAAAGTATCCATTTTCTGCATCTTCACTGATCTGGTTCCTGGAATTAGTCTTTTTTGACATGATAAATACGAAGTTGTTATATTTATGTTGTTTTAATATGCATTCTTCTGTGCATGAACATTCTCACACTGGTTTATATATCATGTCTAAGTGTTTATAAATTCCCAGTTCCTGTCTTTTGCCTAGTTTTAGAAAGAGCTTTCATCGTTTTTATTGAGTTGCAAAATAAGTTTATATCTTCCGCGTAACAACTGGCTTTTATCCATATGTATTTTAAAAATTTAATTGTTTTTGCAAATTTAATTACATATATTCTTTCTCCTCTAGGCAGAAAGTGTAAATTTGTAGGTAACTATATTAATAAATCTTCCCTTCTCTGGATTCATGTTTATACAATTTTTTCTTCATTCTAAGACTATGTAAATACTTAACTATACACTTTCTTATAGAAGTTGTATCAATTCAAATTTCATTTAGCATTTTAATCAAAGTTTTTGGTGTAACATAGGGATATGTCCATTTTGTCCACAAATGGTTAAATTGATGAGTTTAACATTCAGAAATTCTGCATTTATATGAATAATTTCTTTTAATTATTTTTTATCTGAACTTTTTCTGATAATACACTATTGTTTTAGAGTTGGTAGTATGCTAATAAAATGTTTATTGGCATTTTATTATAAAAATCTTTTTGTTTTACTTTGAAAGTTAAAATTGTATTAGTATTACGGCATCACTTTAAATTTTTAAATTAATAATGTAAATGTAAAGTTTTTTCAATGTTGTTTTTTTATTCAAAATATCAAATATATGTCTCCATTAATATATCACAATATATTAGTATATATCTCAATATGTATTGTTTATTATATCTTTATATCGCAAATATATGTTATAGTGCTCTTGATATTAAAACTACATATTTCTAAAGCATAGTCATAGATGTTTTAAGTATTTTTATCATAAATAGAATATCTTTTCTTATAGTGATATAAGCAATAACCAAATATAAAAATAAATCTATTGCTTATTCTTTTGCAATTTTCCAAATTACTGTCCTTTCATTTTTTTTTCCAGAAATATTTGGGAAGTTATATTTAAATGTTTGTGGTCACTTTTAAACCAATACTAAAAAAAGAAAAAAAAGTTTCTGTTCCAAACAGGAGAGTCATCTTCAAAGAGGAGATAGCATGTGTGTTTGCAGCTGAAAAAATATATGCTTTCAGGACTGTCATTTTGTTCTCTTCATTGTTTCTTAAAACTTTGGCCACTGCATATAACTTAAAAATTATATAACTTAAAAAGATTTATTTTATTCCACATTATTATTTATAAAAATTACATATTTTTCTTAGCTTATTATATTGAGTAGAAAGTCTAATTTTTTTTATTTATTAAAAGCTTGTATCACTGTACATGCTAAAAATACTTATGTAGTTAGAAAGTCTCTAGAACTGTAGTACTACTACTTAATACTTACACCTCTTCTTTTGTTTTAAAAAATTCTTTAACATATTTCATCTCATTTTTTAAACAAGTTTGTAATATCAGCAGATTTTATATTTTTTCTTATCTAGAATATAGGGAAAAAATACCTTGAATTTTAAATAACTCACCCAAGGTACTGAAGCCAGCAATTTTTAAAAATGGTACTAAAATCTAGGTTTTCCAGCTTCTAGGCTAAAGCCTTTTTCAAAACAGTAATTCAGCTAGCTGCTTCCTTTTATTTAAATTAACTGAAAAAATCTTCAAATTTTAGATATAGTAAAAATATTTCTTGAATGTATAAATATTTGCCTTATATGAGATGTTATTTGGCAACTGTTGTTTACTAAATAACATGCACATGTGTTTCATTGATCAAAATGTCAAACAGCTGAATAACCACAAGTTAACATGAATTAAGAAAGTATTGTTATGTATCAAAACATTAGGTACCAGGATATCAGAATTTATAAAACACAACCATTAGTAAAAATTAATCCTACATTAATAAAATTTTATTGCTCTCAAACTACATGACCCATTTTTGGGTGATCAGGAGTGTGTTGTGTTTACAAAGTAACTTAGAAACTCTCACTGACATTTCTTTACAGATTTTCCCACAATCTGTGTAGCAGGAGAAGGAAATACGGCACATCGCTCTCTGATTATTAAAGATTCAATACAAAAATGGCTCAGATCACAAGGCTAAGCAAGGAAGTACAATCTCATTTTCTGCTTGGAAGAAGGGCCAGAATATTTATGAACAATCCTAATGATTCTCAAAACTTCCAGAGCTGTGATATCACATCAATATACTTTTATCACAGGCCTAATAATTGCTGAAAGTGAAATATATCACTTTCATAGTGATATATTTTATATGTCACTTTTTATAGTGATATGTTTTATATGGATACATATATATATATATATATATAATTTACATGTAATTACAGATATAATTTTATATTTGATATACAGATAGATAGAATGAAAGAGAGAGAGAGAGAGAGAATCTCCAGTGAGATATATAAAATTTTAACATCAGTGGTCAGATGAGTCATCTAGTAGCCAAATAGGGCTCCTTCTCTTTATTTAACATGCTTGCTCTGATACTCATAATGCAGAAGACTACTTTACCCAATACTCAGCACCCAGATATGACCAGCCCTACGCAATATCAGGGATTCCTCTTCCTATATTTATAAACATGTTAATGACTCTGAGAGTATACACACAAAATTGGTAGAGAGAAAAAAGAAAGAAAATTTTACACTGGCATTGAAGAGTATAAAGTAGAGAATGTTTTTTAAAAAGTGGATATTTTAGTTCCTTTCATCCTTTAAATAAGCTATTCTTATTTTTATGACTTTTTTTTCCCCTAGAGAAAGTGAAGGCTAAAAACTATTCACAACACCTCTATATTTTCCAAATATGGCATATAGAGATTTAGGTAATTTTACATTATGTAAGACCTAGCAAAAGAGAATTTATCATCCAATTGAAATACACTCACCCTTTGATTTATGCAGGTTATCCATTCCACAAGTGTATTTTTAACATGAAAGTGAACTGCATACAAAAAGTATACCAGTACAAAAATTCAGAAAAAAATAAATAAATAAATGTTATTTGCTTTCAGTGTCTGTGCTGTATTTTAAAGAAACTAACCTTTTTGAAAATTATCACAAAGTCGCTATATTCAAGGATCGAAATATTTAAAAGTACTACACTTCAGTTTCATTATTTTTTTGGATGATCTTTTCCAACATATTTTGCTAAGTTTTCATAAATTCTTAGATATTGAAAATCATTTTTTTTACTACTGCAGGTATATGTCCCCTTTAAAACTGTTATAAGTAAAAACAGCTCATATAAAATATTGGTTACTTGGTTTACATATACTTTGTTACGACGTGTTATCTTTAAATGCTAGTGTTGTAATCACTAAGCAAAATGTATATACCTTATGAGTATCTTGAATTGAATTATGATGCAACTGGTGTGTTGCATCAATTTCTATAGCTATCAATTGCTGATTTAACATTTTATTAAATTAGTTTCAAATGCTACTGACCACAGCACAATTTTCAAATGTCCCAGTGATAACTGAGTGTTCATATTAGTTTTGTACATTGCTGAGTTAAGCTATGATTTTTAGAAAAAGAAATTGGCAATAATGGAAAAGAAAAAGAAAAGACTATATAAAATAATACTGCATAAATGGAAACCTCATATACAAAGCTCATGTAAACAGGAGGAATGACTGCATGTAAAAAAATACTGCATAATGAAAGAATGGGTGTAATTATTAAAATAGTAAGCCATTTATCCTGCTTTCAGCTAATAATGGTTGAATGAAAATGACTTGTGGGGCAATAAACTGTCTTTTGATTACATGAGATAATATAGGTTTATTTTGCCATTTTCTAGAAAGTAGATAGCTTCTTTATTCAGCTGTCATAAAATGTGCATTTTAGATTGAAATACACAGGTAGAAAAAATTCCAGTGTACAATTTTTTTGCTTCTCCCCAGTGGAAACATCTTTTCATAAGTCAGCAACTATGCATAATTTTTTAATGTGTTTTTTCTAAAATGTTTCTTAGTTCAAAATTAATGACTATTCATTTACTCTTACTGAGTCCTTGGAGATTCAAGACTTGTGCTGTTGATGAAAACTAAATCAATTATAGGAAAAAATAAGTGTAGAAAACATCAAAAAGAGATATAAAATATGTTGGTGAAAATGGCAAATAACATAAGGTCTAGTTTTAATTGCTCCCAAGTAATACTAATTATTTCAAGTCAGTATATGACAGAAATCCAATAGTAAGTACAGAAATATTTAATTAACCCACCAGAGTATAAAAATGCTTAAATTATTATTCAATGATTGGTTGTAAATTGATTGGTTGTAACTTAGTTTTGTAGACACAGATGAAACAGCTATATATAGAAATGATTTATCCAATTAATAATTATGTACCATAATTATACCTACTTTGACTTTCTAATATTTTCTTTGTAATCTATTGTGCTCTTCACTTATAATCATATTCATCATACCCAATTCATATTAAACTTAGAAAACTATATCAGCATACTAACACCATAATTTCTTTATATGATAGCAAATTGTATCTAAGTGTTATTGTTGTTGTATTTGTTTATTTGTTTGTTTGTCATACTTCCATAAAGATAGATGCATATAATTTAAGGATAACCTTTTTGACTCCAATGTATTTAGATCAATACCAACAATCACCATCATGTGTCATTTATATACATAATTTCTCCAATTTTCCCAATAATTTCTGTGCTTTGAAGCTGAGAACAAAAGATTTCTATCATCATCATCATCAAAATGAGAAAACTGAAGCTTAGACAAATTAAATGAATCATTCAATATTGGTGGTTAATGTGATCTGGACTCAAAAAGGGCTCTATAAACTTATATAGTGTTCTTTATGTAGGAGAAAATTATTACAAATATTTTTGTATTATCTCATTTGCATTGATGATATTTCAAATATTTAAGTGCTCAAAGTCACATATGGTTATGGTAATGTGCAGCATATATAGAGAAAATTTTCATTATCACAGAATGTTGTTAGTGTTTTTTTAGATAATTATGCTAATGATTTTCATTGGTGATTGCATTATTATGAGGTAAGTTACATAAAGTATATATATGGTTTATGCTTTCCACATATGAGATTGCAGTTGATCTGTTTACGTTAGCTACAGGTTATAATATTACATAGAGTAGGGCACAGACCAGCTCTTTGGTAATCATTTATTATCACATAATAAGTTTAGAGAACATAAAGTAGTTAAGAACCTTTTTAAAAATTCTATAAACCCTGGATTTAAATCAGCTACTCCACTTAGTACCACTTAGTACTACACAAACTTTGACAGTTGTAAAATATATATGAAGATATATATGCACACATGCACACACTATATGTGTGTTCATGTGTGTAAATTTGCTTAAAGTTGTGGACAGGACAATGATGTTTAGATTACAAAACATAAAAGCCAGTCATTTTTCAATCAAGAGTATAACAATTACTTTTATTTAGATTATATAATTAATAGCCCTAAATTTTTTAAATTAAAAGCATTTGAAACATGAGTTAAATATATTTCAAATCCAACCAATAGAAATTCTAAGTTAATAAAAATTAATATTTCCCAATATGCTTACTAACATCTTTGTTAATAATTACTTTATATTTTATTGAACTCCTTCCTTCTGATTAAATATCTCTTTTTTCGTAAGAATGTTATTCATTGAATCTTTTAATGTGAGTCTAGGATTAATTTACTCCCTTGATGTTTGCTACTCTTAAAATGGCTTTAAAGATTACATTACTGACTGATAATTCAGTTTTCTGTAAAATTCTAGGTTGATAATTATTTTCTTCTAAAAGAAAGACCATTGATATCTACTTTAAAGATATCAATCAATGGTCTTATGCTATGTATTACTGCTGAAAAGACTATTTTCAATCCATGTTATCATAATTATTACTTTATAGTAATCTTTGTCTTCTAATCTTTAAACAAATATTATGTACATGAACATAGTGTTAGGATATTGCTAGACCTCTGAAAGGGAGGAAAATCTGTATCAAGGGTTGGCACACCAAATCCTACAGACCAAATGCAGCTCAATGACTCATTTTGAGCCTGCAAGTTAAGAGTGATTTTAAAATTTTAAACAATTAAAAAAGTCAACAGAATTTTTTTACCTAGAAATATAATATGAAATTCAAATTTTGTTGTCCATTTATAGTTTTATTGAACTCAGCCACACTCTTTCATTGGCTATACTGTCTACAGCTGCCTTCACATTACAAAGGCAGAGTTGAGTAGTTATAACGAATACCATATGACCCACAAGCCTAAAATACTTACTATCTTATTGAAAAACTTTTCTTACCTATAGTCTATATAATTAAATGAACAAAGTAATGACATAATCTTTTTAATCTTGAATTTCTGTAACTAACATCAATGGATACAGTTTAATTGAATTAGTGGAGCAAAAATAAGTTTCTGTGACATTGGGCTTTAGAGATAGGAGGGAAGTGTCATGAGTGATATTTTGTAATTTATCATTAATTTTGATAGTATCAAAAGCAAAAATATAAATAGGAAATAAAACATTATGAAAGGAAAGGGATAGTAAAAATGTTGTATATATTTTTAAAGCAGTTTTCTAATAAGTATCAATATTTTAGAGCACAGGTATAAATAACAAATAAGACCAGCATTGAATAAAAACAGAAAATTCACCATGCAAAATCCTAATGTTCTGAATCTTATGTTTGCATGAAGTGCAGAGAGATGAAAAAAATTGACTACACATACATACACACATATGCACTATATATATACACAATACATCTTCTTTATTTATTTGTCCATAGTACATATATTTAAAAAATCGTGTTGGAAGTTTTGACTGACACAGATAGAAGCCCTCAATTAACACCTTGGCTAAATGGTGAATGAGTAAGACAGTCCAGAGATCTTTGCAAACCTGTTGATTGTCTTGGTGGTCACTGACAGAAAGAATAATTTAACTAACTATCAAAATCTGCCTGAAATATGTTTTAAAATGTCTATTTTAGAATCAACTTTCCTCAAAAAGTTACTGTAGTAGTTAGATATGCTATAATTTTAAACTCTGCTTGCTTTCTACCCAATGTTGTTCATAATACACTACAGCAAACAGAATATAATTCTACCACAACTATAGAATGAGACAATGAAAAGTTGAATCATTCAGATTTCCTTGACTAGAAAGGATGAAAAGTCACTGGCAAAAAGAGTGGCTCAGACGAGAACAAGGGCTGAACATCTGTAGCTATACTAAAAACACTTATTTTAAGGAAAGATGAGGATTTCAGCTGAATCAAAATATACTTTTGTGCAAATTAGAAACAGGCATCATTTTTCCTTAGAAAATTTTAAAGAAATTATCTCTTTTCATAGCTTCAACACCTATGCTCAGGAAAACTTATCAGAATGCAGTAGCAGCACACTGCCTATATGTACACAGAGCCCCAAAATTTAGGTTTCTCACACATACCCTGGATACAAGAACATACAAAGCATGACTACAAAACATATCCTGTACCTTTCTATCCCGACTCAGGTGAGATGACTGTCAGATTCAGAACTGGATAAAGAGAAAGAATTAAGCCTCAGAGACTAGTGGGTAGGAAGAGAAAGCAACCTCATGGTACTTCTGGAACCCAGTTGGTTTAAAGGCACAGCTGAACATAAATGGCTGCAACATGACATGGCCTGAAAACTCAGAATCTCCATGACTTAGATGTAAATGTAATTGCTCTGACAAGTGCCTTCTTTATATAGTAAACAACTTGAACACCCAGACATGACAGACATGCCTGTGAGAAAGCATAAGACATCTGCACACTTACATCTGATGCCCCAATAAACAAACAAAGAAAAACTATGCTAAGACAAAAATATAGTATGGCTTTATATCATAGGTAATGTATTAAATAATATTATAACAACTATGTATAGTGCTAGGTGGGAACTATACTAATTGGGGATCACTCAGTAAATTATATAAATGTCTAACCACTATGCCATGGATCTGAAACTAATATAAAATATCAAATGTCAACTATAATTAAAAAGTAAAAAAAGAAAAACATTATTTATAAATATAAAAAAAAAGGTAATCCAGTAATCCAAGATTGGTTAATGGACAGAAGTTATGTATTTGAGAAATACATGTTGTTATATACATGTTATATAAGGGTATGTATTTCTTCTGAATTGCTTTCTATTTCTATTTTCATTTATTTCTATTTACTTTATTTAACTTTACATGTGAAAAAATAGTTAACCAAGTTATGTTAAAATTACAAAAAGTTTTAGAGGTACCTTATAATTACTTAACATGTGAAGAACTTGACATACAGAAAGATTAAGGTGCTCATAATGATACAGCACCCAAACAGAAAAAACAGAACCAAATTCCCAGTTGCTTGATTAGTGGTATTATTTTCAGTTTTCATCTTTATCAATTTTAAGAAAAAATAATTGTTTATTAATTGTACATATAAGTTAAATATCTATTTTGTTTTTTTTGTCATACCTTTTGTCTTCTCCTTCACTTTAAATTTCAAACTGCTATTACTGTGATCATTCCAAAGCAGAAATAACAGAAATAGGATTATGCAAATCTCTTGCATAGAATACTAACATTTCTGTTATATATGTATTTGTTCTTTCAAAATATATGTCATGTATACGAAAGATGCTGGCTATACAATGAGAATACACATAGTCTCTGACCTTACTGAGTGTCTGGTAAGAGACAAATACTATGGTTAAAAGCAAAATGCCATACAAAATAAATATATAATTACAAATTTTGCTTAGTGATAATGTTAGGTAGTCAGTCAGATATGAGCAACTATGGGAACAAAGGAAGGGAAGACCAGCCCAGAGACAGCCCAGAGACCACCCGAAGAACACCTCATTTGTAAAGAATCACTCTTGCATCCTAAGAGATATAGAACTGGAGGGCCATAAACCTACAGCTGGTTTAATCCGGCCACAGATACTTGCATAGAAGGTACCACCCTAACCTGCCTACAACCTCAACCTCATTACACCATCATTTTAATACCTTGTCTCTGCCCAGAAGTTCATGAATTTAATTATAACAGACTAAATTCTGTGTAAGCATATGTGAACTAAGTACGGAGTTATATAGCAGCCAAGTGTCAATCAAAATGACCTCACATGCCAATCACTTAGGAATGCCTTCATATCTACCCATCCAGGCTCTACTATAATATAGACCTCTCCCTTGCATGAGGTTACACCTCTTTCTTTGCTGTAACCTGTTCCTCACAGGGGAGTGTATTTTCATTTCCACTTGGTTACTCAGTTTAGTGGTGACCCATTTCTACCTCAAAATGTGTTTTTAATAAATCTTACCTCTCATAACTGTTGCTGTACTGGAATTGTCTCTGCGACAGCAAAAAGAATGGAGAATCTTAGTGTTACCAGGGTAGCGCTGGAGTTCCAATCGTCTCAACAGTAACAATAAGAAAAATAGCAGTTCTAAAGTTGATGTCACAGAAGAGAAAGAGACAAAAGAATTTGTCTAAAGAGTTCACTATAAGCAAAGTCTTCCAGGTAAGAGGTACAGGATCTGGAGCATATGAGACAGTGCCTAAGCACTCATGATCCATAAGCTTTAACTTCATATTGAGTCACACCTTTCCACCTCTCCAGCCTCATCTCTGTCCTTTCTCCTTCTTGTTCCACAGAATCTGTAGGCACCCCTATTCGAAGTACAGTTTCCTGTTTTGTTCCTGGCAATATAATTTAGACTCTAAGATCCAATTCAAAAAATTCCTCCTGCTCTGACAAACTGGTAGACAGAATTTACTACGGTCTCTCCAGGGCTCTTACATGCATTACACAACTTTCAACACTCACTGGGTAGTTTGCTGATTTATTTGCATTTGTTTTCACCATTAGACTATAAATTCAAAGAAAATACAAACTATATTTTATGAATATCTACATTCTTTTAGGAGGTACTTAACATGCAGTTATCTAAATGAATGACTTATAATTGACAAATTCATCAAGCCATAAAGTCACAAAGGTGTTAGCAACAAAGTGAGAACCAGAACCCAGAAATCTAAATTCCCAGTCCAGATTCACTTGGCATTCTAAACACACAAGTATAACTTCACAACATGACATGATATCAAAAAGCCAAAGGCAGTTTATACGGAGTTTGAAGTGGGAGATAATATTAGTTCTCTCCATGCAAATCTATGAAAATGTGTTTAGAAAATGACATTCAATTTAGAGTACTGCCAAACTGCATAAACATGAGGACAAAGAAAAGAAAAACAGAATGTGTTAAGCAGATGAACAAGTTGGCTTACCAAGGAATCACAAGTATTCACACCTGAACTGGCTACTTGACATGAAGGAAAAGGACACTGTAGTATATAAACAGAATAAAATACTAGATATTTTATTAATGTAGAAAATAAAATCAAATCTCAAGCCAAGATTTATTAAAATAAATTGTTGTAATAAAAAACAGTAAGAATAGCTCTTAAAGCATGTTTACATTCACTGTCTCGAAACTGCATACTAAAATGAGGTTAATCTATATTATAATATACATTTAACAACTTGGAAAAAGGGGTTAGACTTGCTAAAATCAGACAACTAAATTTAGAATTATATGTAAATCATCTACTTCCTAGAAGAGTACATTCACTACCAAACCACAATGGAATCAATTATCTATTTGTAAGCACAGCCAGGGTGCACTAAACATGAGAAAAATATCCAGGAATAACCAGCCTTGCCTTTGGGATCTGATCATTTTTTTGAGACATGTCCATGCATATCCCACTGCAAAACACTGGCGTATCTTACTTTAGACAAGAGAGATATTTTCAACAGTACTGCATAAATCAGTTTCTCCTATAAATCATATCATATAAATGCACTGAGAGATCTTACAATTCAAAGTAAACCTAAAATAAAACCTTCTGCAACATAATTATATAATTAAAAATAACTTTTTATTCAATTTTATAACATAGACACCTTACAACTTGCACATTATAAAAAGCAGGAGTAAGCTTGGTTTATGTTATTTTTATACTGATTTTGATCCCATTCAGGAAAATCTCATCTCTCTCTTTTGTCTTCTCATTTGTACCTTCATGCTTTTCCTCTTTTGGCCTTTTTCTGTACCTCTCCATCTCAGAAATCGCATGGTGCTTATTCTTCTGTCATGAACATATTTTAAAATTCTGCATATTTTCTAGAAAATAACTTTGATGATTTAAAAAAGAAAAAAATGTCATAGTGTCAACCCCTGGGTTGCTCTAACACCAGATGGAGAATACTGCCCTGACTAGTGCAGGGGACTGGGGAATAAAGTGGTCATATCCAATGCCCATGTCAACTAATGACATGATCCTGAACAAATTCAATCATATTTTGTAGCTCTGTGGGGGTTGTTTTCTTAACCTTCCAAACTTAAAAAAGGCTGAGGTGTGGATGTAAACAGCCTTGGGTCAGAAGGCATTTTTCTGATTGATGTCCATACACTGAATTCCATCTCCGGGACAGCATAGTCTTTTTGGCACTCAGTTGAAGTGATGAGCAGGAGGTAACAAAGTTGTCATTATCTGAATTTCTATTATCAGACATAATCTGTGAACCATGACAGCACTGGTGAAATGAAGAGCGTTCCACTTATCAGGGGATTTGATTTGTAATGACAGCTGTCCGAGGACTCTGGTAGGGCTCAGATTTTAGTCTGCAGGGTTAGAGAACAGCTACCCCATTTTTTGTATACTTTCAGTCCCCCCCCACCCATTTAAATAAGAGAGAGCAAATTTTAAATTGTATTTCATGGTTCAAGAGATGATAGAAACAGAGCTCAATTATTCTAAGTTTATTTATCATATGTACAAATTGGATAAACCATCATATTCTATACTACTAAAGCTCAAGGCTTTAGTCTATTTCACAATGTTTAGTAGATTCAGCCAAAGCAAATTAACTTCAGGTCAGAGGAATCTTGTTTTATGGACAGTTTGGTTTCTTAAATTCCTTACCATTTAACAAAGTTCAAGGTCTGTTTATATATCTTTGTGACTAAAAATTTGAGATTTGGTGTTGAACAACTTTGAGAATTACATAGCTGGAAGAAACTTTACAAAAGTGCAATGGTGAGCAAAGAAAAATGTGGCATTCATCTTTCTGAGCCTTTTAATAGAGGCAGAGAGTCTAATATAAATAAATATACACAATATATATATACTGTTACACACTGAATTAATTGATATGTAGGAAAATATCTGGTGCTAGGTAGGAGTATAACATGGAAATATAATTTAGATTGTAATTTTGAAGAAGCCAGCAGGTGAATAATCATCTCATGTAATCTAGTAACATTGTCAAATAGTTTAATAGCATGCCCATTTTATAGTTAAAGAAAGATGGTTAAGAAAGGCTTGAGAAGATATAATTAGCAAATCACTGTGAGAACTGATAATCATTCTAAAATATTTCCTCAATCCCTATATCAATGTAGCTTCTGAAGTCTATGTCAATTCCACTTCCACATTGTGATATTTTTGATAAGCCATCCTGGCTGAGCTACAGTTCCCAGGCATTTGATCAAACACAAAGCTACTAAGCTAAGTGTTGCTCTAAAGATATTTTATAGACATGATTAAAATCCATAATCAGCAGATTTTAGCTAAGAAAGAGTAGATAATTTTAGTGGGCCTGATTCAATCAATTAAAATTTCTTAAAAGAACAGGTCTTCAAAGAGGAAGAAATTGCATCTATGAACAGCAGCTTTGGCTCATGACTTAGAGTTCCTTTCAGCTTGCCCTTTCTAATAGCCTGTTCTATGATGTCATGTTTGCTTAGCAAGCCTCTATAGTCACATATGCCAATACTTTACAACAAATCTCTCAACATATATACCTCTTACTTGTTCTTCCTATGTAGAAGTCTGATTCAAACAGTTGAATTTGTGCCTGATACAAAAGAATATGTAGATAGCTCTTCAAGTATCAATGAGCTAATTTAAAAACTGAGTTAGAATATTTAAACAATTTTTAAGAAGAATTTTAAAAAGTTATATTCAAGTGTTGTAATTTGTTTCCTTTTCAAAGAAAGTTCCCTAAGCTTACATGACACCAAGCTGAAGAAAGGAGTATAACAATGTATATGCCTTTCTCTCATTTTCTTGGAAACGAGCATTAAACTGGAATAGAGATAACTCAGTTTTAGATTCCAACCCTGCTACTTTCCAGTTTGTCACCTCAACAGAACATGTAGTTCTTGTGAACATCACCTTTCTCAAAGTCAAATGAACCTTATGGTTGATGTCTTGCTTACTTCTAGGCTTACTGTGAGTATTAACAGAGATTATGGATGTGAAAGCTCTTTCCTTAACATAAATGCTTTTAACAAAATAATGAGTAGAGAGCAACATGGCAGATTCTGATTCTGAATTATAGGCTTGATCTATAGCAATGCCTCAGTAGCTCTGCACAGATAGAAGCACAAATGCTTTCTTCTTATTATGACTTACATGAATACAAATTATATTATGTTGGTATTACATGTCAAATTACAATAGGAGATAGAATGAAAAAAGGTTATAATCAAGTTGTACAATCTATTTAGTCATCTTTCTCTCTGAAATATGTTAACTGCTATTTCTGTGAATTTTAGGCACTTAATTACTAAAATCCTTATCAAGTGCATCCGCCTCAAGTGGACACTATTTACAAAAATGTAGTAATAAGAAACAAACACACATATACACACACAAACATATACAACACACTCACATACACAGATTATTATGAATCATTTCTAGATTTCTCCTTGATATTATTTTATTAGCTATATAAAAATTTTATTTATCTATCTATCTATCTATCTGTCTATCTATCTATCTATCTATCTATCATCTATCTAGCATTTATCTATTCTATTTATTTTGCCCTGGCACTGAGAAACTTTTTGTACTGAGGTTTTATTTTGTTTTCTGGTCAGAAAAACAAACGGTTATATGAGGAGGGGCAATTAACTATTTTAGACCAGTGATGTTTCTAGGGCTTTCCTCTAATTTCATCAAGGTCATAGGAAACAAATGGTGTAGAGACGTTACACATGATTTTCAAAAATTATTTTTTAGAGTTAATGGCTGAAACTTGTAAAAGTTTTTAAAACCAATGAACAAGCATGAGAAAATAAAGTACTTCCTGCATCACATCTTTGTTGATATAATGATTTTATATTTATTCACCTTAATAGTTACAAATGTAAGTAAACCAAAAGGCATAGATGCTTTTTTTTTTCTATGAGAAATAAGAGCAGGAGAAAAACTATTTGTCTTGTTCTTTCATTATTTTATTTCATTTTTATCAATCCTAAACTGAGGCAAAACAGGAGTTAAGTGGCTTGTGCAAGGTCAAATTGACCAAAAAATCTTCTATTCCAGAGTCAAAAATTTTTCATCCAAAGAACTCACTACACCTGAAACAGTTTGATTAAAATACTATAAAGCTTAATAAAAAATAAACTATTTCAAGATAGGCAAAGGCTTCAGGGCCAGTTTTGGTGAAATACAGAAAGTTTTCTTCTTTTGAGATAGTCTTATAAAATGGCATTTTGTTTTACTTAACAACTTCACTATCATTTCCTAAATTAAACTGTTGAGAACAAATGATATTTATGTCTCATTTCTTTTCTACCATGGGTTTGTTAAATTTTTAAAAATTATTTTCATATTAGCATATTATTTGTCATTATAGAATGAGTGCAAGCAATGTTCCAAAATAAATCTATAGTATAAAATATGTGTCACAGGCCCAGGACAAGATAAAAATGTTAGCTATTCCTGCCATTTTTCATTATTGTACAAAGAATTCTAACTGATGCAACCAGACTGGAAAATACCAATATAGATTCAAAGGGAAGAAAAACGATAATTATCTAAAGATACCTGATTATCTAAAATAGAACAATTATTAGAGATCATAAAATTTCAGAAAGATGCCAGATATGTCTAATGTTAAAAAATCGGTTACTTAGAGGAAAGTGGGATGGGGGAGGCAGATAACATCAAAGAGGGTTAAATATATGGTGATGGAAGGAAATTTAACTTTGGGTGGTGAACACACAATGCAATATAGCTATGATGTATTACTGAATTGTACCCAATACATTTAATTTAAAAATCAATTATTAGTATCTTTTTGCAAGAAAACTCAAGTTGAAAATAAAAAATACAGTCATTTACATTAGCAACAAAACTATAATGTATCTAAAAATTAATAAGACTTTGTGGGGAAATTTATGAAAAACTATAAAGGACATAATACAAAATGCAAATATACTAAGAATGAGAGCATAACAAATATAGTGATTTAGTATTATAAACATTTTAATCATAAAAAATTAACTGCAGACAATTCTTCTATAAGCAGGCTGCTATTAAGTAACTTGATGACGCCCTAGTGAAAAAAACATATATCTTAGAAGAACGAAGTACAAATCTAGTGAATTTTTAAAGCTTGTCTTGGGGGTTCAAAGGTGTGTTTGTACAGTTACATCATAAAACATATTAGTGTCAACTATGCTGCAGTAGAAAAATCTGTCTACTCAGGTATTAAAGAAAACTTTGATTAAATTTTGAATCCATGCTTAACTCAAGCAATTTACCTTGTCTTTCTCACTTAGAATATCTCTATTTACAAAATAAAAAATATATATAATTTAATGAATGATTATCAGGCTTGAAATGCATAATACAGTAGAAAGTAATGATATATTCTTGAGCATCATACAAATTAAAGCTATCAGCTCAAAATTGAACTATAAGTTGAACATATTCTTGTGAAGAATAAGAATTAATAATTTTATCAGTCTGGTGAACTGTTAAAATATCATCATTTTAATTAATTTTTTTTCAATTACAGTTGATGTACTATATATTAGTTTCTTGTGTACAACATAGTGATTAGTGATTAGACATTTATATAACTTACCCCCCTCCCCAAAAACCCATATCTGAAACATCATCTTCTCATTTGGAAGCTGCAAATGTCTTCAATATTACAGTTTTTGTTTGAAAAACGTATGCATTATTTTATAATCTAAACATACAAATGATCCTTAAATTTTCCATCTGGAAAACTAATAATTACCTGTACGGGATTATATGACTGATCACAGTCCTGGTAGTTACTACATCTTTCTAAGTTTCCTAAACACTACACAAGTGAAAATGCTAATTTCAAGGTAGACTTTTTTGTAAAATATATTTCTCACGGAGATACTGGAGCCCAGTAACATAAAGTAACTCACAGTGGACAGTGGAAATTGGTGTTGGCTAGTATGAACTAGAAACAGAGGTGCATAGGGGTTAGGGATAAAAAAAGAATAGGTTGACATCAGAGCAAGATATTTTGAAATGAAATGAGGTGTTGGAAGAGAGCAAACCAGGAGTATAATGCCCCAGAGTCTTGGAAGCACAACCCTGAATATATTAAGAATGCAGGGGCTGAGATGTACATGATTGACCGGTGAATGTAGGACTGAATGGTCCATTCCACCCAATAGCCTTTTAACATGGCATTATCAGAACTGCATCCAAAATTGGAAACAATCTATGATCCTTTCTGATTTAGGTAACTAAATAAAATTTATCCTAAACTCTTTTATATGAGTTCCAAGATTTTTAGGATTCATAGAATCTCAATATACCTGAGTTTGTAACAGTTTAAAAGTATGAAAAAGTGTTCATTCTGACATTAAACTTGGTTTTGAAGGCCAATAGAATTAATAGATGAATTTATGTGAGCTTCATTTAAAAATCTGAATTTGTATTAAAACTTGCTAAATAGGTAGGCTTTGAATCACATCAGGGTCTGAGGAAGCAAACGGAATGAAGGATGAAAGTATGAGTCAAAATATAAAAGCAGTGGAAATGTTTTAGAATTCCAGGGAAATGAACCTTTAATAGTCACTCACAGTTAGCACATTTTATTAAAAGTTTACTGAACTTGTATTTCCAAAAGCTTATTAATGTAATTTAGTCTAGTGCTGACCAAATAAAGAAAAATATTGTCTTAACAATCATGAGTCTGAGATGCTCTTAAATCAGGAGAAGCTATTAACTGAATGTGATTCTCTAATTAAAAGTACAAGCTCTAGAAAGCTTTCCCCTGATAAATATAAGGGCTATCCACAATCAAGCACTTTATAACACATGATTTATTTTAGGAGAATCTTACATGATATTGAACAATTTTTTTAAAGTTACAATTTGGATCCTTTTATCCCACAGGATGTCCTCAAAAAGTCTCCAGGTTAGGCATATAAAACAAAAGGTAAGTGAGCAAACATCTCTGTGAGACAATGCAGAAATCAATGAGTGCTGAACACAATCTGATATTGTCTTATCTTTCTGTAATGACTTTATCCTCCTCCTAAAATCATTTGCGTCTACATGTATAAACTGTGTCAATATGCAGTCTATTTCTATGTGGTGTTCTTCAAACACACTGCTCAATCATTTTGAAATCCAAAAGTTATAATTGAAGTATATAAAAGAAAATGAATTTAGCTGTAAAAATTTTAAAGAAAATTTACCAAACTACATGAAACATAATCAGCATACTTTCCTATCAAGCTTCCTGCCTGAGGTCATGGGGTATTAATTTCTGGAATCAGTCTCCAAACCCAACCGTAGCTCCAGAGCTGGAGACTTAAACAATACATATGGCTTTCTTTTTAAAACTTGATAAAAGAGCTTTGCTTCTCTTCTTTTTAAATACATACTCTAATGGAGGTTTGGTATAGTTCTTCTATGTTAATATATCATTAGAATGAGTCTGTTAATTAAAAATCTAATGTGCAATCACTTAATCTCTAACAAGTTTAATTTCTAACTAGTAAAAAATTAAAAGGTAAGCCCTTTTCAAAACTTTTTATTTTCTTTGTAAAATGGTAGACTAATATAAATAAAAGTGCATGATGGGTTTTTTTGTCTGTCTGTTTTTTTCTCATTAGTATTTAGCTAATTTGTCCAAAATGAAAATATCTATTTATAAAAATGCTAACAATACTATCACTACCACATAATATTTATGTACTATTTTATGCTTTTAAAATTTAATTCCTATAAGACACAGGTGATGTTCTAAGAATAGATAAGGATAGTATCATCTTTATTTTGTGGGGATACAGAGCTCCTAAAATTTTCAGTGATGTGATCAAGATTGTACATCTAGTAATGATAGAATCTAGAGTAGAATTTATCTCTTCTTTATCTCAGTCCAGTATTCTCTCTGCTGTATTGTCACCTCTGGATGTTTTCATAAAACTTTTAGAGGAAAAGTGAAATGTGGTAAAACAGGCAACATATTTACTATGTTGGTTCAAATATATACCTCTAGTGACAAGAACATTTGGGAAGGAACATAAACACCAGATATATTTTCTATGTTAATCACATGCTTATTTTTATAAAGACTTATTTTTTTGGAATGATTTTAAAATTGAGTAGAAGTTTTTCCCATACACTCACTGAACCACACATGCATAGCCTCCCCAATTATCCACATTCTGCTCCAGAATGGTACATTTGTTACAAATGATTGACATACATGGACACATCATTATCACTCTAAGTCCATAATTTATATTAGGGTTAACTCTTAGTGTTGTACATTCCATATACATCATTCTAATAGCATACAGAATATTTTTTACTGCCCTAAAAATCCTCTGTATTTTGATTACATGATCATTTTTCATATTTTAAATCAAATTACAAGTAGTGTTATATATGCTTAGGAAAGTTAGCCCTTCAGAGAGCTTACAATCTTACACAGACATGTACTGTATTGTGCTTTATGGTTAAAAAATAATCCTTCAAATATGGGATCATTTCTACAACAATACATGCTTGCTTAGAAAATACTTCAAAAGAATAAATCACACGGCTCAAAAAAAAAATTCTTGTAAGATAAGGAATCACTCTGAAATTTAAAACAGCAAACCTTCTTTAGGAAATTGCAGAAATATGAATAATGTATAAATATGCTTTTCACAGATGAATGGCAACAGGAAGAAAGAATTATAGACATACTTGATGATGGGATATGGTCATTTCAGCAAAAGAAAATTTAGTTTGAAATGAGACATAAAGTTTACTTTACTCTTTCAAGTAGATATTGTATTTCATATAGGTTTATGAAAATATTAGTTTAGGATTTATACACCTAACTGCCTGCACATTAATCAGTTGACCTAATGTTTAATATTTTAGATGGTTTATTAATACTTTTGTTTTAATAAACACATGTACATTTTTCTTATATTTAAAAGTTATATAAATTTAAAAAGTTACAAAAGTAGATAAATTGTTTAGCCATATTATCACAGTAATATTTCACTAATCTTTTTCATTCATTAGTTTCAGACAAATATATGATATATGATTAATTCATTTTTCTAATAATTGAATGTATTCTTATGTTCAAATTTAGTTTTACTAAGTCAAATATGATTATTAGATTTTCTGTATTTCTTCCAAATCCAAAATGTTATCTTGTTTTGCTTTAAATACATAAGATAAAAATTTATTTATTTTTTTGCCTTTACTGCTAACATCTAACCCTGCTTAATTGAGATTTGAGTTAATCATAGTTTATGATTATGATCTTATCTTGAAATCTAGATCTATTTGGAATCTCCAAATAATCAATGGATTTTGAACACTTTAAAAAATGTGCCTAAAGTCTTCAAAATGCATAGATGATTTGAAGATTTCATGGCCGTATTGAGAATATAAGGCATCTGTCATATGTTGGCAGCTACTTACAACAGCAAGTACATTCTTAGCTCCTAAAAATCTGGCCCAAAGGTTTCCATATGGTGACATCAATTATTCACTTCATGGGAATAACCCTCTGATCTTATATACCTAAGGGGGACATATTCTCTGTTAAATGTTGGATACAAAGAAAATACATTAAGTAGTTTTCAGATACCAGGGCATTCTGAAACACAAAACAGGGGGAGAGTAGGATATATAGGAGTTGTCACAATGAAGCTATTTGGGGCAGCGAAGAAACAGATGGCACTGACAAAATTGAAAAAGAATGTGAAACAAGAGATTATGGAATAAGAAGCGTTGGAAAAGGAGAAAGTTAAAGAAAGGAATATTTACAAAGGAGAAGAGGAAAAGAGAGATAAAAACTATTTACTAGAAGATTACTATTCAGTAAACATTTGTCATGTGCCTACACCCATGCTTAGTTTTATAAAGACATATGGCGACCTTTTAGGTAATTCTCATCATTTTTTTAATGGGAAGAAGTGAAAACTAACTTTTTCAGTCTTAAAGCTGCAGATGAAAGTACCAGAATTCAACTGCAATTTGTCAGATTCCTTACTACTCCACCTACTTCAAAAATCCTACACCATTTTAACTCTCAAAAGGCTAGTACAATAAACAGAGTAACATATTCCATTATTAGAATTTTGTGCAGACTTTCCAGAATTTGTTCAATTTGTAACAATTTGTTCTTTAAAAGATACTCAAGATTTTTCTAGGTGAACAAAAAAGGGCAAGATGTAGAAAGGAATCACTGAGAGCAAATGTCAAGAGGTATAAAATTTGGTAGCTTACAGCATATGGTGCTTATCTAAATATAGCAATAAGAAATGAATCTGGAAAAGGCACACAATGTTTTGGAAGGTTCTCGAGTTTTAAATTCAAATAGAATGAGTTACAGTCATAGTCATATGTGCTCTTCAATATTTTATATGATCTATGTGAAGATAAATTTCCCCCACTTATTTATGTATGCATTTATTACTTTATCCATTATGTCAACAAATATTTATTTGAATGCTTACTAAATATACCAGATGATATACTAGGTACTAGAAATGCATTTGTGAACAAAACCGATATAATTTCTGCTTGTATGGAGTTAAGAAACTCATGGAGGAGACTCAGGACTGTTTGCCAGTACTGTGCTTCCCACTTGCATGTGTGAAAGACAGTTATAGAAGCAGCCAGTGGAAGTTACAGCAGATTCTTGTTCTCTGGATCACAGCTTCTTTGGGGCCTTTTAGAAGTCAATAGTTCAGTGACAGTCACCTTACTTCAGTTGTAGCATCTCTTCAAAAATTTTTAAAGTAACTTTTGCTTTTCTATATTAAATCTTTCTGCTTATAATACTTTGTTTTTTTCCTGTTTCCTGAATTAAATCATAACCTTAATAATGAGTCAGACATATAAATAAATAGTTTGCACATGTTAAGTGCTATGATAGCTAAAAACACAGTGACAAATCAATCAAACTTTATTTTTCCTCGACCCATGAATTGTTAGTACCAAGTACCACAAAAGAAGTTTGTAAAGAGTCTTCCAGAGAAATAGGCATGGAAACAAGATAAGAGTCACTGAATCTGAGGAAGGACATGAAATATCTTTCTGCCATCAAATGTCACTCTGACCACCTCTGTCAAGAATATGAGCTTTTCTGAGTTTATATTTCCATAAATACAAAAGTTTAAGATTAAGTTTCCTTTGTTATAAAAATCTATAAATATATTGAACAAGTCATTTTACTTATAAGAAAATATTTTCAAATATGTCAGAATTTTGTAAGATACTTTCTTTCCTAAAGAATATTAGCCTTTACTTGACTCTTATAAGGATAAATATCAAAATAGTTGTTATAATGGCATTAAATCATTTAGCTACATGGGAGTTTTCAGGTTCTAATGAAATTACAATAAAATTGAACGATGGCACATAAGTGTGAGAGAGCTATGCCATCAGAAAATATGAAGTGGGATAACTATGTTTTAGCTTTTCATCATGACACAAGCTCCCTGTCTTTATTGCCAATTTATCATTTAAACCTGAGAAAATGAATTTCTCAAATTCAGGAACAATTTATTTCTTTATTATGAGACAGGGAGATTGGGGAGGAAAAGATACTTTTATATTTCACAGGCATCATCATTTCTAAAAAAGTTTGAAGAATAGTCAACATGTCAGTTGTCATCATCTTCGATCCTCAATTATAAATGATTCATGAATGAAAATTATTTAATAGCAACTTCTAGAAGCACTGAAACATTGTATCTCATCAGCTCAAATTCTGCTGTATTAACAGTAATAATACAACCAAAAGATATTCTTCTCCTATACAGAAGGTATTTTGAAAATTGCTGCTCATGCTTGTGAACTTCAATACTTGGTGTTTTTATTCTTTGCTATTCTCTAATCTGTACATATCAAAATCTCTGAGACTAATGTAAACTTTTGTTGAGAAAAAAAGAAAGTTCTACTTTCTGCAACAGGTTTCTTTGAAAAGAGTCAGTGATCTATTTGGGTAGTGTGGTGAGGAAACATGTACTTTTTAAAAATTATTATTCTAGTAGGACACCACATTCTGTTGAGAAGAGAGTGGCTCTCCCTATATTAGAAATTCTTTTCATACCCTGAATTCTTTATTTTTGTTGTTGTTGTTGAAACACTGTGCTTTTATTCTTTTGGAGGCAATTTGAACTCCAGTGTCACCCCTATGGCTTCAAGGGATGGTTAACAACACAGAAGTGCAATTAGCATTTTTCCTTGGTTCTTTGACACAGCAAAGAATTATTTGTCAGCGAGATTTAGAAGTAAAATTTATCAAAGGCATTATTTGAGGTAGAAAACGGGTCATACCTAAACTGGCTAACTGTGTGAAAAAGAAGATACACACCCTGTGGGGAGCATATTACCGCAGGGAAAGATAGGGCTAAAATAACATAGAAAGGAGAAAGTCTGTATTATATTAGGGCTGAAATCAGTGGTTACAAAGGCATTCCTAGGTGATTGGCATGTGAGGCCATTTTGATTGACACTTGGCTGCTATATAACTCTGCCTAGTGTACATAGATAATTACATTTATAATTACATTTATGAACTTCTAGGCATAAACTTGGTATTATAATAATGGTAAAATGAGGCTGAGATAGTGGGCAGGTAAGTGTAGTATCTTCTGTGCCAAGTGTCTGTAGCTAGATTAAACCAGCTATACGTTATAAGCCTCTTGTCCCTTGTCTTTCAGGATGCTGGAGGATTCTCTAACTACCGATGGGGTATTCTGTGGGTAGTCTCTAGATTAGGCCTCTGTTCCTTTGTTCCCTTGTCTCTTATGTCTGACTAGCTACCTAACAGTACCTTGCTACACTGTTCTCTAACAACAGTAGAGGGAAAATGGTCTCCTTGAGAGCAGAGGCAGTGACTTCTTTTTCTCATTTTTTCCAGCACCTAGCATAATGCTTGACAATTTGACAAAACTAAATAAATTTGGACTAAATCACCTTGAAATACATACAAATGCCAATTTAAAATGTCTGGCAAATTTAGTCAACTCTAATAAACCTAAAGGGAAAAAAAATAAATCCCTGTCCATAGATTTTTGCACAGGAAATAAATAAAAAGCTAAAGAACTCTTAGAAAAATGATACAATTTTAAAAGAAAGCTTGACCAGAAAAATAAGTAAGAGGATTCTGAATAACAGAATAAAAGTAGTTAAACTACCTGGTTTATGGCAGCTGTGATTTAAGAAAATAAGTGTAAATTAAAATCCAAATGTTTTAGTACAATAAAGTTGAATTTAAGGACACATACAATTTTGTAACCTTCAAATCAAAACTGAGTCCTTAAGGTGATGTAATAGTTAATTTTATGTTTCAAATTGGCTAGTTGTTTGGTCAAACACTGTCCAGATGCTGCTGTAAAGATTTTTTAGACTTTAAGTCAATTACTCTGAGTAATTTGTGATAACTGACATTTGCCACTAACATATATGTTTTATGTGACTTCTGAAACATTCCTTCTTTGAATACTGAGGGGCGTTTTTTTAAGTGTAGCTCTTCAGAAGGTTTGAGCAATAAAAGTTCTTTCTAGCATTCCCAGTTCACTATTCCCTCCCTCTCATGAGTATATAATTTCACTAAAACAACAACAGAGGCAGCCTCCTATAACTCTTCTTCCTCCTAGCCACAGCTCCTTTTATCTTCCTTTCATAGGACAGCCTTCTGAAAAGCAGATTTAGTTTATTTCTTTCCTGTTTAATATCTCTCAATTGTTCCCCATCTCCTTCAGCAAGAAGACTAAAAACTCCTGTAATATGGCATCCAGCCCACTGTACTCATTGCTAATCTCTCTCCAACTTCATCTCTAGACCCTGTTTTATCCTCTCTGATTAAGCCTCAGTGGACTCTCGTTTTCTGCCCTGCTTTATCAAAATTGTGTCTGACAGAGAAATACTGACACCTTATACACTTTTCAACCTCACATGCTTCAAGTTGAAGAGTAAAACTACCCCGATGTGAATTCCCAGGTAGAATTAGGTCTATCTTCTCCAATAGACCCACTGCTTTTCAAAAGCACTCCACTTTCACTGCAGAAATTGTCAAAAAAAAGTTGTTGACTTCCATATCTATTTCCCCATTAGACTTCTTGAAGGTAGACTCCATTGATTCAAAGTTTTATTGAAGTACATATTCTAGTGTGTGGCACATAGACACTCAACGGATTACTATTGAGTGAATGGTGATACAAATGTAAAGGGATTTTGCTAGTAATTTTCAGTATAATTCAGAGCATTAATTGTTAGACATATCTTCACAGGCCAAGACAATTCCTTTATTTCCTTTTTACAATATGGACTCCGAAAACCTAACAACAAGTTTACTTTTTAATAGCTGAATTGCATCAATTTAGAAAACTTATAATGGGTTTATTTTATTCATCACCTTGTTTTATTCACCATCTTCAGTTGTAAATTCTTTTCATGGGGTTTCTATGGTTTAATGATAACCAGAAATGACTCAAGCAGTTAAAGAATTCACTTCATTAGTGCAGAGTGTACTAATTTGCATCACAAAACAATTCATTTAAATACAGAAATCTGCTCTGCATGTCTCTTCTTCATGCCTAGTATAATTGTACCTTTATTAATGCAAACTCTCAAGGTATCCATCTTAACTTGCTTGTTCTCCAGCTATCAGAGATGGTGAAGACCAATATTTTCTCTGATGTTTTTAGTAGTGAAGAGAGGCCAATGCTATAAAGTAAAAATCTATGCTAATTAAGTATTTTGCATTAATTTTTGAAGTAAAATAACATGAATGACCCATCTTAGTTCCAACATCTAACTGTACTTTATTTTATAAATTTAATAGATTATGAAATTATATCTATCTCTCTAGTGTGTGCACTCTCTGTGCTTACATAAGATTTTCAAAATGGAAAACTCTGTAAAGGTACCCAGAATGACACCATTAAATTGTAATATCATGATATTAAAGAGAAAGCATGTGCTTTTAGAGTGAGAACTAAAATAAAGTTTCTCTCTAACATGTATTATCTGCATATTTTAAACTCATTCTTTATTGGGTGTTTGTGAGGATAAAATGAGATAATGAATATCAAATGCATAGCAGAATGCAAGATACTTAGCAGGTGGTTAAACACTAGGGGACCCATACAATGAGTAAGGCATTATGTTATATTTTTCTCTTTACTTTTCTTCCTTCTTTCTACATACATCTACAAATTATCCTTGGCACAAACCCTTGTAAAAGGAAGTTCATGTTTAAAATTTTAAAGCAATTTCTGGATCCACAGTCTTCATTTCTGATAGTCTGGCACTTCCTCTTCAGAACTAGCTGGCACTTTTCTGCCCATATATCCAAGGTCCATCTATAACCTCACACAGAAGCATCCTTGGCTATATGGGCCAATGATATGTCCAACAAAAGTATAGAGGGAAGCTATAAAAAAATTAGACAGTAAATACTGGGATCCAAAGTATCCAGAGAATATACATCTATGTCATATATATCATCTGTATTATCTACATCTATATATTGATCTCCAAGGGGCATTTATGATCTCCAGATAGTCATGTCTCTGACTTCACTGGATCTTCATCATATAAGGAACTATGTGTTGAGGTCAAATGTCTAGGCAGGAGCCCATCTTCAGCTGGTTTAAAGCTAGTTGAGTGTTCTGTCCCCAAACATCAAGAATCTAGAACCAGTTCACATTAAAATCTATGCATTCTATGTTCTATCATTCCTGTTAGAAGTTCTATCCTCTGTTATAAGGGAAATCCTTATTTCATTTCCTTTTTTTAAAAATCTGTCCTGCTGTCTCTCTGTGCTCTTTTCCCTGTCATTCCCTCTCTCCTTTTTCATCTCATCACCCCTATTTAAAAGCATTGCCTCAGAAATCAGATGACCTGAGTTCATTTTTGGCTCCCTAACTTGTTACTCTCATGGTCTTTGGTTACTATTTGGTGTCTTTGTGCTGCAATCTTATTTGATTGTGGTGAGGATCATAGGAGATAATGTATATGAAGAACTTACCACAGTGTCTGCCAAATTTAGCAACTTAAAAAATGTTAACTTCCTTTCCTTCCCTTCTTCCTTCCCTCCTTTCCTCTTTACCTCCATTCATTTTTCCCTGAACTTTTTTTTTACCTTTGCTTAGTAGTTATTATTGTTATTTTTGTTCCTTATTTAATTATTGACTGTAACTACCACAGTTGTAGGTCTAGAACCACAGTGCTTCTACACTGGCTTGGTTTCCACTCTCAAAGAACAGTTGTTAATGTCTGGAGGCAATTTTCTTTGTCACAACCAAAAACATGCTAATGCATCTGATGAGTAAAATGAGGAATACTGCTAAATATTGTAAAATGAATTGCACAGCCCCTGCCCCCAACAAAGAACTATCCATCCCAAAATGTCATTGGTGCTGAGTTTGAGACCCTTGTGCTAGAGGTTCAGAGATGAATCTTAAGAGTCTCCAGGTCTTACAGTAGAGACAGACAAAAAGCTAGCAATGTCCTATCGTAAACAGCAGGTACAGATTGCTGTAGAAATAAAAAGAAGATGCCAATGAACTCTACCTAAGAGAATATGGAAAGGCCTTACAAAAGAAATAATATCTTGGATGACTCTTAAAGACTAAAAACATAAGAGAAGTTTTCACTTACTGAGTATTTTCTATACACTAGCCATTGGGCTAAGCCCTTTTCATACACTATGACAGAATGTGTTGCTGATGACCTTTGTGTGGGAAGGAACAAGATCTATATCTCCAACATCTGTATCGATGCAAGATATATATTAAGTATTTAATAAGCATATGTTGAATAAATAGATGGATATAAATATTTAGTTCTGATATTAGAATATATCAAGAACTGAGTAAATTGCATTTATTATTACCATATATTTTGTTATTAATACATATATTAACTTTATTAGGTCATATACCAGTGAATGTTAATACAAATCAGTTTATGATTTCAAAGGTCATTAATAACTAAGCCTTAGAAATTGTATAGGAAAACAAGTTAAGAATAGGCAAAGGATAAAGCATTATAAATGAAAAACCATATGCCAAGTCTTGGAAGTAATAAGGGATGGAGTGTGGTAATAGTGATTAGACTGCAAAAGGACAGCAAAAGTTTCTGGCAGAACAATGGTGATAAGGATGAAAAAACTGGTTGCAGTCAGATTGCAGAGGACCTCATATGACAAGGTAATGTGGGTCTAGGATCCAGGCTATTGACAGATTCATGACTAAGTGTTTCTTCTGCAGTTACCATTTCAGTCTGTAGACATTATGTAAAATGCAAGACACATATGCATTCAGGCACAAGGTACACTGAGTGTTTGATTAAAAAAAAAGGCAAGTGGGGAAAAATAGCGATTTGGGAGGACTGGCAAAACAGATGACCTAAGAAACAAGAAAAAGTAACCCAGTGCCAAAAAAGAAAATGTATGCAAGAACTTGATTGTATTCAATATCCAAATTACATGATGCTAACCTTATTGTCTAACATCTTTCTTGCAATTAAGAATTCAGTATTAAGATTTTTCTAAGTTTCCTGTCATTATCACCCTTTGTGCAAACAGTGTTTTTCCATCACACAGGTGCTACAGGTGTAGGTATTTTGGCACCGAATAGTTAAAACTGTTGCCAGAAAGTCTTGCCACACAGCAAGACTTCTAATTTCTAAGCTTAATCACAGCCTAATCTTGATTCTTAGCAAGTTTCTTCTCTGTGAGACTCCTTAACTCAGCTACAGAGATATGACCCTAAAATAAATCATTTATGCTTCACTGAATAGGGACAATGGCCAGAGAATATCAGTCAGTAAGTCCCTCTTCCAGATTTCTCTGTCTTAAATTTATTTTTTTCTTTAAGGGATGACTTAGACTCGTATGTGTTATGCAGTTACTATGTAAGGAACACTTGCTAAGTGATTTAAATATATCTCATGTAAGCTTCCCAATAATTCTATGGCTAAATAATCTTCATTTTGCAAGTGAAGGCAGTAAGTCTTGAAAATCCAATAATAACTAATATTTATTGAGCAGAAAGATAGACAACAAACATTTAATTACTTTTTCATGTATTATCTTACTTTATTCTTATATTTTCTGTAGACTCATCTTTACTGACAATTCATCTTCTACCTCCACACTCCTTGACCCTCAGTGCCAAGGAATAGGTGCTTAAGCAATGTGTAATGAAGATGGGAAGAAAACAAAAGGGAAGAAAGAAGAAAAAGGAGGAGATGGTAGGTTAGAAATATGGAAAGTAGGAAGTAATAGGTTCATAACACTAATGAAAAAGAAAACATAGGTAAACAATATATAATGTAGTCAGCTCTGCAATGAACGTATACATAAGAAAACAATACAGCACAAGGAAAAGGTATTTATGTCAGTCTCGGGATTCATTTTCCATGAAAATATTTTGTCTTGGCTAATTTCCATAAGATGAAGAGCAGTTGCCTGGACAACAAAGAGAAAAGAAGTCCAGAACTACACCACTGAACAAAGGAATAAGCATGGAAGGTACTCACTAAATCTTAGAATCACAACTATGCCCACTGGTCAAATGAAGATACCAGTTATACATGCCTTGGACCTACTTCTTAATCCTAGTAACCTAATGAATAGTATTTAATTATGAGGTACATTTCGCAAGGTACTTTAGATGCAGAAATGCCAAAAACTAAATAGATAAACAAACAAATGATAATCATCAGTTGAGAATTTGAGCACTTTTAACCAGAGGTGAATACTTTAGCACTTAGCCCCTTAATTTTTTCAGCATCTCAGATCACAGACTGAAATGCTGAGTGTCAGTTACAGCATGTTCTCTATCATAAATTTCCCTCATTTACTCCCATTGGTTATCACTTCAGCCCAGGTGAAAAAAGCTGTCTTATGAAGAGACTTCTTAGAATCACCAGGAAACTGATTCTTCCCAATAACCTAACATTTAATAACTTATTGAAGTTACTTATGAATCGATGTTAACTCCAGCAAAATAATAGAGACCTTCAGATTTGAAACATAATTGACACATTTTGTTTTACCATAATATGCCATTTAGTGCCATGACCTTAGAAAATTCTTAGAGAATATGTGCTCAATTAATTAATTAAAAAATAAAGAGACTAATTCTTCAACTCTCCATAGAATTTTTCAAAAGGGTAGTCTGTCTCTAATCTGACTACAAGGGTTGTATAAGAGATTGTAACAAAAAAATCAACATAAAAATGGACTAGGGAGAAAAAACAAAGTCATTACTCACAGAATCACAGTGATAATGGTAGGCAAATATTGATATGTAAGTCAATCACAGAAATAGGAAAGATTAGAACATAAAAGATAACAGGTTAAAAATCAAAAGGAAGAAGAAACAAAGAGAGCAAGTTTTTAAGACTCATCAAAAGATTATAGTTGAAATATTTACTATTGGAATCACTACCTCTTTTCTATGCTATAGACACAGTATGCTCAGTACAAAACAAGAGACCACAGTCATATGTGAGTCTTAAAAAAATTGCAATGGATCAAAATTTAATTTAGTAATTCAACAAACATTTATTATGTATCTACTCTGGACTGAGAATTGTGTTAAGCTATAAAAATACAAAGATGAATGGGACAAAGACAAATGAGCTCCTCCTTTACTTGGGCAAAATGACATACATTATAACTTTAACAGTGTAATAAGTATCAAAGTAGAAGTGTATGTGCAGTGCTTTGGAAACAAAGAGAAAACAGTTTAACCTATCTGAGGGAGAACAAGGAGGAAAAAAGCTATGCAAAAGTAATGAAATTTGCACTTGGTTTTCATGGTTGATGAAAAATTTTCCAATATTTCAAAGGGGAATAAAGGGCAGATTTTCTAGGTCAAGGTAAGACCATGAGCAAAGGCAATGAGGCATACACATTTCTGGTGTGCTGCAAAAAAAGTCTTTAAAAGTAGCAGTATGTTGCTGAGTTACTAGCTACTTGTTTAAAGGTGAAAGTTAAGTATATAGTAACTGGATTATAACCGTCCTTGAATGATATGATAATAAATCTGGACTTTTTTTCTCTATAGCCAAAATATTTGAAGTTTTAAAATGAGAAGATGTAATCAGACCATACTTTAAAAGAATTTCTCTAGTGCCATGGTAAAAATAAAATGAGGTTGGTGAGGTCTTAGATTGAAGCAGGAGTCAGGGGATGATTTTTAGTGGATTCAAACTGAGAAAGAAAGGAGAAATGAATGGAAACATCTACAGAGACACTTTGGGCACAAACTCTTGCTAGTATCATTTTTAAGAAGAGTCTAGATATCTAATCTTGTGGATATTGACAGACAACATTCTACAAATACACCTGTGGCCCTCTTTAAATACATTGACTTTGAATGTTTTATGAAATGCTTGTGCTTTCATCCTCTTATTCTTACCCAGCACATACATTTCCAATATATATTTGTTGTGTGAATGAATAAAAGTGTTGTATAAAATTATACTCAAAGGTTTTTCTCTGTGAGCAACAATATTAGACCACTATGAGATAATCATTTACATCAGAGACACCTGTATCCAGTGGACATGTTGAGCATGTGGGACACTAGCAATAACAGAGTTATCTATTTTATCAATAAAATACTTTCTGAGTATAAAATTTAATTTTTATGAATTTATAAAAGACTGGGTGAATAAAGTGTTAAGCTTTTTATAAAAAGCTTACAAATTCTATCAATCCAATAAACTATTTCTGTGGACTGACAATCTCAGGGTTATGAGAAATTCTGGCTTAACTGAAGAATACACAGGGTTTCAGATATTGTTCTTTACTGCATTTTAGCATAATATTATGGCATACTCTTTTACATAGAAAAAGAAACCACTGGTTATTTTTATTTTAATATATATGTTTATATGGTTTTGTGGCATTAGAACATTTTTACAAAGTATTTTTGCTTGGTATAAATTTTTCATATTTACCAGCATCATAAGAAATGTTTTATTAAAAGCTTGATAGAACTTATTTCAAATTCTGGAGCTCCTCTGTAACAGTTAACTAACCTGAAAGAAACTAAATTTCTTTGATTCTCAGTTCTTTATCAAAAAATTGGACTAATGTCACACACCCATTTTTTTGTAAATAAGTAAATAAGTAAATAAGACAATGTATGAAAAATACCTAATTCTCTTCTTGAGCACATGTAGAGGTTCATAATTTGGCTTTCCCTCTTTCCCTCATTGTTCTTATTACTCTTCCTGTTTCCCCAAAGCCAGTTTTTTTTTTCTAATACAATAGTAACTGGAAAGCAAAATTGCCACAAAGTTCAGAGAAAGTTGAAGTAATTACATTGTACTGATATTCTGATCTCAAATTAAATCCTTGACTCCTTGAGATTAGTTTCATATATGTCGGCAATAATTCAAAAACCCAAAGCTTTTCCTGTCTCAGGTAATAGTGTTTACAAAACAACAATTTTAAGGAATAAATACTAAAACTCTCTGTGTATGTGCCTGAGCAATATTGTTATGTTAGAACTTTGCATTTTAGGTGTAAAATAAACTTTAGAAGTTTCACCTCAGACAATAATGACACTCCTAAACAACCCACTGCCCAACAAATTTGCTTTGCCAGGTTCTAAACAGAAGAACAAATATGTATTCTTCTTAGCTATGGGATAACATTTCTGACCTAGAAGTAGAATTATAGTCTAAAGCTATGTTAAATACCTACCAATACCTCAATGCTTTTGGCAGGGCACATTTATTTAATCTGGTATTATCCCAGTGTTAATGGTTTTGTTTCCATCCTAGTGAATCCAAATCCTTTAGTGTGAATTTATTTATTATAATGTATCTGTGATAAATTTTGTAGAGAACCACTCTTTAAAGTAAAGAAGAGCTAGATTCAATAATGGCATTACTAATCAATTATTTTAAATTATCATTCAGAAGTTTTCTTAATATACTGACAGAAAGCCCTTCACCATCACTGAAGATTAAAAAACCCTTGAATGTCTACTATGTAATTTTTATTTCCAGAAACATGTTTGTTCCTGTCTGAGGAAAAGAGAAAAAAAAAAATTAATTATAGCTGAGTCATGGTATAGAAGAAAATCTTACTGAGATGTATTAGTATTGGTTATCGAAAGAAACTAAGAATTGAAAAGAGAGAAAGGTGGGAAAGAAATGACAGAATAAGAACAGTTGAATTTTCTGCAATTCAGTTTGGAGTAAGGGAGAATACTGGGAAAATATGTGCTTACCCTCTGAAAGACAGCTGTCTGCTGCAGGGCTGAAACTGACTATGCAGACTATCCTTGCTCAGTGTTGTTTGTAATGGATTTACTTTGAATATTTCTAAGGTTGATCATATAACTAATTTCTCTCCATCTCCACTCCCTCCAAACATGTTCTTAACTCCCATGTTACTCACAAAGGTGAGTAATACTTGTATCCCAATAGGTACCCACACCAGAAATCTGGGCACATCTCTGGACTTCCTCCCTCTTCTTCTGCATCCTTCCATCAACAGATTTTGTTGGTGCTATCTCCAAGATGTGCACAATCCATCTACTCCCTGGATACTACTATTTCTTGATTGATTTATTGCAGAAGACTTCTAAGTTGCTTGCTACTTCTACTCCCACCAGCTCTAACACAGACTCTAAAGATAAATAGCCCTACTTAAGTAAAAATATAATGATACTGTTTCCCTATTTAAAACCTTTCAGTGCCTTCCAAATATCTCAGAATCAAATCAAATGTCTTTAAAATAATCCCCCATTATCTGGCTAAGACTTCCCAACCTTATTATCAATCTTCATAGTAATTCAACTATATTTAATTTCTGTCAGGTCTTTTATTTCACAATGAACTTTCTTTTGTGTCTTTTTGATGCTTTTCTCTCTGCCTGAAAATGATTCTTCCTTCCCCACATTCCATAGCTCTTAGCTCAGCCATCAGTCTCTCAGGAAAACTTCCTTCACTATACCAAAACTGGTCAGCTATTCCTTTGAGTGTTCTCACATTATCCTGTCTGTATTTTCCATAATGAGTATATAATGGACTATTTACTATATTGTGAGTTTACTCATCTCTATCTTATATTGACTAATAAACTCTCCAAGAAAATAAGCTAAGTTGATTTGCTATTGTAACCTCAACAATCAGAACAGTTTCTGACACATAGTAAAGGGTCAATGGTTATTAATGAAATGAAAATCTAAGTTAATATTGTGTACTATGTATGAGAAACTGCTTAGATTCATATGGAAATTTGTTCTTCATGGCATAGATTATAAATAGGTAAGTTAATTGCTTTTATTTCAAAATTCAAACTTTTAGATCACTTTGCTAAGTTAACAAAATAATCTTCTGTGACCCTTAGAAAATATGTAGACATAGTTTTAAATATTCTCTTTTTTTCCCTGTTAAAATAACTGCTATAGGATCACTCTCTCCTCTCATATTATTCTACAACCTAGTTAACTGTGAATTACCATATAAGATGAACCAGAGAGATAAAAGACATAGTATACTTACTGTTAAAACAGAATTTTGTGCAGCTTGGAAATTTCTATTTTCTAAAAGCCAAAGTTTATTTTAGGTAAATAATCACAGAAAGATTATCATGTCTAGACAATGGTAAGTTTTATGACCTTAAGTTCATTGACAGATAAACAAAATTATGCCAATAGTTACATATTCAAGATTTTTTTTAAAAAGTAAATGTAATAGATACTTGAGTTTGGAGTCTAAGGCTAGGTTTCAACATGACAGAAAAATCATATTACTTTGATCAAATATTATAACTTTTGATTTATCTCTTCTGTTAAATGGGGCTACCTGTCTCAACTTTCCTAATCCACAGAGCTTTATAAAGCTCAAACAGTGATAATGTTGGCTATGGACAATATCCAAGTACTAAAGAGTTATAGTATCTAATAGAACTCTTAGAGGAAAGCACCAGAGTAGAACTCAGTGAACCCCATACTGTGAAGGTTATGCTCTCCTTCTGTCTCTTCCCAGAACAAATTGCATTCTGAGAAGTTAAAAGCAGTAACATTCTTTATCTGGTGGCTTATAAAGTACCTAGAAAATAATGTATACTCAATAAATGCATAAAAATATAGAAGAGTTTCTATGTATACTGTTCCTGATATAAAAATATCAACTAATATTTTGAGAATAAATAATTAAACAGAGCACATTTCAAGGAAGAGGAGAAGGGATCTACTTTATCATAACAACCCATTCTATTCCAGCTTCTATGCTAGTAACTTTAGATATTTTGTTTCATTTCAATCTCTTTCTTCAGAAAGGAAGTTGGCACCATTTTACTGATGAGGCAACTGAGGCTCAGAGAGGTAAAACAGACTTTCTTACAACTAATAAGTGATAGAGCAGGAATGAGAAACAAGTTTACTGCTTCCAAATTCCATTTTCTATCCAGTTTCAGTTACTGATAGAGGTAGGATTCCTGGGCAAGAATATTTTCTATAGCTTTCTCTTAAAGATACTGTACCTACTTACATTCCCCAAAAAACAAGTAAAACTGATGATAGCTCTCTATAACCAAGGATCATTTAAAAAACTTGCCACTAGAAAGAATAGTGAATCACACTGTTTGACCAGAAATCAGAGGATAAATTAGGTTCCTCACTGCAGCACATTTCCTTGATGCATATGTAATATCAATCAAAATCTCTCTTGATGACTCAGTGGGAAAGAACAGCAGGAACTTCTTCAACATTCAGCTGGAAGCCTAGGCTGTAACCTGTTCCAAGCATTATTTGAGAAGAAAAATTTTGCAGGAGGGCACAAGATTGGTCCTCCTAACTCAGTACTCCCCAAGCCTCCAATATAAATTCAGTTATATTAAGTCCAAAATATACAAAATGCATGTTCAATATTCACATGTCACATAAACATGTTCATTATGAAGAACTTTTTTTTCCTATTAAAAAGGATAGCAGAAGGCAAACAATGATTCTAAAATTTCTCTCTCTAAATAACATGCAGAAATTAGTTCAAAGGCTAAATGTGTCAAAGTACTTAGTGATCCAGGTGCAGCACAGCTCAATCTCCTTTTCTGTGTGGCCTCTGACCACAATAGAATGTTGTGAAAAAATACTGCAAGACTATTTGACTTGCGTCTAGTCCCAGCCCTGATATTTCTTTGCTGGGAGTCCTTGGCAAGTAGATAGCCCTCCTATAATAATAATATAAAGTAACTATCAACCTCTATACTTTTGTGTGGATTCCGCTCATCCTTCAAGATTCAACTTGAATACTATCATATTGTGGACCAAAAATGGGATATGTATAAGTTCACTGAAAGTAACCTCACAAGGTCATCTGATCATAAATTCCTAACTAAGCAGGTCAAGGTGGGTATTCAAGTCTCAGGTCTATAACTTCTTCAATAAAAGCCTTATATTTGCCTTAAGCAAGCCCTGTTCATTGTTCTTGTTCATCTAGGTGCATACACTTTTGAAATGACTCTTTTTTAGGCCCCTGGGAAGTGTAACCACCCTCAAATAAGCATATAACTTTGTTCATTCTCCTGTTATCCAGTCCCCACCTTGTTTTCTTTCTGTAGTTTTGACTTTCCCTCCTTAATTCCAAATGTACAAAAGAAACTTCAAAACTGTCATTTTCTGGAGCACTTAAAACCTTGCTTCCCAGCACTGTCATCAGTTTGGCTCAAAAAAACTCTCATAAAAATTCTCTATAGGTTTGGATGTTCTTATATCAACAGTCTTTTGAATATAAATTATATTTGGAAGGGCATTTTCTTATCTACTTTTTCATTCCCCAGGGCCTATATAGCACAGGACTTGACTTAGAATAGTAACTTTATTAATATTTGTTGAATACATTAATGTGACTTTCTGGGATGACATTTTTCTGGCAATCCTCAGTTTATTTTACATTTATCTCTGATAGATCATTGACAGCACTGAACAAACTATTTTTGCTTAAATATTTGACTCCCTATCAAACTGAGATCTTATTTATCTTTTTTTATCTTGTTTACTTCAAATGCCTAAAACCTTATGGCTTATGGCTTATGGCTTTCTTTCTTTCTTTCTTTCTTTCTTTCTTTCTTTCTTTCTTTCTTTCTTTCTTTCTTTCTTTCTTTCTTCTTTCTTTCTTTCTTTCTTCTTTTATTTTAGCTTTCAAAAACAATAAATTTATTTTATTGGTTTATGGCTTTAAATCAATATATCTTTGTGGATTATGATTTGGTGATTGTAAAAGCAAGTTCTTCTATTTTTAATTCATTGCTTTTATTGGATCCTATTCTGATCTCTTCTTCAAACTTCCTATTTTCAATTGATAGTACCTATTGGCAAATATGTATTGAATTCTTACCATGGCAAACATGATAGTGAACACTTACATGGCATTTTTTATGTGCCTGATACTGCTTTCATCTATCTATATTTATATATAAATATAATAGATGTTTATAATATGTTCATATATTTTATAATATGTACTATATATAACATATATTTACAATATACATTTCTTATATTTATAATTATATTTATAATATGTACTTTGCAATGAATTATACATTTAACTTCTCTTTGTACACAGAAGTAACTATTATTCCTCTTTTCATTTTCTAAATGAGAAAACAGGGGCACATAGAGGTTAAGGAACTCATCTGCGATCACACAGATAGTAAATGCCAGAACCAGTGTTATAAAGTCAAGTAATCAAGTGCTAAAGTCCATGCCTTTAATCGTTACTCCATACTGCCTCTCTTTAGGGTAGGCATTTATGTATGTTTTCTAATTATTCCTTATAATTATTCCTTATAATACTGTTAATACTATTTTTCTTTAACCAATGAGAAAATAGAGACTCAGAACAATTATTCAACTCATTCTTAAATCTCATGTCTAGTAACTATTCACATTCAGAATTTGCTTGGTTACATCTTTTAACTCCTTGTCCAATACTTGTTCTGTGTTATAACATAGAATTTAATTACTTACCATTTGTTTTATATATTTCAGTCTGTTTCTTCCAACTGGAATTCAAATCTCTTGTAGACAAATTGTATATGTAATATTAGTATATCTTTCCCAAAATGGATCATAATTCTTGGCATGTAAAATTAATAGTTGCCCTATTAATTAATACTAAATGAGACTTACAGAAGTAACTATGAGTCTTTTTATATCAAATTCTGGGATATGAGTTATACATATAAATATATGGCCTATATGAAGAGAATATTAAATAATATATAACTAGAGATTAAAGAAAATTTATGGCTTTGAATTATTATTCACACAGCATGAAATTGAGAAGTAATTTAGTCTTATGAGTAAAACATAAGAAGTCAAAAATTGTGGACTCTGCACTTAATACTACTTTATATAACTTTCTTCACATTTTCAGTCTATGAAATGGGGATTATTTAAATATTATCAAAAAGAATCAAATTTTTCACTGAGTGACCCATATAAAAAAGTGTTAGAGAAATATCCACAAATATCTATTACTCATAAAAAGCTTAAGCCATTTAACTCTTTGCTATGCGGACATATTTTGTGTCCATAAAACAGCAGCATCATTATCACCTTGAAGCTTATAAGAAATATAGAACCTCTGACCCCATCTCAGACCTATGAAATCAGAGTCCACAATTGAACAAAATACCCAGTTGGTTAACTTGTGCATTCAAGTATGAGAAGCACTGGTCTGACTTTCAAGATAATTTATTCCTCAGTATCAAATGACTTTTCCAATCTTTCAAACTCTACAAGCCTCAATCAATTCATTCAATCTCTCTTTTGTTCCTTAGCATACAATTCTGTTTTTGTACGTACACACACACACACACACACACACTTTTTTTTTCTTATTGTGGTAAGAACTTTTGCCATGAGTACCTTGTACCTAGGACTATGTAGTGTTATTTTATATTCCCCTACTATGAGTTAAATAATTCTTTAATGAGTTTATTTAAATTAGTTTCTGGTTAAACTCATTAATCTGCTATTTTATACTAGGCATAAAAATTCATCTCTCATGAACTTAATATCCAATCATGGCACATGATATCACAACTTACAAAAGGGAGCAGAAAGTTAGCATATGTGCCAAGACTGATCTAAAACTTGCTCATGATTTACTTCTACCAATAGGGATCATACTCATGGTCTTTGTATCTGTTTCTTATTCTATTTCAATGTGAATGAACAAAGGTAATTCTTCTTTATATGAAAATATGAAGTTAAGAGATCTTTAGAACCACTGAAATGTCCATTAGTATTTAGAGTCAACCACAAAATAAGCTCTGTGTGCCTATCATAAGCCAAGCACATCAGGCTCTGTGTGAAAAAGAACATCTGGCATTAGACACAGCCCCTATCAATGAACTATTTCTTCTCCAATATCTCCTATTCCAAACATCCTTTTTTCCATGTTCTTTAATGCAAGTAAGTGCCTCAAATTTAACCTTCTAAAATCAAACTTGTTATTGCTACTTTTTCCTAAAACCCATCCTACTACAAAACAACATCAACAGAAATCTAAATTTCTTTTGTATTTTCCTTAATGGATAGTAACTTCATGATATATCTATGCCTGAGTCAAAAGCATCAGAGTTTATAGCAGTGAGAACTGCAACACTTATTTATGTAAAAAAAAAAAAAGTATCATAGAATGTAATACTTAAGTAATGAAAAGTTGAACTAAATATCATGCAGTCTGATCTTTTTAAAAACATCTCATACATTAGAGTGGAGAAATATACACTTAATGTCGAATATGTATTTTCTCTAATTTGACCACAGAATTACTATGAATTAACCAATATAGACATCTTAAAAATGAATTTCAAGGCAAAGCATATTGCCATATTATATTTGTTTCCTATAGCTACAGTAACAAACTTAGTGGCTTAATACAATAAAAATGTATTCTATTAAATATTTGGAGGTCAGAAGACTAAAATCAAGGTTTTAGCAGAGCTGTGTTCCCTCTGGAGATTTTCAGGGATAATATGTTTCCCTGTCTTCTCTAGCTTCCAGAAGCTCCCTTCATTCCTTGGCTTGTGGCCCTTTTTCCCATCTGTGAACTATATCATTCCAAACTCTGCTTCCATTATCTCAACTCTTTCTACTTACAACCTTCTTGTCTCCTTATTATAAGGACCTTTGTGATTACATGGAATTCAGCTAGGTAACCCAGGATATTATTTTTATTTCAAGATTCTTAACTTAATCACATTAGAAAAGTCCCTCTTCCCATGTAAGATAACGTATTTACAGGTTTTGGAGATTAGGATGTAGACTTTTGGTGGGAGGGGTCATTATTCTGCCAATCATACATACTAAATAAATTGATAGTAGCAAGTTATAAAATAAATAGTCTTCAGTCACATTCTCCAGGAAGTAGGCTTTGAGGTACTAAGATTTCTATGCTTGAGGATTTTGGGGATGTACTCCCGAAAATAATATTTGTAAAGGGGTGGAAAAGAACAGAACTGAACAGAAGGAGAAGTTAAACTGTGATGCAGTTGCAACAGAGATTTCAGGTGATCCTAAAATAGCTTGTGAGATGGTCTAGCCCTTTAGATTGGTCCTGAATCAAAGCAAAGGTCTAGACGTTTTTTATATCCCACATTGACCAATTATCGAATACAGACTGTCCCCAGGAAGAGTTGGTGAATTTGGGCAAAATATTACCCTTCAACAGACAGAAATCCCTAGACCATCAGTCATAAGCCAGCAACTATTCAGAAAGATGTGAATAGGAATTTCATAGCCCTGAAGTGGGATCTGTGTGGTAGTCCAAAGTGCTCACTTGGATACACTTTATATAGTAAGTTCATTCCATATAAAAACGGTTCCTCTAGGATTCCTGTTTGTATCTTTTCCTGGGATCTACCTTAGAATTTTTTTTTTAACTTCTAGTTTTTTTTTCAAGCACTGAACAACCAACAAAGCTATTTTCTATTGCTCGAGATTCTATATATATTCTTACCTTGGGTCACTAAGGTAAATAAAGTGAATAACCAGGTATACCACCTGCAGTTTTTATAAGGATACTTATTGCTCTCCTTCAGGGTCACTCTTAGCTGGAGTTTCTCAGTGTTGCTTATTACTCATTAATTAAGACAGCAATCATTTCCTTAGTAAATTCAGTGTCCTGCACTCCCCTCTTTGCTGTCTTCTGGTCTTATGTACCCTATTCACTCTAGTATGCCCCTGGCTTTGAGCCATTTGATCATTTTTCCACCATATTCCATGGCATTTCTGTTTCATGTCTTCAACATCCCAAGAACATTCATAGCTTCTTAGACTAATGACTATCTTCAGGAGCCCTTGCCAAAGTGTTAAATCTTGTATCCTGGGAGGATGCTCCTATATTCATACATATTTGTAGATAAGTGTTTCGTTATCTAAACTAACAATTCATCCTTTCCTGGGCATAACATCTCAGAACCCATACTGTCTCCCAGTTCCTGCTAGTATATGTAGGTTAGACATTTTAGCTTTATGGATGTATGATAACTTTCTTCCTATAGAAACAGCACTTTTCTAGTCAGATTTGATCCTAGTTGGTTTGGTAGCAAGGAGAAGAGGTAGGGGTAGATACTGAAGTGGGTGTTTACTGTGCTGCAAGGCAAAGTTCTCTACATTATCTTCGAGCAATGAGACTGCACAAATTTTTAACAGAAAGGGTTAGGCCATTTATGCAGGCCCAGAAGTTTCCATGAAATGAGGAAATTTAAAGTTTTCAAGTGCATTAACCCAGATGTTCTCATTTTAAATTTCAGAATCTCACTTCAAGGTTCTGACCTTGGTATAGCAGACTTGCTGAGTTTGAAAATGTAATTATTTTTGCAGCTCTTTGACCCATATAATTGAGACCTGGACTTGATCCTCAACTTTTTCTGCCCTCCAGGGGCTGGAGATGAGTTTCTTTATAGGCTGCCAAAGAGGCCCTCTGGCTTTGACAGCTTGCCTTTAGTTGATGATTAAAACTCTCTAGTCATTTGTTATCTTTTCTAACCTATCAATAGCACCCAGCAAGAGCCATGCAATTGCTCAGTCTTTATAACTGCTGCTCCATAAACATTCCAAAGGGCCAAATTATTATATTAGTCAGTGCACTACCTTTCATGGTCTACCATCCCAGTTCATTACCAGAGATTTTTAACAATTCCAGGAGCTATAAATTCTTTATCACTGCACTGCTAATTCCCTGGAAGATGACTAACTCAAAAATCCCATGTAAAATCCTAGTCTGATTTTTAGGACCATTTCAAGTACCAATAATCCTAAATTATACTTTTTCTGTTTCAGGAAATGGACTATTAGGCAGATATTTGTGTATAGAAGATTTATTGCAGAGTGTTTAAGAAAATATACTCAAACAGGAATTGCAGAAACAAATTTGGCAGAAGCAAGAAATTGTAAATCCTCAGGCTATCCTATGGGGAATAGCCCAGAACAGCCCTTCAAAGTTATCTTGAATTAAGGAAAGAAGACGGACCTTTATATTTCCAATATCAACAGTTATTGATGTGGGCTTCCCCCAGGAAGTGACAATAATCCTAATTGAGACAACTCACTTCAACTGATAGCAATTTCTGGAGAAAAACTTAGATGTGAGATTTTAGCACCCAAAACTCTTGGCATCCCTTTAATTATGAAGGTGAGATGCTTGAATAAACGCATCAGTTCTTAAGTGGCAATCTGGGCAGCATACTACAATATCCACCACAGGGAACAAGAGATAGAAACCCTACCCTGTATTTCAAATTCAGTTACTTTGTATGTTAGAAAAATCATAGACTTTAGATGCACATAGGTGGAAACCTAATTTTCACCACTAAGGTGGCACTTTTAAACTTTATCACTAAAGGGGATAACATTTAAAAATAACTTTGATTCCACTTTTCTCTTTACACTCTTCCAAATTTATCAAATATATAATGAGCACCTATGGCATACTCAGCTAAGTCAGGAAGATTAACATGGTCAAGACTTAAACTTAGTTTGGAAAGGCTTTATAGTTTCACATTATATTTTCACATAACTAACTTCCTTATGTAAATTCCATAAGTCAAAACCACATACCCCTTTTCAGAACTTTAGATCTATGTTAACTATTATAATTATATTCCAATGTAAATATTTCCTTTCGGAAGATGAAATTTCACTATTTATTTTTTAAAAATAAGAAAGTGAATTTGTACATTGGAAAATTAATGTCTAAAATATTAAAACAAAATAAGTAAAAGAAGTAAATAACTTATTTTCTACATGTCCTAGGTTTATTACAAAGATCAGCTAAGACAAAACACTCTTAAGAAATAGACAACAGCCTGCCCACCCCTGATATTGGTAATAATATGTACAAACTCTCTTTGACTATAAAATTCTATTTGATGAGTGACATGCTCATGTACTGCTAGCTTTTAAGTTAAGTCAGGAATCACATTTATTTTGTTCACTACTGTGTCTCAAACATAGTGACTCTCACATAATGGGCATCTATATTACACAATAAATAAAAGATTTATGGTGCATCAAAACGAAAGAGAACTACAAATCTTATATTTTAGTATAAAGTTTATTTTTGTTAACTCTTTATGGCTACCTAAAACCTGTCTCATACATAGCATGCCCAATGTTACCTTCTAGATCAAATATTAATATTGCAACTCCATAGTGAAATGCAATATAGCATTCATGTTTTAAGCTCTAGTAAAGGCTGAATAATTTTTTTCTGAAATATATTAGAATAAACAAGTCAATTGAGGCACACCATTTGTTAGACTGACCAAAATGCTAAGCTTTTGGTGTATATCGCATGCTTAACACTTTGATGTTCTGAGTTATTCCTCTAGCTGAAGAGGCAAAGAGCATTAAGACAAGTGCATAGAATGAAAAGGAAAAAGTTAATGGAGAAAAAAAATCAAGTCCATTAACTATAATAGTCAGACTACTCTCATCAGATAGACACTCCAGTCCAAAGGAAATTTTCGGAGAAAATATTCTGCCTAAAATGGGGCTATATTTTCACTAACAAGAAAAAAAAAAAAAAAAAAAGGTAACCAGGCATGATGAAATGAAGTACCACATCTAAATAGTTTAGGGAAAAGCTCCAAGAACTCATCTGCCCTTTTCTAAATTGGAATATTCCCACAGAATTTTCACAGTGCCTTTATTGAATAGTCATAGAAAGCCAAAAGCCAAAATGTACTCTATAAATGGAGCTAGCTTGATCATGGGATACCAAGTTAGACAAGGTATAAACATAAGAATTCGACAATATAAAGCCAGAAAATCTTTGTTTAAACTCTGGCCCCCTTTTTTTCTGGTTTATAATTTGGGGCAAGAAGATCAGCATCTATGTGCCTTATCCTCATCACTAAAATGAAATGATCCATACCATCAGAAGCATAAGATTTTCACAAAGAGCTAAGGGAATAAAAGATAGAAAAGCACTTTGAAAATTTATAACCTAAATTTATAGTTCTTGTTATGACAGTGATTTCAAATTTGCTTTAGGCTGGTGAGGTCACAACTTTAGTAGCAAAGGTTCAGAATTAAATATAGGCCTGGCAAATGAAAATACAAGTGTTTCAAGCAAGATGCTATCTATGCAATAAAGAGGAGAAGTTCTCATCTTTTTTTTTTTCTTAATTTTAAATTCACCATGTGGTCTGGATATTCTTTTAATGGTGCTCTTTTTCTTTATATTTGTTATGTTTCTGGTGATTTCAAAGTAATAATTATAAAGCTTTGTATAAAGAAAAGCCTCAATAATTATAAAGCTTTATATAAAGCTTTGTATAAGAGATATGCTTCAGACCAAAGTAGCTGAGCACATTAATGCAATAAAATACAATTATGCTGCTAAATTATTCTTTGAATTATTGATGGACTATTGACTCATTTAGTGTCTCTCAAAACAAATGGTCAGAATATACACTTACAGGTGAATATGCTCTGCCAAGGGAAGAAATGCATATCAGCTGAACCCATAAATTCAGTAATTTTATAACCCTATGTTTTATTAAAATCCATTAAATACCTTAAAAGGATCAAGGTCAAGAAAGAACAAAAAAAGGTACTCCCCACTAGTTGAAACAAATTTAAACAGATATAAACCAGTGCTGATTATGTAATATTTGTAATTTTAATTATCAACATCCATATTCTGCTAATTCTGAAATGTGCTTAAACAATAGAAATTGTTAATAGCTTATGGACTCTTTGACTCCAATTATCTATCTTTACAAGAACTGGCTTTGTTTTTTCTGGACATTTTGCTACATTTGCTATGTTTCAGATGTATGCAGAAAGCCCAGAAGTGCATTTAAATACCAGTAATCTCAAGGATGCATTATGTAATTGGTAAGTGCTTGCTTTTTTTTTTTTAATTACAGAAGACTCTTAATGCTCTTTGTTTTAAAAGTGCATATATTATTTGTTTTTGCATATTTTTTCTTCATAGCTAGTGAGCATATTGAGAATAGAGCCCATCTCTGAAATTCTTTATGACTGTCATGCAGGTTATGAAAATGCACTAATTTAGAGACAAATTAATGTGCACCAAAATTACTTAAATCACAAAAATTCTCAGTTGTCAAAGAAAGGTAAAAAGATACAACTATCAGTATAACAGTAGCTTAAATATCAAGCTAAATGCAATTTTTATATTATATTTAAATATGATAAATATTGCCACAAAGAGTAGTAGTGAATCTCTTCAAACAAGGTCTTTTTTGACCAAATATCATTCTTTAAGTAAGTTGCCACATAATGAGGTTCTGAGACTTAGTAACTTTCTGCTAAAATGTTGAACTTCGCTGAGTTTTCAGGTAATTACTTAGACTAAAGAAGAGCTTTCTGAATTCTTAGGTGTGCAGGCTGATGTTTGGTGTTTCTGACATTTCAAGTGAACTCCTCAAAATTTCACAGAATATTTAGGACTTGTTGTTAATCTTTATTTTTTTAAGGAAACACAATTCGGCTATACATTACTACTAAATGAGTCTATAAATGGATACAGAGAAAAAATGTATTTTTCCTTCAGGATAAGTATTCTGTATTCCACTGAATTGCGTCTTAAAATAGCATTGAAGTACAAATAAAATGGAAACAAGTGTAATTTTATTTTAAAAACAATTGTTTAAATAATGTTGTCATCTCCAGGCCTGTCAACATAAAAAGCATCTTCAATAATGCATGCTACAGTGGGTTGAGAATTCTGCATTGTTCTATGTAGTATGCAGTCTGATCAAAAAACACTTTGACTTCCTTCATAGTCGAGATCTTCTAGGCAATGTGAATAGCATCTCTTGAGTCTGATGTGAAAGATTTTGAATAGCTTTAATGTCTATGCTATATATTATATATATATTCTAACTTTTAATCTGGAGGATTAAACCTAATTAATCATAATGGTAGGTGATTGAGGCACTATCTTTAAACTGTGAAAGCTCCATTCCTCTATTCTATTTTGTATCCCCTTCCTCTCTCTGTTATAATCAATCAAAACCCAGCTTATTTAGAGACATTGACCATCACCACCACTCCTAGGGATAAGTCATTTCTTTATCTATGCTACCTTTGTATCTGACACATACTACACTTTTGAACTTATCACACAAGAATGTAATATATTTGTGTTGTGCTTGTAAACTCTTTAAAGAAAGGAACTTTGTTTTATATATCTTTATATCTCTAGCAGCAAGCATGATCCTTGGCATAGAGTAAATTCTTAACAATTGGTTGCTATTATCATTAAAGCCTCAATAAATATTTGTTGTTGAAAATTTTCTATCATGAAGGTGATCATGTGGATCCTGATTCTTCAGTTGAGTAAACAAGAGGGATAAAATTAATCATGTTTCTATGCTAAGACTGTAAGTCTAGTGTAATAGAAAAGTCAAAGGAACTATGAGCATCTATAAAGGGAAAGGAGGAGAAAGTTCACTTTAGGAACTTTAGGCTAGAGATTCCTGTCTGGAAGATTCTTCCCTTGATCTTGACATATCTGTATGTAGTTTGTCATTTAGGAGAGGTTTCTCCCTTACGTGCCCAATCTCATGTCACGTTAATTCCTACATAGCATTAATTAGGGTCTGATTATTATTTCTGCTTATTATTTTAATGTATGTATTTAATATCTGCCTACTCTCTACTTAATGTAGGATCCATGAAACAAAGTTGCTGGTAGCTGCATTTATGTCTAAAACACTCATAGTAAATGCTTTATAAACAGTTATTGAATAATGAATTTATTTTAAAAGTAAATTACTTATAAAACTTGTTTTTTTTTTTTTTTTTTTGCTAACAGTAAGTTGCTTTCAAAATATATAACATTCAAATGCTCCCTAAGAGCATTTTTCAACACTCTCAGGTAAAAATAGAATTAGGAAGTCAAGAAGAATAGAACTTATTGGTTGTTCAAAGTCATCAACCTGGGGAAAAAAGAAGGGGCAAAAGTAATGAAATTCAAAAGCATCTTCAGAGTACAGAATGGTAATACCTCACAGAGACAATCAATGAAAACAGAGAAAGAACTAAATGATAAATTAAATAACTTGCTTAATTCTTTAATAAAGTTATACCTATGTGAAATGACTTATGGCAAAATCACATGAACATCAGGGTTATTAAATTAATCAAAGGATGTTATAATACCGAGTTGGCTTTTAATTCCTAGTTTACTGCATAAGCAAACCCAAACCTAAGCCTGTAATGCCACAAAGTTAAAAAACTGAAGGACAACCAATCACAAACAGCCAAGTAGGCTTTTAAATAATGCAACTACTTAAGCTATAGCCAATCAAATAATTTCCCTGCTCTGTTTTTGCCTCTTCCCTATGTCTTTCCCCTACTTCCTGTCAATGGAGTGATTCAAAACACTTCTAGTTTACCACTGTCTGATTCAATTTGATTACTGCACAAATAAACTCATATTTTAAGTATACTTCATTTTATCTTTTAACAAGGTTAATTTGAATTTGAAAGTGGAATTACAGTATTCATATAGATTTGTAATTAGATAGATGGCAGAGAAAATACTACCCATTCACCAATTCTGATTTTTTTTTATTTTTCTCTCTGGGCCTACAGTACATTTACATAAAGTCTTGTGCTATAAACAGTAGAATGTGGATAGAATTGGTAACCACTTCCAGGCTTGACCCCTAAAAATTCTGAAGAGATCTTCCTCACTTTCTTTCATGCAGCAAATAAAGTGAATGGTTGGGAGGTGCCACTGCACAGAAGGCTATCTACCAAAAATCCATTTGGACTATGAAATAAAAGAAATAAGCACTGCTAAGCCACTGGAAAGTTGTTGTAGTATATACTGCCATATATACACTTTTCCTAACATGACCCTCTTCCCCCGACCTCTCTGAACTTTCATTTTTATAATTCTGTGGAGATTATGATCAAGGTGCCCCGTCTAAGAGTTGATTGGTCCAATCATGGAAATAAGGCTCAAGTCAGGGCAACTGAAATCCTACTGCAGGATTTTTTGTTCTAGAACTAAGAAAAGAGTTCCAGGCCCTTCCCCTCCCCCACCACAGTTTCAGGCTGAAAGATGTGCGAGTAGTATCTCTGAGATACTGAAGTGAACAGGCAGAGGTATGCAAAGATTGAGCATTCTATAAGCATTTGAGTTACTGACTTCAAACATCTCAGCTAAAACCTTGCCTTTTACACAAATTTCAGAGCTACCACATTATTCTTCTATTTAGTTCTCTCTCTCTTTTTTTGTCTAAGATGTTTGCATTTCTTTTACTTAAACCCAATAATTTATGTGTAATATACTTACTAGAATTATATTTTAACAATAGAATTATATGGGATTTGTCAAAAATATGTAGTAAAGTTCTTCCCTACCCTTACTGCATAAGTAAACTTAAACCATAATGCACCATTACCCACTCAGGGATGTAGTTTCTCAAAAAGGAGAAAACAGGATCCATCTACCACTATAGCAGTGGTCCCCAATCCTTTTGTCACCAGGGACTGATGCTCCTATGAGAATCTAATGCCTGATGATCTGAGGTGGAGCTGAGGTGGTGATGCTAGCACTGGGGAGTGGCTGCAAATACAATGAAGCTTTGCTCTCTAGTCCACCACTCACTTCCTTCTGCATGGCGCAGTTCCTAACAGGTTACAAACCAGAACTGTTCCACAGTCCGGGGAGTGGGGACCCATGTGCTATGAAACAAGAAAATAAAGATAATAAATAACCACAACTCGACAAATGATTAAACTATCCTATGCTAGATAAGTGTGTCTCAAAATTTAATGTGTATATGAATTACCTAGAGATTTTGTTAAAGTACAAATTTGGATTCAGGTCTAGGGTAGGGCCTGAGACTTTGTATTTCTAAAATCTCCTAGATGATGCTCCTAGGGGATGCTCTCTTGTTTCTGTGCCTTCCTTGTGTATGACTCTGAGTAGGGACAACTGGAACAGCTACATATAGGTCCTCAAAAGCTCTGGTGGGACTCAATGTGTGGTCTTCAGATCAGTAGGACTGGCATCATCTGGGAGTTTATTAGAAATGCACATTTATGAGCTCTACCTCCATGTACTAAATCAGAAGTTCTGGGCATTGGGCCCTAGAAATTGTAAGCTCTGTAGTCAACTTTTTTTTTTCTCTTTAAAGTTTGAGAACTCTGTAGAAACTATGGTCTAGGAGCTGATGAGATATTTTTTTAGTAAACATTACTTTCATTAGCATTAGAAGCAATGTTAAGACTAACAGACATGGGCAAAAGAATTTGGGAAAGCCTGGTCAGCCTGAATGGCACTTTAACCCTTTACATATGTTTATGTTAGGACCAAGGCTTAGAACTACAAAGGTGGCATGGCCCAGCAGAAGGGGTTGGGAAATATGGTGAAGACCATAAGAGATCATATTTCTGTCTGGGTTCCACATGCAATCTATAGCCTCTTAGAAAAGCAGTTTCCTAATATAAAAATGGGAAGTACTAACATTTTTCTCTACCCATCAGGCAAATGGAGAACAACAAATTTGATGGGTATTTGTTAGTAGTTGATATTTATGTAAAAAGCTATTTTTGTCAATTCTAAGTTTATTATCTATGAAGGGTATGGGGAGAATTTATCCAATGGAGGGATATAAAAAAATTTAAAAAGAAAAATTGTTCAGAAAAAGAGGACAGTGTGGACATAAGTGATCTCAAGTAAGGCTTTATACAATAGACAGAGCAGTGCTGAGCTTGGAAATATAGGCTTAATCTTTAATCATCGTCTTCTTCATCCTCACCAACTCACAAATAGCATGAATGGCTATATTTTGACTATCACTGTCAAAGATATGCATTTATTTCAATCTCCAACTCAAGACTGTGAGGTCCTTGAGAAAGGGTCTTTTATTTTATTTGATAAAATTTATTTGTGATGGATTTATTCAAACTGAATCTTGAGAAGAAGATACAAGAAAAGATATTTTTCACAGGGAATATACCTGCCAGACTATTATTATTCCCTTTTATGCCCAGACCCAGGCAAGGACAATTGAAAAGCTGAGTGGGTACAATTATAAAATAAAGATGCCAAGAAAAATAAATCATCATCAAGAGCCTTTGAGCTAACCTGGACAACACCTCAATGAAAATAATTAAAAGGAAACAGGTAACTAAAGAGTAAAAAACTGTAAGGAAGAATAATGTTTTGTACCTTCTATTTCTGAGTAAGGATACTCAACATCCCTAAGCTTTCAGTTAAATTAAGCTTAATATGTCCTTTCTTCTGCCAGATCACATTGTTCATAGTTCCCCCTCCTTCCCTTTTGTTGTCCATTCCAATTTAGTATGTACCGGGTGTGTGATTAACACCCAATTTATGTCCTTCTCTGAAATGTTCATAAAGACAAACAGAGAAGATTCCCAAATGCTCTTTGTTGAATCTCTTGATACCTTTCTCCAAAATGGATGCTTTACCATTTACAAATCACTTCTATTTTTTTCTTTACCTGCCAGATGGGTTTGAATCACTGTAGTGGCTTTCTTCTCCAAACACCACAGTGTTCTAAAGGATTAAATTAAAGTTCACAGTGGCTTATCTCAATTTCCCTGGGGTAACTCACATTTCAAAATGAAAAAGTCAGAATAAATCCACAGCAGTAGCAAGCAGTTATAGAGGTCTCTATTCAAGGTACTTAACTTCTCTATCAACTATGAGATACTTTTGAAACAGTCACAAGGAGAAGTAGGGGTGGGGTTCACCAGTCAAAAGTCATGATGTAGGTGATTAATAGGTGAGAGAGTATAACACAGCATTCAAGAAAAGCAAATCTAGGAAAGGCTTATAGGGTTGCTGTACCTGTGGAACAGTTGTTACAGATGAGCAAACCAGGAGGCGAAGGGACACAAACTGGAACAGGAATACCCTGCCTAAAGACTATCTGGCAAGCAAATGATTTCGAGCAGAAAGTAGATAGACATTATGATTGTTTTTGTGTTATTATTGTTAGTTATATATAAAAAAATATTTTCTACTTTTACTGAGTACCTACTATTGTGCTATTCACTTTAGGTGTAGATCTTGTACACAATCCATAAGTTATTTTTATTTTAAATATAAAAAGTATGACTAAGAGAATTCAAATATCCTATTGATAACAAACAGAAATAGGTTTCAAAGTATATCTGTAATGTTAAGATGGCTGTTTAATAAAGTTAATATATTTTAGACTGTAGCTTGCTATATCATTGCTTTCCTTTTAATTTTTACTCTATATAAACTGTGTGTGTGTGTGTGTGTGTGTGTGTGTGTGTGTGTGTGTGTGTGTAACTTTCTTTGGAATATGGAGTAAGATTACAGAAACCAATTACCATTAATTATGGTACTACATAAAAAATTAAAGAGTGGTGGGATTATAAGTAATTTTTACTACATGCCTTCAATTTTTTATATAATTTTTCTAATTCATAACAAGTATTAGTTTCGTCAGATATGGATTTGTAAATTTTTATGTTTCTGTCTTGACACTAGGTGAGAGTACATGCAAAGGAGTAAAAAGTACCTAATGCGGCCTGTCACTTGATGAGTAATAGCCACTGGGTATTGAGGAAAACAGAGTGAAGAGAGCTGCAAGACAGGCCAAGAAAAGAGATGAAAGAGAAAACAATCTCCCCATTTTTTTCCAAGAGGTATCTCTCATACCTAACTCTAAGTGAACAGCACCCACTAGAGTAATACCATGCAGATGGTGTACTGGAGTCATGCAATCTGGTAGCCCAGGACAAAGGAAAGACATTTAAAAGTGCTTTTGAAACAAAATAATACTAATATGTCCCAAGATACCATAGCAAATGGTTTTTAACGCTAGGGCTCACCTGCATAAAAAATGCTGCATGAACTTCCCCAGAACTTGTTAATCATTCAAGATTTACTTGAAATGTCTCCTTAATTGGGTGTTTTCTGACACGTCCTGTTAGCCTCTACATCATTGTTTATGTTCCTAGGCCAGATTATTTATAACTGTAGGTTGGCATGTCAACCTTGAATTACATGGCCTTCTACTCTGTAGGTCTATGAATTCTTTGAAGCCAGCAGCTATGTGGAACTGGTTGACCTTAGAGTCATAGATCTGTGTTGAACTTCTGGATACACCAATTGTTAACTCTGTCTCTCCACCTTCAAATTGATATAATTTACAATAATTATTTCAGAGAACTGTTCTAGTATTATGTGAATAGCAAGGTATCAACACATTACTGTATGATTTGAAATTAATAGGATTTCTTACCTAAAACTAAGGGATACCACTGATATAGAATTTCATGTACAGTCTAGAATTGGTTTTCTATTATCTATTAAATGTCACCCAAGAAATTGCCTGAAACTAAAATTATTATATATTAGTGGTAATATAAGTAAAGTTTTTTATATATTAATTGTTTTGTTATATTTTTTTCCAAAATTTAAACTGAACAAAACCTTTTAAATACTACTTCTACTATATCAGAACAAATGCATTTGACAATAAAATTTTCACATAAATACTCAGTCTCTTATTAAGGGCACACTGTAGTCTTCAAGGATGCATGTGTCCACTAGTACTTAAATAACGTACCTGTGCTCAGAGATGAATAGATGGAAGAGAATGTACACACAGATTAGATACACAAAATAAGACTCATTTTTATTTTCTCTGCCAGTATCTGACACCCTAGCATTATAGAATTGCATATCCTTTCCTGCCCCATTGAACACTACTCAGTCTAGTCTTAAGTTCATTGGGACTTCCAAGTGAAGCCTTTTGACTCTTTTAGGAGCATTTGAGAATCCTTCTACCTAAGGGATCACTTCATAAAAATCTCTAAGAGTATAATCATCTTGACTCAAGCAAGCTCATTGATGGTACAGATCTTGCCTTTCATATCCAGGTGGACATTTCTTAGCTCAGGCATTGTACACAGAAAGCATTCATTTGTGTACAAAGTAAATGAATGAATGAAAGAATGAACAGCCAATCACTCATATCACAGTTATCCACAATCTTACACCCAAGAGAGAAGCAGTAACAGAAACAGTGCCTAAAAGTATGGCACCTTTCATTTTTATCTCTCCTTTTCCATCTTATGAACTTAAAGGCAGAGAAGGTAAATTTGGAAAATTTTTTTTCTAGACCTACTGTCTTCCATAATAAGTAATCCTTGCAGGTGGTCATATCCTGAACTATCAGAGGATGTGATAAACTACTAGACCAAAGCACACCTAGGCTCAGGGTAATATCCATGTGAGTGGAGCCATAGCATCAGTAGAGAAGTGAATGAAAGTTCAACTTCTAGAGATTGAAAACAAGAAACAAATCCATTGCACAACTGATAAAACACCTTTGTTTTTACTTTCGTTTAGTAAAGAATTCTATTACAATATAGAATGATCTTTATTTCAGATTCCTATAATCCTATGCTCATGTTTTGCAATTATGAGACATTTTGTATTTAGACATAAATATTTATTACTTTTGAAATTTTTCATATCATTTTTTTTACTGTGATAAGATATACATAACATAAAATTTACCATTATAATCATTTTTGAAGATATAGCTCAGTGGCATTAAGTTAATTCACACTGTTGTGCAATCATCACCCATCCTTCTCCAGAACATTTTTTCATCTTTCCAAACTGAAACTCTGTACTCATTCATCAATACTTCTCCATTTACCCTTCCTTGTAGTCCTTTTAAACTTCTATTCTACTTTCTGTCTCTATGAAATCTGACTACTGGAAAAGGCAAAAATATGGGATCTGTAAAAAGATCAGTGGTTCCCAGGGGTTAGAGGAGAAGAAAGGAATAATTAGGCAAAGCATAAAGAGTTCTTAGAGCCATAAAACTACAATATCTGATATTATAATGGTGGCTACATGATATTATGTTTGCTCAAACTCAAAGAATGTACAGTGCCAAGAGTGTGCCCTAATGTAAACTACAGACTCTAGGTGATGATGTGTCAAGATAGGTTCATCAACCATAGCAAAGTACCACTCTGGTGGGGGATGTTTTTAATAGTGGAAGATATATGAAAAACTTCTATATCTTCTGCTCAATTTTGTTGTGAACCTAAAACTGTTCTAAAAAATAGTCTTTAAAAAAGGAAGAAAATTTTGACAAATTCTACATGAATGAACTTTAAGGATATTATGTCTGATAAAACAAGCCAGTCACAAAAGGACAAATATTATACAATTCCACTTATAAGAGGTACTTAAGTAGTCAAAATCATAGAGATGGAAAGTTCTTTTGAACTTTTAATTTTCCAAGAATTAAACCTAATTTACCATTATGACACAATAAAGTAAGCAACAGTAAAGTTTCACTCAGAGCCATATTTTAATCACGACCATTCGAATGTATACTTTTTTGTATATTGGCAGCTACATATTTTGTATATATAAACTTAAAATGCGGTAGTTAAGCTATTCACATTAAGTTGTTTTGTGCCTTCTTCATTTCAAGTCATATGAATTTAGTTATTAGTAATAATTATGTATCTAATGTTACATAATTTTTTAGTTTATATAGTTAATCATTTTCTCTCTCTCTAGAAAGTTTTTTTTTCTATTTATTTGTATTGTTAGTAAAAGACCAGCTCAATGATCATCTTTATCTTACATATTTCTCCCTTACTTTTGGAAATATTCAGACCCATATTTTTTTAATTATTGGGGTGACATTAATAAAATCAAATAAGTTTCAAATGTACAATTCAACAGTATGTCATATATATTGCATGTTCACCATCCAAGTTAGATTTCCTTCCATCATCAAATATTTGACCCCTTTAACCCCAATCTACCTCCCCACTTCTATTCTTGTAATGATACCTCTCAATTTTTTTATCTATCACATTATCTTGCTTTACTTCATAGTGTTTATCCCGTGTGAAGTTTTGCTCCTGGTGTGTGTATGTGTGTACCTATCTCTGTGCATGTGTATTGACTGTCTTTCCTGATTATAATGCTTGCTTATTAAGGTCAAGGACTTTGCATGTCTTTCACTATTACATCTTCAATCACTGTAACATTGCCAGATACATGTTAGGTATTCATAAATGTTTTAAAAATTAGCAAAAATAATAATTGAATAAACAAATAAATAAATAGTTTGGGTAAACAATAGTTATTTCTTCACATTTCAGGGTAATATTTAAAATCAATATTTAAAATATTTTATAAATTAAAATTGATATAAAATTTTAAAGTAAAAATTTTATAGTATCTCTAAAACTACCATAAATATCTGAAAAAGTAAAAAGAAAATATCCTCCACATTCACATTATTCCAAATAAATATTGATATTTCATCAACTTTTTCTTCTTATTCATACAAATTTACATGAAGTTATGAGTTAATCAATATACAATATATACACAACTTAAATATCTAAGCATATTTTTCTTCATGTAGCAGACATATTCACAAAGAAACATTCTGAAGATTACTCTTGTATTAGGTATAAATGGGTATTATGTACATCTTATTAAATTTATGGTTTATTAATGCTGCATTCAGGAAAATATGCATAAGGTTAAAATACTAAACATGAATGTTATTTATAGGGATTTTAATTGTTGTAGAAAAGTATAACCATAAATCCACATGCTACACTGAAAGCTTGATGAAATAAAAGGCTTTTAAATGCCTATTTCAAGGTTGACAGTGTCATGCTATTTCAACTAAAATATCGTTTTGTGTTCTGGGTGTAACACAAAGACAATAAAATCACCCACAATAAATCAGGGAGAAAGATAATTTATGAGATCTTAGAAATTTAGACTAGAATAAATAAAAAAACAAAAATATTTCCCAATATCGATATTTCCTATTTGCTGGGAAAATATTTTTAGAAGTTAAAGGAAAATTATTTTCAGTTATTGTTTACACAGTAGAATAATTTGGTTATGTCAAAAGAGTGATTCTTGAAGTCAGTTAGACATTAAATTCTAACTTGGTAATACAAGCAAGTTATTAATTTGTCCAGGCCATAGGTACCTCATTCCTAAAATTAAATAAAATATCTCAGGAGTTAATTGTGAAGACAAAATGAAAAATATACAATAAGTGCCTAGTAGGCTACCTGGCATATAATAAGCACTCCATAATTGACAATTACATAATGATAATGGAGGATGCAGTCTATTCATTAGGTAAAGAATGAACCACATTCATCCAATATAACTCAGTTTATCCACGGTCTATCAAGAGAAGCCAAGTCACTACACCAACATTTGTTTAGAAAGCTGCATATTTGCAAGGCACTAATTTTTTGTACTAATAAAATGTTTAAAATACTAAGAAAAAGGTCCAAACCAAACAAGTTAAAAAAATTAATTTGCCTATTTAAATTTCAGAATTAGTTCTAGCTTTAAATATAGATTAATTAGAGACCCAAAATCTGCCATTATGAGAGTAAATGGCTTTGTCCTCCTTCTTCAAAACTCAGCAACTTAATATTAGGTTTGTTAGCTTATGATTGGCTTGGGATCACATATCCATTCCTGAACCTGTCACTATGGCCTGTGCCATGAGAGACTCTAATTGGCACATCTAAACCCCTGTGTCTCAACTGGAGCTTCATGAACTGATAGCCAAAGGAGAGGGTTACCACAAATATACCACACTTCCTCACCTCTATCAAACTGGGGTACTACACTAAGCATTTCTTCTATAAAACTTACCATTTGCTTGCTCCTTCTCTTTTTCCATTTCTGTTCTATCTGTCCTTTATCCCCTTCTTTCTTCATTATCTCTCTTTTTTTGTCCACTATTCTTTCATTTCTCAAACATTTATTGATCACCTATGCACAGCCCTAACATAAATTGATGAGATATTACTATCATTAATTAAATTTATGATCTAGTTGGAAAGGTACTATAAAAGTATGCTATCTTATAAAACACAGTGCTAATAGGATCAAAAAGGTATAATTTTAGAGTGTAGCAATAATGTTATAATGGAATTAAAATATGGCATGGGGTCAAAAGTTCTGGATCATATTACTAGTTCTGCCTCTTATCAGCTGTGTAAATTTTGGAAAGTCTTATAGGCAAAACCAATCTGAGCCTCCAGCTTTTCATCCATGTAGTAGAGATGATGCCACCTGCCTAATAGCAATGTTGTGAGGATCAAATGAATAACATATGTTAAAGTGCCAAGAGCATTCTCTGACACATAACTGGTATCACAGCATTTCTAAAGTGTTGTTGGTTTTCATAAGAGGGAGGAATATCTCAACTTTAGGAAACAGGGAAGCTTAAAATAGGGTAGCTTTAAAATTGATAGACTTGAACAGCACACATGGTAGGCAAAAGTCTCTCTAGTTTGGGGGTGAGGGGAAAGCAAAATAATAAGAAAACATTTTGTTTTGAAAATAGAGGGCATTTCGCATTAGCCAAAATAGTGAGGTTTTGTTTGTTTTAATTGTAGAACTCTTTCATCAATAAATCTTTTGCAGGCACTTAAACTCATCACACAGTTAAGGGGACCTACCCTTGTTGAAACACTTGTAAGAAAACTCACTTCCCTGAAGTCCCACACACTTGCCACTAAGGAAACCTAAGGCTTCAAACTGTGTAGTTTTAAAACAAAAGTAGTGTTAATAGAAAACAAGAAAACTTGGCTGAGGATCAAAGACAACATTCAGTGACTGATGACAGACCTAACTTTTAGTTTTGCAAACATACCACATTCTCTCATCTCTCATGCCTTTATACATGAAAACTCTTTTATTGGAACACATCCCTCATAAATTCACCTGTTTCTTGTCCTTTAAAATTCAGTTCAGCAAAGCCTTCCTTGATCTTCTTTGTCCATTCTTTAAGCCTCTTGATAAACTAGTGCTAATTCTCCGAGCCACTTGCTGAACCAAGAATATATTTTTCTTGATCCTCTATGGACATTAAACAACCTGCTCCTTAATAGAGAGATTTTCTTTCTTTTTTTTTTTTAAATCTAAGCTTTACTAAGGTATAACTGACATAATAAATCACACATTTTTGGAATGTACAATTTGATAATTTTTGACACATGTATGCACCTATGAAAACACCACTATAGTGAAGATAATGAGGACTGCATTCAAAGTTTTCTCATGCCAATTTATAATACCTTCTTTTTACCAGTCTCAGTCCTCCTCCATCCCTAGTCAATCACTAATCTGCTTTTTTTAATAAGATTATTTCAATTTTCTAAAATTCTGTATAAATAGAATCAAACAATTGTTTTTGTCTTGTTCCTTTTAGTCAGCATAATTATTTTGAGACTCATCCATGCTGTAGCATGTAGCAATAGTTTGTTCATTTTTGTTGCCATATGGTATTCAATTTTATACATGTGTCACAATTTTTTTTTACCTACTAACTTGTTGACTGACATTAGGGTTATTCTTGATTTGGGGTTATTACAAGTAGAGACTGAATGAATCTTTTCAGAAAATTCATATAAAATATATATTTTCATTTCTCTTGAAAAAAATACAAAGGAGAATTACTTAATCATTAAGGTAAGTGTATATGTTCAAAATTTTAAGGAATTATTCTACAACATAGTTTACCCACTTATATTTATTTGTATTCATCAGTCTTTTAAATTTTAAGCATTCTAATAGGAATGTAAAACAAAATTGCATTTTCATAATGATGAATTATGTTGATTATCTTCCTATGTCTTTATTTACCCTCCATACATTTTCTTGGTGAAGTGTCTATCCAAATCATTTATTTTTTTATTGAGCTATTTGTCTTATTATTGTGTCTTGAGGTTTTTTAAAAATATATGTTCTGGTATAAGATCTTTATTAAACACATTTTTTGGAAGTATTTTTCTCCTACTCTGTGTCTGGTCTTTGCATTCTCTTAGCAATATCTTTTAAGATACTGAAGATTACAGTTTTGCTAAAGTACAATTTATCAATTTATTATTTTATGGATAATACTTTTGTTTTTGTATCTAAAAAAATTTTGCCTAACCCAAGGTCAGAGGACATCTATTTTTTTTTTAAATTCTAAACATATAATAGTTTTTTCATGTTTCACATTTAGGTATAAAATTTTAATAACACAAGTAATTTATTATGTACATGGTGTGGTGAAGATTGATTTTTTTTTACTTTTGTTATTTTTTGTTTTATTTTTGTTATGATTTTGCATATGAATATCCAATGGTTCAAAAAATTAGTTGCTCTTCTATTTCTAGACTCAGTTCCATTAATCTATTTATCTTAATGCCAATAAAAATTTTAATTACTATCTCTTTATAAAATGTCTTGAAATCTTGTAATATTAGTCTTCCGAATTGTTCTTTTTCAATTTGACTCAATTCTGAGAATTTCCATATTACATTTAGAATGAGGTTTTCAATTTTAATTAAAAAGTCTGACTGAGATTTTGATTAGGATTGCATTACATTTTTAGAAACATTTGTGTAGAAGTAACATAAGAAAAATATTGTACATGTACTCTATATATTTCCAATTACTTAATTTGCTTTAATCCTCTCAGTAATATATTGTAGTTATGAATGTATAGGTCTTTCACATCTTTCGTCAGATTTCTTAGTTTTTCCTATCTTTTATGCTATTGTTGGTATTGGCAGCAAAACAGACAAATGGACCAATGGAACAGAATCGAGAATCCAGAAGTAAACCTATATTTCTATGGGCAAATAATTTTCGACAAAAAGCCAAAAACATACAGTGGAGAAAGAAAAGCCTCTTCAATAAATGGTGCTGGGAAAATTGGAAAGACACCTGCAAAAGAATGAAACTAGACTTTTATCTATCACCACACACCAAAATTAACTCAAAATGGACTAAGGACCTGAATATAAGACCAGAATCAATAAAATGCATAGAAAAAAACATAGGAACTAAACTCAAGGACCTTGGACTTAAAGAGGATTTTATAAATTTGATCTCAAAGCAAGAGAAGTAAAAGCAAAAATAAATGAATGTGATTACATCAAACTAAAAAGCTTCTGCTCAGAAAAAGAAATCATCAACATAGCATCGCTTTTTAAATTTAAATTTTTATTTTTATTGCTAATATATAGACATGTATTTAACAGTTTTACACATGGATCATGTATTCTGTAACTTTTCAAATTTATTTATTAGTTGTAGGGGTTTTTTTGTCAATTCCACTGGATTTTTTTATATTTTCTATAAATAAAAACAATTACTTCTTCCTCTTTCAATTATATGCCTTTTATTTTTTTTTCTTGCCTTACTACATTAAATAAAACCTCTACTATATCATTAAATGTAAGTGTTGAGGACATACACTCTTTTCTTGTTCATTATTTTAGGGGAAAATATAAAGTCTTTTATCATTAAGTGTGAAGTTAGCCATAGGTGTAGGAAGGTCTCATCCATCCATAGTTAGGTGTGTTTTTATTGAGAATTTATGTTTGATTTTGTCAAATGCTATAATTCTTTATGTCTGAAAAAATTTTTTATTTTACTTTTGTTTTAGAAAGATCAATTTGCTATGCATAAATTCTTAGATTGACCACTTTTTATCTGTTAGTAATGTGTAGATGGTGCCCTACTAATTTCTCAATTTCATTTTTTACAAAAAAAAATCTGATATCAGCTTTTTCTTTGTTGCTCTGTGTTTTTGGTTTTGTGGGTTTTTTTCTTGATATTTTTTCAGTTTGTTTTTTGATCATTGCTTAAAACAATATTATAATGATATGCCTTGGTTTAGTTTTCTTCGTGTTATCTTTGGATGTTTTTTTAAACTTCTCATATAAGTGATATTATAGTTTTTTTTTTTAATTTGAAACTTTCAGCCATCATTTCTTCAAAAATTTTTTGACATCTATTTTGGTGACTGTAGTTTGTGTGTGTGTGTGTGTGTGTGTGTGTGTGTGTGTGTGTGTGTGTGTATCTGACTAAAGATGTCTTGGACCTCACTGGTGCTCTGCTTCACTCCTTCTCTTTTTTTTTTTCTCACTTTTGATAGTCTTTATTGTTTTATTTTAAAAAATTTCTAATCTTTCTTCTGCAATGACTAATTTATTGTAAATCTTATCTAATTCAATTTTTATCTAAAACATTGTAGTTTGGGTCTCTAGAAACTCAATTTGGGTATTTTCTTTTCTCTTCCACATCTCCTAACTTTTGAACATATCCATGTCTGTGAATTTTTATGTCTGTCAGTTCTGGTTTGGTTTCAATGATTGTTTTTTTTTTTTTTTAATTCATTATGAGTTGTGTGTTCCTGATTATTTTAATGTTTGGTGATTTTTAATTGAATGCTAAATAATATCAATTGTTTGGTGGTGGACATATTTACATTATAATAAACATTATTAAGCTTAATTCTGGAAAGCATTTAAATTTGTTCTTTTTAGATATGGCTTTTAAGATAACATTATGCAAGATAGTGATAGTGGTTACAATGTTCAGTCTAGGGCTATTTATCACTACTAATGAGGTAAAATCCTTAAATATATTCTACCCCATGCCCCATGAATCATGCATTTTTCCCATCTGCCTGATGGAAGCAGTCATTATTCCTGGCCCTGGAGGAGTGCTCAGTTTACCTTTTGCTAATATCTGAAGTTTTCTATCTGTGCAGAATTCTCCTCTATGGTATGTATATGTTCTGTAAACTTGTCATTTTGGTCTTCCCAGACTATCAGCTTCATTGCCTAAACTCTAAGAATGTATAATAATGAACCATTCTACTTTAGAACTCAAGGATCTCTCAGGGAAAATCAGACCATATTTGCCACCCTATTTTTAGCACTTTGCATAGCACTCAACTCAATAAGGACACGATATATGTTCATACTGTTTAAATTAATCAATAAAAATAATTCCATGAGTTTTAAAGTGGACAGATTTGAGATGTTAGCAACAGTTGGGGAAATTTTATAAAATCACGGAGTCTCAATAATATTTAGAATAATATTTATTCTAAAGGAATAATTTTAGGAATGAAAAAAATGTAAAGCATACTGCATTAAAAAAATTCACATAACATATCACCTGGGTGGACCCTCTGAAGAGAAGCAGAGGAGGACCATTGAACTAGGTTTTGTACCACAGACCAGAAAAAGAGATGTAAGTCAGATTCTACTTTTAAAAAATAGCTTATGAAACATCCAGGAGGAGAAAAAAAATGGTGTCTAGAGAATGGCAAGCCATGTAATATTGCTTCAAAGCATAATACTGCTTCAAAGACAGTAGACTATAAAGATAGATTAACCTAGACTGTGAAGATCATAGCTTACAGTGCAATAGCATTTAAGTTTATCTTGTATACCAATGGTTTTCAACCTTATCACTACACCAGAATCACCCATGGATATTTTGAAAAATGTACATGAACAAATATGACTTTTAGAGTTATTTATGTAGTTCTTGAGGTACAGTCTAGGCCTCTAATGCTTTAAAATATTAACTGATGGGCCTGATATACCATTATATTTTTATGTTATAGCAGCCATTATAGGTCAAAGATGCTATGGAGATAAAACAACAATAAATATGCTCTTTAATATTTGTATTTAGTGCCTTTTCTAGCTTCTCATAGAACCACAGAGTTAAATAAAACGTCAAAAGCTGCCCAGTGAAAAAATGATGTCTAAAATATTTCCATCAGCTATTTATCCAAAAAACATTATTTAGTAAATATATTCTGAGTACAGTACTGAACATTTGCCTCATAATTATAGGATGTTAGGCATAATTATAATTTTATTATGGCAGATACAACACAAAGACTCAGATAGATGAAAGGTAGAATTCTTTGTTATTAACATTTCCAAATGAGAGAAGACTACCACAGGCAGCTGCACGTGGGGGCAGGATAACAGCAAGCATAAACTATAGGAGGTGGTTTATATATAATAAGTGGAGTGGGGTCAGCGAGGTTAAATGGGCTCATTGTGATTAGGTATTTTGAAGAATTCTGCCAGCCCAAGGAAGAAAAGGCAATCTCTGGGTATTAGCTATTTGAGGGCCTCTAGTATGGGTGTGTATATTTTATAACCCAGGAGTATTAGGGCCTGATCAAGAAAGTAGTTAAAGTCAGGACTTAGCAAACTTCTTGTGAAGAGGACATGGAAGATTTTAGCCATAACTTCAAAACTGGGTCAAGATAGCATTTGTGAAATATTGTATTACACCATTTAAAATATATCTTTAGCAACTCTTGGATTAATCCAAGGAAGTTGCAATTTTTATATCTTGTAGATGACTTCTGAAAGTCTAGTAATTAGATCTTTACATATTGGAAATTTACCTACTCTATGAGTCTTGGTAAGAGGCAAGCCAAATATTCATTTTCTTCATGCTCTGGGAACACAGACATGGAGCTGAGATCCAAGCAATAAGAAGTTCTTGCCTAGAAATCTAAATCTGGCCAGAATAACACAAAGAAGTCCAACAAGAAAATAATTCATGCCAGTGGCAATGGCTAATAAGTGTCCAGGATAGGAGGATCAACAGTATGACTGCTCCATGTATGACAATGATTGTCCAGTGACACTGGCACCAGATGATTCCCATAGCATGATGTGGCCTATATTTCTAATGCCTATTCAATCTTCACTTGTGCTTTGAGTCTTAATTTAGTTCTGATAGGTTTTTATTAATTCTGTAAATTATTTAGACACTTCCATAAATTCCTTTTCTACTTAAATCAACTAGAGTTGATTTCTATTTATTAAAAAATCTAATATATGAAACTCCATTAAAAGTATAAAAAATCAGAAGCTCTATGAATTTAATTAACTTGCTAAGGCTACACTGTCAATAGTTGGCTACTAGAAGCTGGTGGGACTGAATTTTAATCCCAGAAAAATCTAAATCTAAAGATTATCTCTTTCCACCATATGTTGCTGTTAGGCACTCACTGTGTGTGTGTGTGAGTGTGTAGAAAATGGGAAGTCACTATGACCATATTAACCTATCCTTTTGAGAGGACTTTTTGCAGACTAAGGTAAACCTACATTTCCCCAATTTCTATCCATATTCCATAGTTTTGCCATCTAATGTTACAAAGAATAACTCATTTCCTTGGTGTGGTAATCTAATGTCTAAAACCATATTGTGTGTCAAACTCCTTATGAAAGTCACATGTATTCAGATAGTCCAATTAAATATGTTTGGAAATTTGTACCAGGTATGTTATCACAGATGAATAAGAAAAGTTATCTAATTATCTGTATGAAATATGTGCTTCATCAAATAAAAAGCATTGTGCCATTGTTAGCAGAGAAAAGCGAATTCTCAGTTCAACCCAATGGTCAGAAAAAGCTTCACAGAATAGTTTATGAATCCATATATACTCTGGCAGAGATTATGCTGTATGTTCACTATATCATTTATTTTTCAAGAGTAAAGAGAAAATCTACATTTCTTAACCTCTTTTAGAGGTATTTAGTAAACATAAGGGTCTGACCAGTACATTTTAAACAGAAACATTTTAATCCACTTTCAGGATGGTTCTTAAAAACATGTTTCTTCATCCTATGTTCCCTACAACACTAGTGTCACAGGTTGAAGAACCAAAATACTCAGTCACTGTTTGAAGAAGAGCTTCAAGATAGACAATATACACTAAATTTTGCATGAGCAAGAAACAAAGACATAAAGACATTAAGATTTCAGAGTCCGTTAATGTGGCACAGCCTATCCTATCCTAACTGATATGGAAACAGTAATAAAATGCAGTTAAAAACATTTTTATTTATTATTACCTATTATGTTTTTTCACATTTAGTGGCAGTCAGAGAAACTGAATAAAATATACTGACTAGTCTCAAGTTACTCAGAGATTAAACGATGTTCCTAGACATATTAAACTGCTAGATTCTAGATTAAATCTGCCAAAATCCCAAATTTGATGTTTGCTTTAATGATAGGGTTTTAAAAAAAGAGGAAACCAGAATACAAATATAATGTCACTCAATATACATTATGACAACAGTATTTAAATTTTGTTGATGAGCATTCGAGATTCTGAGATGTTAAATAACATGCCCAAGGTTACATAGCTAATAAGTGGAAGATATTAAATTTGAACTCAGGTCTGTCTGAATGTAAAGAATGTCCTAAGACATTGTAGTCTACTGGGTAAAATGATGCCATAAGGATAAAAAATAGTAAATCCAAAAACCAAATATTTTCTATGTAAATGCATAGCTAAGCTATCAAGTTTTCTCCATTTCCTTAGTTTATACTTTTAACTCTAAAAAAAAAATCAGTGTGTACTTCTGTGATGAGATGTTGACAGAGCAGAAATTTTGGGGTATAAAAGAATACTCTACCAAGTTATAGCTACTTTATTTTCTTAAAGCAACTATAATCTTAAAAACAGTTAATTATTAATTTTAGTATAAAAACTCTATCCTATATATGTACCTTCTAACTCTATTCATGTAGATGTGTACATTTAATAGCAAATGAATGAAGCTAACTAGTGTTTTCATTAAAATTTTTTCTAATCTACAGTTACAGAAAAATCTCTTTGACAAATGTTAGTGTTTATGTAATATCTACTTATGTACCTATTCTTGATCTATCAATCTTCTCTCTGTTGAAACATTTCAGTGTTTTCAGATTATTTTTAAAAATGAGGAGAGGCATCAAGGTATCATGGTCTTTACATTTTTAGTTACAAATTTCTCAAGAAAATAATTCAGCCATTATCAGTATTGAAAATTTTTGTTGTTTGTTTAAAACACTAGCCTTTGTTCTATTTTATTTTAATTTGAAATTGTGGTGAGGCTGGAAACACTGTTATTTATCCTTATGATAAATCTCAAAATAAGTCTCTCAGAAAAGTGATAACTCATGGACAGCTGAGAAAAATATTGCCTTAAAGTACATTTCTGTTCATGTTGCAAATGTTTTGTTTTTTGCCTTTCTTGGATTCTTTATAACCAAGGACATTTGCATAAAATATATGTCTTGTTGAGGGGCGGCTCATCCTTCACAAGAAGTCAAATACTGATATCTACAGAATTCAGAATACTTCTTTCAAAAGATGATAAAAATTTGCAGAGAGAAATATTAGCAACCAGTACATCTATTTTGGGCTACACCTTAATATTATTTACTGTTGGATCTAGAATTAATGTATACAGATCTAGACTCTGTTGCTCTGTAACTACATAGATCTGGAAGTCCTCACTTAATATCATCGATAGGTCCTTGGAATTACAGCAAAACAATGCATAATGAAACCAATTTTACCAGACGTTATTTGGTATAAACAAGAGTTAAATTCCTACATCTCATCAATGTTATCACAAAATGATGTTGAACAAAACAATGTTATTTGAGGACCTGCTGTGTATCTTTAAACATAGTTGACATTTTCTTTAAAAAATATAAATATATACATATATACATCTGTACACATACATATGTGTATATATATATATATATCCTCTTTACTATATAATGCATTTATAAAATATGTGTATATATGTGCATACATGCACACATGACTTCTGATTGCCACAGAATGTTTAAAATGTTGCTAAAATTATATACTACATAAAAAAGCTATTCAGAAAATTAGTCCATTTGGAAATGCAAAAGCTCTTAGGCTTGTTTTTAAAATCTTAAAAATGAAAGAATATTTTGTTTATCAAAATAGCTAACAAAATTTTAAACAAAGATTCTATTTTCACACCAATTCTTTTGATGACAGAGAACTAAAAAGAGCAGAAAGACCACCTACAATAACAAGAAACAAAAACAGTGATAAGCAAATCCCATTCAGCCTAGAGGCAGGATTGAACAGAGAAATGCTGCACTACCATAGAGACACAGAAAACTGGATCAAATTTCTCTGATGTTAAGTTCTATGGTTCACCATTTTGGCATATGTCTCCAGATTCTGCAGCTGGACAAGATACTCTAAATAAAGAAGCAAGTACACTCCATTTTACAAATTTGAAGATTCTTTATCTTTCTACCAACTAAATATCAAGTTCAACCTCCTTACTATGGCCTATAAAGCATTCACATTTTACTCTCTTTGACTTGAATCTAACTTCTTGGTCTCATGTCTCACCTCTTCTCTTACATGGTTTATATGTCTAACCATTCTACGCATGTAATGCACAGAATACATGTTGCTACTTCAAGTCTTAGTGCCTTTGCACATGCACTTTCCAAAATTTGGAAGAATATCTGAACAGCTCTTACTCTGCATTTGAGACCCAATGCAAAATAATTTTCCACTTTGAATACTTTGTGAGGAAATCTTCATTTCTCTAATTTTTCCCTCTCCATTCTGACTCAATATTTCCAAGGAGAAAGTAAAGTATGTGTTTGGGGATCTAAAACACAAACATTTGGGGATCCAAATGTTTAATTTATGGATTTACTACTTACTGTAACAGTGGCCATAATCAAATTATTTAACTAGAGTTTCAGTTTATCTACAAATAAATCAGGCATGATAAAATCAAAATTATAATTTTTCATGAAAACTTAAAAAAATATATAGGTAAAAGTACCCAGAAAGGGCTTAACACATAATTTATTGTGCCCAAGAAATATTGTCTCTCTTCCTTCTTTCCTTTTCCCACACCCCTGTGAGCTTTCCACAAAGGCAAAATAACTATTCCTGTTTTTCATGTACATACATATTGACCTCCTTTCATCAATAGCTTGATGGGACAAACATGACTTACTCATACTTGTATTCTCAAACATAGCTAAATACCGTGAGTCTTAAAGGATGTTTATTAAATATATCAAATAAACTAGCCTCTTTTTCTGTTTCCTTTTGAGGTTTTCCCATATGAATGCATATATTTAACATAAAATAATGAAACCATATATATCTTCAAAGTATGCTTTTATTTTAACTTAATATTTTATTGTCCATTTTGATTTTCATAATTCTCTTAATTGTTGCTTATAATTAGTATTTATAATTTTACAACAGTGATTGATATACTATAAATTTATAGCCTCACAAATATTGGTGACTATCTAGGCTTTTTTATTTTTCATTATTAAAATGACACTTAAATAAGCATCTTTATGCATACATATTTTCCTTCAAAACATAATTCTTAGTGTGCATGATCAGAATGCATTGATAGGTCAAAGAAGGCATGGATATTCTTTTAGCTTTTAAAAAAATTTGCCAAATTATTTTACAAAAAATGTTCACAGGTTCAGTCAATCACCAGTGAGGCATGTGTACCAAAATCTAAAGAAATTGATATTTAATTTTTCAGTAGACAACTATTGTTTCTTCTGCCTTCTAATTCCCTCTTTCTTATAAGAACTCCTCCTACACCAACTTTAATCATTCTAACTGGAAGTTATTTGCTTACTTCAATCCCATTTTATTAGGCAGAGTTGATTGCTCTATTAATAAGCAACTGGGTAATAGTCCTAAGAATTTTCAAGTTGGTAATAAAATAGGGAGTTTCTCTCTTTCTTAGGCTAGAAAGTAAAGGTTGTAAAGTTGAAGCCTTTGCATTTCTTTTGTCACTGCTTGAAACTTAATATGTTTAGCTACTTCCCATATTCCCCATCAATTTCTAGTTATTCTCTACATTACTACCTTTTTTTAACATGTATGAAATTATTCATTGCTAAACTGTTTATTTTTTCTATCTATTCCTCCATATGCCCCCACCACTCTGTAACAGAAGATGTTTCACAAAGGTGACCTATTTTATTCTGGTTCACTAATGCATCCTTTGCAAATGGAAAAGTGTCTGGTGTAGAGTAGATACTCAAGAACTAGTTGCTGAATAAATATTAAATTAATATGTGAGATATCTAGTATTGTGTCAGTAAGTTTGACTTACAAAAGAATTTTGACAGACCTAAATTTTAGCCTTGCTCAAAGACTATACATGCTTCAGTTTCTTTGGATGTTCATGGCTTAAAACCTAAAATTCAGAGCATGCAAGAATTTAACTTCTGCTGATGAAGAATTTGTAGAAACTTTGACAAAAAATAAACTCTCTTGTAATTAAGGCTTCTCATCAGGTTTCACCAGCCATTTGTCATGCCATTAATTCCCTACCCAATTTCATAAGGCTGAAAGGAATCTTATAACAAAAGTTCATTGCAGAAATTAAGACTCAAACTGGCTGTCCCCTGTTCATTTGCCAAATGACATAGGTTTCCGGTGACATTCAGCTAATGAATTTTCTTCATGATTAACTATCCGTTATAGGTGGTCATTATAATGGAAACATTCAGGCTGTGCTGTACCCCTTACAAGCAAGGTAGTTGTGTAAAGGGTCATTAATATAAATGAGCTGGGACAGTCTTCTTTTATGAAGTCAGAGAAAAATGGAGCTTGAAAAATATTACTCGCAATTAAACAAATTGCTGAAACAAAAACTATGCTCTGCTGGACTGTAACATCTTTTATATTAGGATAAAAGGCAAAAGTGATACAAAATTTGATAGTGTATGGAATATAGGTATTCCTTATTGTTTATTCTTTCTTCCAGATACATTTGAGAAAAGGAAGAAAGAAAGAAAGAAAAAGTCAAAGTAACTGCCCAATTCTTTTTCTTTAACAGTTAAATTAAATCCTTTTATGTTTGTTTAACTTGTCAGAAGCCTGTCGAATTTACATTATGGGAAACCTTTCACCATTGCTTAATCTGTAGTGACATCTGGTGGCCCGAATTACTCAAATAGTTGGAGAAAAACCCTCCTATTATTATTATTATATATTGTTTAAGACTCCTTAGTGGATATCTGTGCTCATGACTCCATTCATATCCATTAAGGATGACTTAACTCTTTTTTGGATTCTAAATCCAATGCCTGTGTGATGTGGAAGAGAATGGAGGAATAACAGAACTAAATTATAAAAAACTAGAATAACTCATTATTCTGGAATTAAAGTAAAATCTAATTTTGTGATTCTTTCCCATTTTCAAAATGATTTGTCTTTGTACAGTATTTTGAACTAAATTATTAAATTAATTAAATATTTATTGAATGTCTATTAATCAGTAACTACTAAGAACACTTTGCTTCTTTGAATTATAATTCAGTCAACAAATATTTTATTGAGTATCTACTACAGACCACATTATTACAAAAATGTATCTACATATACATTTAATCATCTTGTCTTTATCAGTGGACAACTTGATATGTGATGGCATATAACAAATAACATAGCAACTTCTAGATTTCTTGGTGTCCCAGTAAATATTTTAAGATTCTCAAGCATGTTTTTACCTTTTTGCAACCCTCAGCATATCAAGTACATATCTGGACATTTAACAATTATCCAAGACATATCTGACAATTGAATGCTTGCTGATTACTGGTGTATTTTTCACTTCTCATAAATTAGTTGCTCCTTAATAGAATAATAAAGTTATATATTCTTCCACTATTTCTATGTTCAGTAAATTGGTACATTTTTCATCTAATTGCTCAAATCAAGAATCTAGGAGACATCCTTGATCCCTCTTCTTTCTACACTATGAAATGCAATCCATCACCAATTCCATTTTACTTCCTATACAGATTTCAATCCTGTTGAAATCTCTTCACTCACTATAACCTTATGCCAGTCCATCATCTCTCAAAAGACTACCAATAAGACTGATTAATCTCCTAATATTTACTTTATCCTTTCCCCACTCTCCTCCACACTGTAGGCAAAGACATCTTTTAAAACAAAATCTTAAGTTATCGTAAGCCATTTCTTTTCCATTTGCCTTAAAAATACTTGCTAGCAGAACTTGCAGCTGCAGTGTTGACCCTGAGATAACTGGCAGATTATCCTCAATATTTGCCACAAAATATTTTGCTTTTTATTATTATTTTCACATCACTCTAGTATGTCAATAGTCTTTGGTAACAAATGACATCATTCCATTTAAAGCATTCTGTTTTTAGTAGTGGTATTTCTATTTACCAAATATAGCAATTATTGCTAAAAATGTCAAATCATAGAAAACATAGTATCCCTATGCATGATGTTAACAGTGTTCTCTAATATTTGTTAGCCAAAAGATTCATTTGATGAATCTAATTTATGTCTTCATTTCTGTTACATTAGAATTAGAGACAAGTTCTATTTAGAAATAACTCCATGAAGTTTTTATATTTTATTTTCACATTGCAAACCAGTCAGATTTGCTTCAGCCTCAAAGAGTGTGTTTATGAAAAATTAAATTAATGCTGGCAGCAAGCTGTACTTTTTTCTAAACAACAACAAAAAAATGGGTTAAAATCTTCTACTGGCTTCCCATTGCTCTAATGAAAAGACAAAAATTATTAACCATAAATGGGCTTCCTGAGTCTTAAGCCTTCAGCCTAAACTCAAAGAAACCTGCTTTGAACACCTAATTTATTAAATAATAAGTTATATAATTTATGCCCTTTTACATCCCACAACCTTTATAAATGCTGTTTCCTCTTTATAAAGTACATATTTTGTTCCCCTCTACTTAGAAAATTTTTATTCATTTTTTATAAATGGATGCTCCTCATCTTATGATGAGGTTACATTCTGATAAACCTACCATAACTTGAAAATATCAAGTTAAAACGCATTTAGTATACCTAATCTACTTTAAATATGCTCAGAACACTTATGTTAGCCTACTGTTGGGCAAAATCATCTTGCAACTGTGGCCCAGCATCATAAGAGCGTATCATACTGCATATTACTAGCCGGGAGTAAGATAAAAATTCAAATATTAAAGTATAGTTTCCTCTGAATGTGTGTCACCTCCACACCATCATAAAGTCAAAAAATTATAAATTGAATCATCATAAGTTGGGGGCCATCTGTTTAAGTTTACAAGTTATTTCTTCATAAATATATTAGCTAATTTTCCTGTTCATATTAACCCTTCAATATACAAGCATGTAACTTTCTTTTTATACTTCCTATAACTAAAAAGTTCATATTTCTTTGATAATTTAATATCTGCTTCTCTTCTTAGATTGTAAGCTCTATAAGGAACAATAAATTTTTTCTGTTTCTGCTAATCATCTTCTTAACACCTGGATCAAGACGTGGTTTACCCATTGCAGTCAGTTGCTCATTATATTAACAGAATCTAAAAGACACACTCTCTACATTCTAGACACACACACACACACACACACACACACACACAGACATACTAATGTATGTATGTAACAAAATGGATGTTGGACTCCAATATACTTGGATTTAAATCTTAGCACTATTTTTTTCCAGTTTTATGAACCTTGACACAATACTTAAGTAAAACTTTGCCTTCTCATCTGCAAATGTTTTTAATAACATTTACCTCAAAAGTCTATTGTGAGGATAAAATTAAATAATGGATTAATGAATCCTTTAGCACAATGTCAGTCACAAAATAAGTAACAGCCATTATTATCATCATCATTATTATTATTATTCTACATCTAAAGGAAATAGCCTCAGGGTATGTGCCACTCTCATTTGCCTTTGTGATTTTACAGGGGATTGTAATCAGGGCCCTGGCTGAGCTTACCTGAAAAACTCTACATCACACAGCAATTTCATCTTAGGAGATGGGAAGAATAGAAGAAAGTTGGTGGGGGGATAAAAGTGTTGACCAAAAATCCTACTTGAGAAGTAAGGTGTAAAAACAGAGACGTGCAATAAGCAGGTGAATTACATTTAATACACAGACACACTCATGGACACTTGTATGTTTTTGTTTGCCTCTGTGTGTATGTATTCATTTTTAACAACCAAGAAGGCTTCAAGAGATATTGTCTCGGGAAAAAGTATGCGCTAAAGAAGAACAGATGATGTACTGGTGAGGCTGCAGTGCTTCAGGACACTGCAGACCACCATAAGAAAACAGTGAAGAGGCCCACTAAGAAAGAAGTAAGAGTTTCCCAAACTGGAAATAGATAAGGGAGCAAGCTATGCTCTTAGGTTTGAACCATAGGATAGAAACCTGGGTCAAGAAAATCCTTGTTTTCTAATGATTCCTTTTTTGTGCATAAATATATACAGATGAAAGAACTACCTATTCTACTTCTGGAATTTTATCTGAAGAAAATGAAAACACTAACTTGAAAATATCTCTGCATTATGTGTTCACTGCGGAATTATTTATTATACTCAGGACATGGAAACTAAGTACTCATCTATGGATAGACGAAAAAAATGTGATATTACATATAAAATATATTCTTTAGCTATAAAAAAGGAAATCCTGCTATTTACAAGATAAATAAAACTCAAAAACATTATGCTAAGTGAAATAAGTCAGACAGAGAAAGGCAAGTATTGTATGATTCAACTATGTATAGAACCAAAAAAAAAAGAAAAACATTATAAAGAGTACAGATTGATAGTTGGTAGAGACAAGCATCGGGGAGTATAGAAAACAGCTGATGGCGAAAAGTTACAAACTTCCAGTTACAAAATTAATAAGTCAATGGGATATAATATACAGCACAGTGACTATAGTTAATACCATACTGTATATCTGAAAGTTGCTGAGAGTAGATCTTAAAAGTTATTATCACAAGAAAAATAATTGTAACTGTGTGTGCTGATGGATTTTAACTAAACTTACTGTGGCAATCATTTTGTGTGCTTCTGAGATCAGATGGAATCAGGTTTGTTCAGGGCGGCATGGCGTAGACTTAGTATATAAATTTTTGAAGGACTGAGTATAAGAACTACGACTAATTGTGATATATTTATGTTTGGCACTACTTCTTCCCATCTTCCATTTCTGAAGTGTTATTCTTGGTATGTCTCAAAAGCACACATGGATAAAAACCAGGGAAGCCCCAAAGAGATACCAGAGGAGAAAAACATCACAATAATTTGACAATTAACAAATATCTGTGGGTTTTACTTAATAGAGCATAATAAAAACACATATTCCAACTCTAACCTTTATCAACTGAAATAGATTCTCTAGGGTATGAAGCTAGGATGTGTCTGCTTTGAAAAAGTTCCCCAGTGATTTTAATGAGCATACATGATTAAGAACTCAAAACTATAGATCACAAACAATGAGTCTAGGAGGAATTATTTTTGTTTATTCACTACTAGTTTATTCAGTCCTTTTCGAACACACTATGGAGTTTCATTTCTCCATTTATACATTTTTTCTTGATGTTCTCTCGGTCTCAGTAGCCATTTTATTTTCCGCTTACCAGCACTTTAAATCATATTTCCATGTTAAGTTTTTCTGTATTCCTCAATCAGAATGAATCTTTGCCTTCTTTCATATTCCCATGACTCTTCTGATTTCATTATAATGATCATTTTGCTCAAACTTACAATAATTACATACGTGTATGCAATTAGGTCATATGCTTTCTTTAGGTAAAGAGTTTATTCAGGTCTATCCTACCAGGTCCCACACATAGTTCTTTGGTGGGCACAAAAATTGCTCAATTAATGTAATTTGAAAGAAAGAATAAATTAATAAGCAATTTTCCCAATTTTAAATTTATATTTAAGAAAGTATAACGTAGTGGTCTTCGATGTTAGATTCAGAATGCCTGATGCTTATGACAGTCTATTTATTGATCACCTCAGTGTCTCAATTTTCTTATCTGGACAATAAAGATTATAACATCTAAATAATAGGACTGTTAAAAATATTAAATGTTAGCATATATATAATGCTTAGATGGGCACTTGGCATGTAGAAAGTGTTCAGTAAATGTTGGCCACATCGATTGGACCACCAGTCTACAGAGTTACTGTTCTCCGTCATTATCAAAACTGTTGGAAAGTGTTTACTGTGTCTTATCTTCTCCTCAGTTTAAATTGCATTATAATAAAGCAAAATCTTATATTGAATTGATATAGTCTCTGCTGAAGGAGTCCAATCACTTACTAGAGATACATAAATCTCAATAAACTCTGTGAAACATTATCATAATTAATATTTATTAAGCACCCAATATGAAATACACAGCATACAAAAGATAGAGAGCTTGAATTTCAAAGAGACAAATTGAATGTTTTTCTACATCTGCACTGGCATTTTAATAAAGCATTTCAATAGATAGTTCAGTGACCACTTTCAGAATCCATAGTTTTTGTGACTGACAAAAATCCCTCACATGCCCCAACTACTTGACAGAAGGTTAGATGTAGCAGAAAAAGCCTGAGTTGCATAAACATATTCCTGGGTTTGAAATCAAAATTTAAATTTGGCTTTATGACTTTGGGCAAGATATTTAACCAATCTGGGCTCCAGTTATTTTATCTTTAAAACTAGAGTTATAATATTTCCATGGTAGATACTAAATGTCATTGCTACTATTTTTTTAGCCAATTAAAAATGATTTTGAAACATCATTTGTTTCTAAGATTCAATGTTCTGGGAACTCGTTCTAGGCTACTAGAATTACTTAACCATTTACATTGGGAATTAAAGTTGCTCAGAGTCACAAAATTTCACACATTGGTCATAGGAATTGTTGGCAGCCACACAAAAACCAACTTCAAAGGCCTTTGAATTAATAGCGTGGAGTCTGGTTATGGGGTGAGGCTGATGTATCTCTCATTCATAATAAATAACCTGCAAGGCAAAGAAGAATAATCATCCTTGCAGTCACTAGCTTTGTAAGGTGCCTCACCTTTCTGCTTGAGAGATTTCTTTACCAATGCATATTTAGAGCAGTGAGAACTGTAAAGAAGATGAAAGCACATCAAACATTTATCTCAGTAGTTTCATTTTCTAAGAAATAGCAGGTGTGTCATACGATTTCTCAGAGGGGCAAAGACTCCTCTAGAGCCTCTCTAGTACTCATGGAGATGGATGGCATGAAGTACATTGTGTGGAATGGACAGACACAGATAAATTTTCCATTTAGAGCCACTGGTTCCAGGCAGTATCTTTCTCACAAAGCTAAAAATCTGTGATACAATCAAGTTGTTATGAACAAAACAGAACAGAAACCTCCTAGAGGAGACAGTATTAAAAACTGACATAAATTCAATCTAGAATACTTTTCAATCACATTAAAAACTCAACAATGATGATCTGTCTAAATCTTACTTTTCTCTCCATCCTCCATGCCTCCACCCACCTCTGATACATGCACGTCCATACATTCATAAAACCCAGAAACAAAATTTAGCATACTGCTGCTGCTTCAGTCTATTTATTTTTGCTATTAACCAGCTTAGTATCCAAATACCTAAAAAGGATAATTAATGTACCTAAAGGTGTCTCAAGTGTGAAATGCTTTGTAATTACTATTTGACAAAGAAAACAGCCTTCCACAGTAATGGTACAGTAATGGTTTTCAAACATTTTACCTGTGGATTTTCTTCAAATAATAATTTTAATAAGCACCATTCCCTGAACACTTAACCACTTACTAGGTGTTATTCTAATTTCTTTCCATTTACTAATTTATTTCACCATCAGAAATTTATGAAGTTGTACTATTATTAGTTTATTGTTATTATTATAAAGAAATTGAGGCTGAGTGAGATAAAGTAACCCAGAGTTAAATAGATAGTGAATACTAAAACTAAATTTTGAACCCACACAGTCTGTTTCTGAGGCCTTCATTCCCAAAATTGCCCAGCATATAAAAAAGATAAAAGAAGAGGGGCTCTGGTAAGCTTATTCATTCAACAAGTAATTATTCAGTACCTTCTATGAGTCATTCCATGTGTTAATTATTAGAAGAAGAGCAATGAATATTTCCTTGTTCATACAAAGCTTGCATTATGTTGAGGAAACAAACAATAAAACAATACATAGACAAAAAAAAATTATTTGTGATAATCGACCTGGATTCCTATGCCTGAAGTGTTCCTTCTATACCCAGTGATCCTCTACATAACAGATAGCCTCACCATTCACCAAACATTGGAAACATTTGTGACTCAAATCCAACCATATATTGTCAGCTCTACATTCCAAAATAAATTTCCAATCTGACCCTTGCTAAGTGCCTCTATAAGACCATCCTAAACCAAATCATACTGTCTTGCTCTAATCTCCCCACTGCTCTTCATACTCCTCTTTCCTTCTTCTCTCCAACATTTATCTCCTTATCTAATGTAACACTAATTTCTGCTAACTCTATTTTCTGAATCATTCTCATTCAGCATCTTCCTTGTTACTGTCTTAATTCAGGGCACATCTCTGACTATATCAATGCTAAGTCATGGGCTGTGAATGACTAAGGAGCCCCAGCATTTAAAGAGGTCTCTGGAGACATGTGCACATAAAATCTTCTGTACTTTCTATAAAGACAAATGCAACTCCCACTAACTAGGACATTTTTTTTAAAAAAATTACTTCCAACTCAAAAATTAGGAACTGCTAACTTAGAGTTCTTGACTAATGGCCCTCAGCTCTTTTATACATTATACATTTTGTTCTCTCTGAACAGTTTTCTCTCAAGTATTTAGATCTGATCATGTCACTACCATTCTAAGACACTGGTGTCTTTAATCTGTTGCATAAAGTACTTTGTGATCTCTTTTATACCAGGCTCTCATTCTTGTACCCTCTGTACCTTCAGTACCATACCTGTTTATTTTATGTTCATTAGATATAAAAAAGAATCTTCATATATTCATATTTTAGTTATTTTTTTATTCATGTTTTGGCTGCAATATCTTTTTTGTTCTTTATCTGTTGTACAAAATATTTCAAGACCGAGCTCAATTACTACTTTTGTAGAGACTTTCTCATTTTCCTACACAGAATAAGATTCCTTCTATCAGACAGGCTTCTATTGTATTTTTGAAGTGGTAATAAAGTTAGACATCATAATTATTTTTCCCTTGATAGGATATCTTAAGAGCAGGAACTTAAAATAATCTTAAGTATCAACAGATCCTAGCATATATCTTGTTGCACAGCAAGCAGGTATGTATTTGGTAAATAAAAAATATCTGTTATTTAATTTTAAGTTGATAAGGTATGAAAATTATGTACTTTCAAATATCATATATTTACTAATATTAATACCTTAAAATTCTTAATTTATAATATACTTAATTAAAATAAACAGCCTACAATTTGGTTTTCCTGCCTTAGGCTCACCTTTCTCCAATTTGGTGTCTACTTTATAGTAAGAGAGCTATTTTCATAATCAGAAATGTGACTATGTTCCTCCCTTGCATTAGGAACTCCTGCATGTCCCAAGTAAAATCCAAATTCCTTTCTATGTTTTGTCAGATGCTTCCTTCCTGGATTCTACTCATCTCTTAAATCTTCTCTCTCTTTACTCTCAACTCTATTTATACCAAACCTCCAAAATATCATTCTGTGCTCCAGGTAGATTAAACTTGTTTTAGTTTCTCTTTTATCACACACTTATGTGAATGCTGCTTATTCTATGCTTCTGTTTATACACCCTACCCTTATCATTTCCCCTTTAACTTCTTGATGTCCTTTAGGGTTAGGACTTGACTCAAATGTCAACTAGCACAACACCTTTAACTCTACATTCTCCTCTCAGCAACACTGGGTAGCTGTCCCTCCTCCCTCTCCCACTGAACATTGCTCTTGGCTCTAAAATAGCACTTACCAAGTTTACTTTTACTTCCTGTTTACTAGTCTTCATACTTGACTAAACTTCAGAATATTCAAGTTCTTTATCTTAAGTATCAGTGTCTCCAGAAGCTCGAGCAGTCCTTTGTACATACTAGATAGTAAGTAAATGTTTGTTGAATAGATGAATGAAATTTATTTTTTAGACCTTGGACTCAGCTAAAATCTCAAGAGCAATGTGAAATCTTAGAAATAAAAATCTCAAGCTGGTTTCAAATTATAAGTGAGGAAATTCTCAAGCCAAGGGTGAGACTTAGCTTTTGGCTAAAAGAAAAATGTATTACCTAGAGGAAAAGGGATACTCTGGCAAAATAGACCTTGAGAAACCAAATCTGGTTTATAAGTCTGACTCATTTCGAAATGAACACCTGATGTCCCAGAAAAGCTGAGTAGGTAAGTGTTGGTTTCCTTTATAACAAATAAAGGAGAGAAGACAGATATGTAAGACAGGAGACAAATTTTATATCTGAATTAGATATGTGTACTTGGACAAGTCATTTCTCCTCTTGTGTCTGTTTTAATCACAAAATGAGAAAAAAGTTAATTATTTTTCTTCAGGATTCCTGATGATTGGTTTTTGTTTAATGAGTCTGGAAGACAGCCTTTATCCTCTATTAACTACTACTGCAAACTATTTCTAATGGTGTGCCATTTTATGCTTCTGTCATTCATTCTCCATCTCTCTGACTCTCTTGCTTCCCTCTTATAGGGACTCTTGTGATTGTATTGGATTTATCCAGATAACACAGAATAAATAATCTTTACATCTCAAGAACCTTAACTTAATTACATTTGCAAAGTCTATATTCATAGGATTCAGGAATCAAGATATAGAAATTTTGTGGGGAGAGGGGTGGGCATTATCCAGCTTACTATATAAACCAATCCTTATATTTATAGAAATTAAAAGACATATCCAAAGCTACACAGATGGTTACTATAAATGCAGAGTTTCAACTCCATGCAGGAATAATTCCAAAGTGTGTGCTCTTACTTGTTACAATGTGTGATCACTGCTTCATGGCCCACTCTATGATGCTATAAAACTACAGAAAACATGATGTAGATTTACTCTATTGTTAGTCTTAAGAACTGTTTGCTTGGCCTGCCTGAAGCCTTTTTCTCATCCATAAGCTGTAGAAAAGTGAATGTGTTGCTCGGAAAAGTGCATCTGTGGGCTTCCTATAGGCAGTCAAAAGACATTCATGTCCTTATGATTTACACTGTATACAAATCTTGACATCCAGTTAGTTACCTGTTGGCAAAATGACTTTACTATATACATCATTCTTATCTTAAATGTTTGTGAAATTCAGTCAGTCAACAAGCATTTATCAAGTGCCTAAAAAAAGCATTTCACATAAATCAATGTGCTTTCAGTCAATAAGAAATCACTCAAATGCCACCAATAAAAGTGCTGTTCTTCAAATAAACATTTTTCAGAAACACACGCAGACTGTGAAAACATGCATGCACACGCACATGCATACACACACACACACACACACACACACACACACACACACACACAAAGCAAAGTGTAAGGCCAAATTATCTTTAATGACAAAGCCTTAGCAGATGCTTAAATGCCTCTATGTCTCCTTGTCTGTCTGTCTATATGCCTACCCACCAACCTATCTGTCCCTCTAACACACATACATACATACATACACATACATACACAAATACACACACGAGACACATGTTTCTAAGTTAAATATTTTCAGTGAATCAGAATCAAGACATTCTTTTTCTTTTTTTTGATGGAATACTCAGTAAGTAATTCATCAAAAAACATTTAGTAACAAAAAAAAACTAAGAATAAAATTACCAGATGACCCACCAATCTCTCTTCTGGGTATTTACCCCAAAAAACTTGAAAATATATATCTGGAAAGGCATATGCACTCTGATGTTCACAGCAGCATTGTTCACAGTGACCAAGACATGGAAACAGCCAAAGTATTTATTGATGGATGGTTAGATAAAGAAGATGTGGTACATATATAAAGGAATATTAATCAGTCATAAGAAAATATGCAATACTGCCTGAGATTGTCATGCTAAATAAAAATAAGTCAAATAGAAAAAGTTGAGAAACATAATTTTACTCATATGTGGGATATAAAACTAAAAGTGACAAACATGACAAATCAACAGAGACTCAAATCAACAGGAGCAGGGAACAAGGGAGGTAGTTAGAGAAAGGGTGATCAAATATTTGGTAGTGGAAGAAAATTTAACTTTGGGTGGTGAATACACAATTCAATATACATATGATGTATTATTGAATTTTACACTTGAAACCTATTTGTTTTTATTAATCAATGTCACAACAACAACAACAACAACAACAACAAAACATTTCCTGAGGGAGTTTTGGTAAAGATAGCGGAATAGAAATGCTGTGCTTGACTCCTTAATGAACACATCTAAATTAAACCTAAACTACAGAAGAACTATTATTGAGTCTAGCCTGAAATCCAGCTGAAAAGAAGTCCTACAACTAGGGACACACAGAAGAGGTCACCTTGAAACTGGCAGGAGAGGGCAGAGATAGAAAGCAGGCCAGTCCTTTGCGTACATGTAGCCATGAGAATCGGGAGGAAATTTCAGCTATAGAGAACCCCCAGGAGGAGCAAAGGATTCTGGCACCACACTAGGATCCCCAACCCCGAGTCCCAGTGCTAGGAAGATAAATTCTAACAACTTTTTGCTATGAAAACCAGCAGAGATTGTGGCTAACATGGAGAGGATGACTTCATCACTGATGGACTCACTCACTCTGAGCTCCAGTTCTGAAGCAGTAGCTTGGAAGATGCTGAGGACATATTGAGAAGAACTGAGTTGTCTGGCTTCAGGGCAAGAGCTGAGGGTCAGCTTTCTCCTGAACAGAAGTGCTGGCAGAAGCCATTATCTCCTCCTGATGTACAGATGCAGGCAGTCACCATATCTAATCTCCAGCAACTTGACTAACACAGTTAATCCTGCTCTGGTGATTCTTTGAGACTGCATCTCAACTTGTGGGCCCACTCAAGCCACTTCCAATGGCTTTTCCATACAAATGGCCTGACTTGGCTCATACTACATACTTTCCTAAAATCCCTCAAAGGTTCACAAAACCTAAATAAGTAGCATCTGGCTTCAGTTTGCAGCTTGGCCTCTTGAAACATGTCCAAGACCAGTGTGGGTGGCAGCTATCTGTGGATTGCTTGGTGGCTCATACAAGGTGGCCCCAGGCAGAGCACAGGCTGCAGCTAAACTTGGCCTGCGGGAGGTTTCCTCCCAAGAAGACCAGATGTGCATGCTCAGTAGCTAGCTTCCATCTGAGCTAGAGCATCACCAGGGCCACATTTAAAGATGGCACACCAAAAGAGTAGACTGGGGAGGCACCAGAGCCCTGCTAAAGGAAATCTTATGCCATAGGATTAATTCTTGTACAACAGCTCCTTCACTGTAGTCATGGCTAATCCTCACAACCAATTAATCCTAGGGTCAATCCCTCCCATTGACATACAAGCAGCAACCGAGACTCAATTATACTAGGAGGGCACACACTACTAATACAAAGGACACAACTGGAGCACCTAGCTCAGATGATCAGGAAGATTGTACCACCATGCCCCACAGAACATCTACTACATAAAGCCACTCCACTAAGAACAAGAGACATAGCAGCCCTACCTAATACATAGAAACAAACACAGGGAGACAAAGAAACATGTCCCTCATGAAAGAACATAATAAAGCTCCAGAAAAAGAACTAAACAAAAGGAAGAGAGAAAGAAATTAAAAACCTATTTCAAGAAATAATGACAGAAAACTTTCCTAACCTGGTGAAGAAAATAGACATACAAACTCAGGAAGCACAGAGTCCCAAACAAGATAAACCCAAACAGGCTCACACCAAGACACATTGTAATTAAAATACCAAAAGTAAGAGACAAAGAACGAATCTTAAAAAGAGCAAGAGAAGAGCAATTAGTTACCTACAAGGGAGCTACCATAAGACTTTCAGTTGATTTCCTACCAGACACTTTGCAGGTCAGAAAGGACTGGCAGAAAATATTCAAAGTGGTGAAAAGCAAGGAGCTACAACCAAGATTGTTCTACCCACCAAAGATATCATTTAGAATAAAAGGACAAGTAAAGAGCTTCCCAGACCAAAAAAAAAAAAAGTGAAAGGAGTTCATTACCACCAAGCTAGTATTAGGGGAAATGTTGGAGGAACTTAAGAAAAAAAAATGTTTAAATATGAATAATAAAATGGCAATAACAATATATATATATATCAACAATTACTTTAAATGTAAGTGGATTAAATACTCTGGTTAAACATAAGGTGACTAAATGGTTAAGAAAACAAGACCCTTTACATATGCTGCCTGTGATAGACTTACTTCAGACAGAAAAACACACAGACTGAAAGTAAAGGGATAGAAAAAAATATTTCATGAAAATAGAAACAACAAACAAAAAAACGGGGTAGCAATACTTATACCAGACAAAATAGACTTTAAAACAAAGGCTATAACAAGAAACAAACAAAAAAAGATCCAGTTATCCCATTTCTGGATATTTATCCAAAAAAATCTTTACACTACTTCAAAGGGACATTCGAATCCATACATTCACTGAAGTATTATTTACAATAATCAAGATATGTAGGATACCTGGATGTCCATCCACGGATGAATAAAGAAGAGGTGGTACATATATAGAATGGACTATTATTCAGCCATAAAAAAAAATGAAATCTTGCCATCTGCAACAACATGGATGGAACTAGAGGGTATTGTGATGAGGAGATTAAGTCAGACTGAAAAAGACACACCATACAATTTCACTTACATGTGGAATCTAAAGAACAAAATAAACAAAACAGAAACTCATAGATATATAGATTGATGGTTGCCATATGGGAAGGGGAGTGAGGGGTGGGTAAAAAAAGGGAAGAGATTAAAAAGTAAAAATTGATAGTTACAAAATAGTTATGGGGAAGTAAAGTATAGCTTAAGGAATACAGTAAAAAATATTGTAATAACTATGTACGGTGTCAGATGGGTAGCAGATTTATCATAGTGATCACTTTGTAAGTAATATAAGTGTCTAATAATTTTGTTGTATACCTGAAACTAATATAATATTGTATACTAACTGCTATTAAAAATTTTAAAAATTAAAAATTAAAAAATGTACACTGAATTATAAAGACCTAGTTTAAGAAAATGAGTATAAAAATTTCATTGACAATTTTTATATTGATTACATGTTAAAACTATAGTGTTTGGGGTATATTGGGTTAAATAAATATATAATTAAAATAAATTTTAAAAAACACTTGTTGAACTAAGAGATACTATTATTTGAACCCTAAAGCACAAAAAGCACTCTAGCGTTAAGGGACTTTTAGACAGAGGCCAGAATGCTGAATTATATGCAGCTCCCTGAATGCATACATTTTTATTTATGGGCTCTTTCACGATATTCCATCTGATTGTAATGCATTCTCCAACCTCTTCACCAAGTTTTCATATCAACACCTCAAGTGTCATCTTCTTCAAGGCACCTCTCAGTCCCATAGAATAAATCAGTGTCCTATTTACATACTTTCATAATACTCAATACTTGCCTGGTGATACAGATTAGCATTCAAATTAGCCAGCTATTGATCTGTGTTGTCTACTGTACTAGGATCTCCATTAAGACAAGGCTGTGTCTTATCAACTGGTTTGTAGTCTCCAGCCTAAAGCTTGGCTCATAGTAAAACAAATGCTATGGGAGTCAGAAATTGAAAAGTCAAATCAAGTGCAAAGGCATTTGAAAACTGAGTTTTCTGCAGTGTTGAAACTCACATCCAAGTATTATTCAGGACCAGATTCCTGCTTCCTCCAGTTGATGAAACTCCTTCACTGTTACTCACATTAGTTCAAAATGTGGGAATCAATGTTTCCCTTAAATAAAAGCATACAGATTGTACATAAAATCATTCATGGTAGTAATGAAAACACCAGTTATGTAAGGATCATGGCCCATGAAATTAAGCTTCTCACATCAGCAAGATTCTGTTGTATGTGGACGCTAACACTGGCAGATGCACCCCCTAGGGATTTTGGAGCCAAGGGAATCCACGCCGAAACAGGCCACATCTGTTCCAGTTCTGGATGGCCAAACTCTAATAACATTCTCTATCTTTGATTAAATAGAGAACTTAATCTACCACCTTATATTGTGATGTTTATCTGTGTGTGGTCTCTATCTGACAAATTTGAGATTACACAGTCAGAAAAAGCTTTATAACAAGGATATAACAAGATATAACAAGGAATTTTATAGAAGGCTTGTTTTGTCCTATGCAGAAATAGGTCTAAGAGCCTTCAAAGTAGAGGGGAAATGTACAAAACTATAATGGTGTGAAGAAAAAGAGGGAAAAAAAATGGCTGGAGCATAAAATGAAAGCAGACTGGTAGATGGAGAATGCTGGATGGTAAGATTGGAGATCAACCTTGACACTGAATAGCCTTGAAAGCCAAGTTAAAGAGTAAATATTAGCAGAAAAAAAAATAAAAATGATTTTTTTAAACAGGATATCTATTTAGTAAATTAATTAATATTTATAAATCACTTAGGGCTAATGCTATTTTGTTGATTGTTCAAGCCTCTTTAGTTTATCTACTCTTCACTATGCATTTTCCCCAGCACAGTCTTTGCCATTTTATAATGTTGAAATTTACATGAGAAATTTCTCAATAATATGAAACCATAACCAGGCTAAAGAGCCACATCATTAATGAAACAATTCAAAATTCTCACTCATGAATTACCCCATAGTATTCTATTTCAAGTTTCTGAAATGTATTGTACTTTATATGAGAGCTAGTCTTTTACTATCTGCCTCTCCTATTAAAACCCCCATAAGCACAGGAAACTTGTCTGATATCTAACATCAACAATAAAAATAAAAATTGCTAATAACTACACATTAACTGCACAATAAGAACATCGCTAAGCACATTACCATGATTCATCCATTTAGTAGTCTGAGATAATAAAAATGTGACATCAAGAGGTACAAGGTCAGATACTCTGTATGAGCCAAAATTATCAACCAGAAATTCTGGATCCAGAATCCTTGCTCTTAAATATAAGTAATATCATTCCTTTACAAAAACCAAAGATGGTGTTTTGTATGATATAATAACAACAATAAACACATTACTATTTACCCACAGTCCTAACCTCAAACATATATTAATTTATTAAATCAACATTAATTAAGGTAAGTTATAATACAAGTACCTCTATTTGCTCCAGGTTTAGTAATAAACCAGAGTTTCTGCCCTCCTGGTCTTTATAGCCTCAAGATATTACATAGATATAGAATGTCACTTACAAAAAAAATTTACTGATTTACAGTAGGTATCAACACCCAAATTATGTCTTCAGTCATAATTTTTAATGACAAATGTAAACCTAAAAGTTATTTTAGTGACTACATATATCCTTTTGGACTTTTTATTGGTATGCAACATTATCAGGAAAATATATATTTCAATAAGAGTATTATGGTTGAAAAATTTTTAATAAATTACTTTAGACAAATGATTTTCTTGTTCATCAGGGTTTATATATCAGAAATAATATCCAAACCAGTTAGAAATTTTTACATTGCAAGAGGGAATAATTTTACGTACAGGAACAAGTCTTTAATACAACAATTCTTGACATTTGAATTCATCATGTTATAACCATTTGGGAAATAATTGCTTACCTATAAAAGTTAAATGTACTCTTTTATCCGTATGAAGTATTTGAATCATATATGTCAGTCAGCTTCTCGTGTTTCCAGTTAGGTACCACAAATTAGCCATTATTTTTCTCCTAATTTAACATATAGATTTATATATTCCCTATGAATTTCTTAATGTGGTGGTAAATTAAATATAGAAATACTGATACTAAAAATGGTTGCCCTTATGAGATATATGAGGTGAAGGAACTAAAACCTAAGACTGCTTATTTGGATCCATTAAATGACTATAATTTCACCAGCATGACTAGTTAATAACCAGTTCTTCCCAGACTAAATTTCAAGAGGTCCATTACAGCATTTTTCTGTAGTCTCCTATATTATGGTTCTCCCTAATATGACTGTCAGTCAGAGAGCTCCTAGTTAAGGTAACAAACACATGTGTCAAATATTTTCAAGAAAGATGCCTCGACCTATCTCATATACTTCATTTTAAAAAATAATATTAATGTTAAGATCTAATAAACAACCAAACATATCATCAAATATCTTGCCTTTCTACTTTAGAGGTATCATATTCACATTAAGATACTCCTGTTTATATAAAGCGACTTAGCCTCTCACTTTGAAACTCCTGTATGTTCTTTGCATAGATTTAATTTCTTTCCCTTTAGTCATTCTATTTTTTATAGGTTTTCATGTGCTATTAAAAAAAAAAACAAAAAAACCTCAGACTATTTTATTTTAGCATGTTCTCAACTGATAGTTAGAATGTAGGTTATATTTGCTCAACATTATCATATTTGACTGCAGTGATATTAGATAGCATTGTCTCACTTGCATAATAAATACTGTAAAGAGAAATGCTATGGGAACAAATCAACTTTATTATAAAATAAGGAGTATTCTATTATGACCTTTATAAGATTTCCTCTTATAGTCTCAAAGATGACCAGAAAAGTATTGTTAAGATTTCTTTAAAAAAAAAAGTATATCACATATAAATATAAATTCCAATTTATAAACCATAATTAAAAATTATATATAATTGTATTTCCAATGATTCTCTCAAGATATCTTGTATTATTCAATAAATAGAGATCCAAACACCAATTCCTCTTGAATAATCCTTATAATTTATTATATATTTAAATCCAGAATAAAATTCTTCTATTACATTGCTTCTCAGCTAAGTTACAAAAATACATAAAGTACATAGATCTACAGAACATCTAAATTATTTATAAGGAAAGAAACTGGACTTTCAAATGGTTTATAAAACCTGTGACTTCGCAATTATGGTAATTTCAACTCAAATGCTGTTAACAACAACAAAAATGCTATCTGCCATTAAAATTATTAAATCAACTTTCAAAAAATACTTAGTTTTAAACTATTTCCCAGTTCAAATTAAACTTGATTATTAAATGTGCATGCTACAATATGAAAAACCTAACATTTTCAGATGAAAGTTTGTTACTTTGATGAATAAAAGAAACTAAATACTTCATCCTATTCAAATCATAGAACAAGAATGATTCACTCATTTTCATATTTCTAGGGCATATATGAGAAGAATTTCAGAGATGTTCCATATTTTTCATGGAGTACTAAGAATTTTAAATATATAAAATCTAAGCAAATTACACTGTTTATGGAAGTTAACAATCCTCTCAAGTTCCTATCAAGTTTTCCTATTTTTCTTTCCTTCACTCATATGGATACTTGTTTTCCTTTAAAATGTAATTTATAACAACACAAACATCAGATGTTCTCCAAATCATTTAATTCACTTTTACCACTTTGCTAACTAAATTATTTCACTTTTCACATTATTTAGTGAGGAAATATTAAAGAAAATATTTCTCTAGATACTTTGTCTGCAGAAAGAGAATAGAATACAAATTCGAGTCCCCATAAATCATAATTTTGATTTCTAGCTTTGAAAACAAACGTGCCAGAATATCTACTTTTTAAAAATGCATCACAATTAAGAAATGTGGTATCACTTACCAGTAAGTTTACATCTTAGCACCCATCACCAAACAAAATAGACACTGAAAAAGTAAAAAAATAATAATTAAAATATAAAAGTAGAAATATAAAAACTGAGTATTTCATAGTAAATACAGAAATCACAGGGATTTACATTAACACAGCTACTATTTAAATACCCAGTATTTAGCTAAAATGCATTTCAATGACAATAAGAATCATAGATTTTCCATAGAGAGGTAAATTTGTACAAACTGTCTTAAGAGTTTATGGCAAGAAAGTAAATTCAGTAAATTCAATAAAGGCATCAACTAGGGTTAAACTGCATTAAGAATGAAAATAATTCCAGTTAGAGTCTATATCTACCTAGTTTGTCTAAACAGTTGTGATAAAAATAGAGATGGTCATATTTATTGTAGCCTTTTTTTATAACAAGGGGGTTGACAAACTTCTCTAAAGAGACAATAAATATTTTAGGCTTTATAGGCATGCAATTTCTTAACTACTCAACTTCATGTAAACAGTATGGCTGGGCTCCAATTAAACTTTATTGACAAAATCAGCCAGCTGACTCCTGATTAACAGTTTGGTGACTCCCGATTAACACTCTGAGAATCCTAATTCAGAAATATACATCCTAACATGTGGCAGATAATGAATAAGCTTTAGCTTCAGAATAAGCTATGTTATTTTAAATCAACCTGTAAAGACTTGTGGCATTCTCAGCCCCAGAATTATGATACATGAGTTTCAAAGAGAGTAACTGTATTTAATATACACAGTAAATATTAAAAATATGTTGCACATATAAGGTAGATATCTAAAATGTGACAGTACATAGCAAATTTCATATTTGTAAAAGAATTAAAACAATTTGTTGTTTATTATGGTTGTTTTTTAATTATGCTAACTGACCAAGATTCCTAGGACCTTACTTTCCTTACTTTTACATATAGATCAGTGAGTTCAAATACTAAATGAGGAAGAACAATAGATTGGAATTAGCTAGTAAAATTCATTAGCCCAACTTTATAATTCCTGAAAAATGTCTTGGAGAGTCCAAAAGGTATTGTTCCAGAGAAGCTGATGTCAGTCTGGAAGATAGCAGTGAGGGGCTCCCTCTCATGGTTTCATTATTTGAGCATTAGTTAACAAATATATAATGTTGCTAAAAACAAGGGGCAGAATGAATTGCCAACACACTCAGCTATTCAGAGAAATATTGATTTCACTCGTTTTGGTAATATGGGATCAACTCAAAACTGGGAAATAGATTATGCAGAGAGAAAACAATTATATTTGTGACAGAAGGGGCCTATAATAAGAATTCCTGCCATTATTTCAGTTATAATTGTTACTTATTCATTTTTGAATTCTTGAAAGTGGTTCTGTGTAGACCTCAACGTGCATTTCACTATTTAGTAAACATGTACCCCCACCCCCACCTGTCCACCCACTCCAAGTAAGCATTTTCCATTTTGAATGACTGGTTTGTACTGGTAACTTTATCTTTCTGTTGAAAGAATTGTCAGAGCAAAGAAATACTTTAAAAAGTATTTTTAAGAAACATAAATTATAGATTTCTTATTCTCATCATTTGCATGATTTCCAGTTATGGGCTGTGTCCCTTCTAAATTTATTTTGGTGTCCCAATTCCCAGTACCTCAAAATGTATTTGGAGATGGGGTCTTTATAAAACTAAGGTTAAATGAAGTTATTAGAGTGGGCCCTATTCCAGTATGACTGGTGTCGTTATAAGAAAAAACTCCCAGACATAAGCACACACAAAAGAAAGACCACGTAAAGATACAGTACTAATACAGACATCTATAAGCCAAGGAGAAAGGCCTCAGAAGAAATCAACCCTGCCTACACCTTAATCTCAGACTTCTTGCCCAAGAATTAGTACAAAATAAATTCCTGCTGTTTAAGCCAACCAGTCTGTGGTACTTTGTAATGGCAACCTTAGCAAACTAATACACTCCTCTCTCATACTCACCTATAATGCTAACCAAAGAATGACAGAAGCAAAACAGTCTTTGCTGCCTGAAATCTAGCTAAAAGCTAACTTACACCCGCTACCTCCACTAGCTACAGTGACCGCTAACAATCAGAGAAGTAATTGTGTCACATGCTTAGTGTGAAGCAAGAATAAATGGTTGCAGGTGGAGAGGGGAAGAAGGCAGGCTCATTGTGAATGGCAGTTCCCTATTTTAAGAGAAGCTATAAATGGACTCAGAAAATATAGTTGGACATGTGGTCAGAAACTACACTGTCCTTTTTTGGTACATTCCCAGCTCTTGGCTACACTCCAGAAGCCAGATGTTGGAATTCAAATTAATCATAAAACTGTCAAAAATGAAAGTTGTTTCAGTCAGTCTGCTCATCATTTCAGAGAAAATTAATGGTGTTAAGCATTAATTTTTTCCACTCACAAATGTAATGATTTGTAGATCTTGCATTTATTACAAAATCACAGTGGTCTTTTTTCAAAGTTTATACACTATGGAAGTCCTGCCTAAGCAGAAGCCGAGTTCATTCATTCATTCAACAAATGTTTATAGATTGCCTGCTATGTTTCAGATACACTTTTTGCTCTTTAGTATACAGGAGTGAACATACAAACCAAATCTGCCTCTTTGATTTAACAAAGACAATAAGCAATAATCATAATAGGTAATTACATTAGATAATATAAGATTAAAAGTGTTAGGCAGAAAAATGTGTAGTAGGGTAAAGTGACTGGGGACTGAGGACAGAAGTTAATATGGAACAGAGGAAAAGGTAGTTTGTGATTTTAAATTGGGTATTCAAGACAGTCTTTGACATTTGAGCAGTTAAAAGAGATAAGGGAGGTAAACTATTTCTGAAAAAAACTGATCCAAAGAGAGAATTCTAGTACAAAGGCCAGGCTTTAAGTTTTAGGGCTGGAGCCTGCCTGACTTTTTGAGAAATAGCAAGGTGGCCAATATAATAGAGTGAATGGAGGAGAAAGTTAAAAATGAAGCCAAATAAGAAAAGGCAAAGGGAGAAAATCTTTGCAGGCCATAGAAATCAGATTTTACTTCAAGTACACTGGGAAGCCATAGCAGGATTTTGGTCAAGAATTAATCCTTCTTGAAAGATCACTCTGGCTGCTCTATTGAGCATAGCTATAATTTTAGGCAAAGTGTAATCAGGGAGATTGGTTAGAAAATTACAGCAGTAATCTTGGTGAAAGATGGTAGTGCCTTAGGCTACGATAGTGAGAGTGAAATGGGAAGAAATAACTGATTGCTGATGTATTTTAAGTATTTTGGAGACTTGAAGATATCCTGGTATGAGATATGGGGGCTGAAAAAGGAGAAAGAAATCTGTTATGTTAGTATGTGAACTCTTTCCATTTATGTTTCTCTTTTATGTAATAGTTGTTGTATATATGGCTTGATAGAAAATGAGCTTTGAATACAGCAAATCTAGGGGTGATTTTCGGCCCTACTATGCACTAGATATCTCCTTCAACAAAACAGTACTGTGGTAAAGAATTCAGATTTGAAGTCTCACGATCTTTCAGATGAATGCTGGCTCCTTACCTTTCTGAGTAACTTTGAACAATTTATCTTAACCCTCTAATCTTCAGGATCCCATTACATCATTGGGATAAGAAACAGAATTACTAGAAATGGAAGCGAAAGAAGTGGGGGAGAAAAAAAAGCAAGTATTACATTTGTTAATACATGTTAAGCAGTATCAACTCAGTGCCAAACAATAGCAGGTGTGACAGGTCGAATTAGGGCTCCAATTCTTCCTTCCTCCCTATAGTCAAGCGCTTTGATGTGTAATTTTGCAGTTACTCCTTCTAAAGAGTACAGGTATATTCCTAAACTTTGAGCTGAGCCCTGTGACTTACTTTTGTCCTAGAATAAGATGGAGGTGACAGTGTGATGATTCCAAGCCTAGTTCTTAAGAGGCCTTGAGTATTTCTGCTTTTCCACTCAAGTGTCTGTTCTCGCCATGGATTGTCCAGACATTGAGAGCTGCGTAAGGCGGAGCCACTTCCGCTGACCCTCCCACCGCACCAGAAGCAGAATAACCTGGCTGCCACATCTTGAAGCAGAGCTTCCCAGATGAGCTTTAAGAAACCCCAACCAAATGAGAGACATGAGTGAAAATAAACAGTGATTTCAGTCTCTGAGTTTGGGGATGCTTTGTTGCTTTGTTACTCAGTGATGCAGTAGGAATTAATTAATTCTAGTGTATTTCTTTAGGATATCAATTAAAATAAAATAAAAACGAATAACCTTTACCAAAATAATAACTCCCAAACTAAACCTATACCAATTGAATAATTTCCCTTTGCTTTATAGTTTTTAATGCTGAGAACAGATTAGGAGTTAAGATACAAATAAAATTCTACAAGACAATATCAAATTTTATATTAAGCCATCCCAAGAATTAACATTTCTTTAAGTTATAGAGTATCTTAGAGAGTTTGGTAAGTGCTAGCAAGCTTTAAATGATAGTAAGCCAGAGTCACTGTTTTTGAGCAGTACTCTTGACAATATCAAAACACTCTCTCTTATTCATTATAAAGATAATAGGTAAAGGACTGCTTTAAAACCATTTTTTTTTCAACCAAAATATGCCTTTAAAACAAGATAAAACATTCTAGTTGTGTGGCAGAGGGGCAGGAGAGTTATATTGCTGTCATTGGCTATTACTAGATTTTTAATAATTTTAAGTGATATATAGAGTCTATTTTCATTTATGGATTCTGTAATTACAAATTTTACAAATTTGTAACCCCAAAATCAATATTTATAACATTTTTCAGTCATTTGTTGACATATGCAGAGTGGCAAAAATTGAGTCACCTGCCATCCACTTTCCCAGTTGAGATAGAACAAAGCAATGCCTTCTCGTTTCAGCGCTTATATTGAAAACAAGTGTGTACTTTTAGGGTCTATTCAGTATCATGTTTTTCTAATTTTTGTGCTTTTTATTGGTAATTTCACTGTTTAAAATAGCCCCCAAGTGTAGCGCTAAAGTGCTGTGAAGTGTTCTAAGCACAAGTAGTCTGTGGTGTTCCGTATGGAGAAAATGCGCGTTTAAAAAGTCTTTCTCAGGCATGAAGTTTAGTGCCGTTGGCTGTGATTTCAATATTAATGAAATAACGACATATAATAAGATGTCTTCGCATATAAAACAAGGTAATGTATTGATCAGGTGACTAGAATGTGACTAGAGATTCATAAGAATCTAACTCTTCATTCCCTCTGGGAGCAGTGGCTTAGTATTTGCTAGTTCAGTATTTGTGACAACTTTATAGAACTACTGCAAATAATGGGAAATGGCTGTATGTGTGTGTGTATTTGTGTGTATACATGTAACTATATACCTCTCTACATATATCATACGTCTTCCTTAGAATAGCATTTTACCTATACTCCCCATTAGTTCCAATCACCAAACAATTCTTTACAGAAAGCTACTATTTTTACTAAGGCAAACCTACAATGTTTCACAAGATGATGATCGTCAATGGTTCTAACTGTATTAGTCATTCAGGACTTCATCTTTGTGCACTTCTTGTATTGTAACATTCAAATGAATGAGATTGTTACCATGAGATTCCAGTAGCAGAAAAAAAAAGGTTAAATAGCTGCCCCAAACTCATAAAGTAGCCTTTTTAAAAGAATATTTCTGTCAGATCTCTCATTAAAATGAGAATTATGGAAAGAGTTAATGAGAAGTATCAGGAGCAACCATTTACCTCTAAAATAACATTTTCTCACTGAAATGCCCTTTTTTGAACTCACAGTATCTTATTATATACCTTATTGTACTTAAACTCCATTGCAATTATCATTTTACCTTCCTTTTGCCTTTAATCTCTTTTCACCCCTTACCTCAGTTCCTCAGGCATATAGTGTACTATAATTATGGAACGTTTAGTGTCACCACACTACACTGGGGCTTCACAAGCATTGTATATGTGTGGATGTGTGTGTGTGCATAATTTGTAATATTCAAAATGTATTTATCTCAGTATAAACTATCCCAAACCAAATATTTTACTTCATACTTCCTAGAAATTTCTCTTTAAAAATTTGAATCTTCACATCTGTTTGAGCCAAGACCAGTTGTTGGAGGAAGCCATTGAAAGGTATGACTTACTGCTGAATCATGAGTTGGACCTGGATAATTGAAGGCTCCTCACCCTCTCTCTTGTCTTGGAATGTATATTCTGCCCACCGTTCCCATAGCCAGAGTCATTTTGAAGACAAAAACTTGAGAAACTAATGTGTTGCTGAAACTATCTGGACTGTGTATGTTGACTGAACTTTAAGGCCTTTATAAAAACTTTTAAAATTCTGGTGGGTGGATGCAGAGATCTACTGTCTTTTGGCTGTTAAGGACAAGCCACAGTGTATAAGTTCTCTCGCTTATTAAAACTGCTACCTACAAATCTGAATTGGTTTGCTTATTTGATCTCTCCTTGTCCTGTGTTTGGGAGCCAGTTTGCAAACCAATACCATTGTAGTGGCTAGAACATGACCTTCTGTTAAATAGGGTTTACATTCTGGCTCTACCACTTACTAATTGTGAAACATCCAAAATGTTACAAAATTTTTCCAATCTTAAACTGCTTCATGTATAAAATGAGTGGTAGAATAAGACCACTCAGTAGATAGCTGCAAGGATTGTGCTAGAGGTTACATATGAAAATGCCTGGTGTATAGCATCCACTTTATACATGTAGTTTTTTTCCTTCTAAAATTTTACTTATGTGCATATTTTCAAATAGTTCAATGATAAACGTGCTTCTCATAGAGATTGTTTTACTTTTCAGAAATGTAGAAATCTAGATGCAGCTGGAGGGCTGTGAATTATCAAAAGTTTCTGCTATAGGCAATTATTTTAATGTTAATTAACTCCATCTGGAAGGAAAAGCAGGTGTTGAAACTGATCACTTAAGTACAGAAAGCAAAGGCTGTTTACTAAACTCTCCCTAAATTAATTTGGCTGAGTTTGTGGTTAAATTACTTTCAAGTCACTTTTCTATAAGTGCCTTATACCAAATGCTGAAATTGGAAAAAGTAGACCAAGCATATTTTAATGAATTGTAACAAACGGGACTAAAAGGTCACCGAAAAATAAAAATTACATTTTAAAAATGAAAAAAAAAAGTTACAGTTTTGTTTCAGAAGCAGGTGGAATTCAAATAAAAACCTAAGGCATTTCTCACATGTTGTTCATAAATCACCTGAATCAAAGTAAAATGGGTGCACTAGAAATGGATTCTTGGGCTCTCTGCCAGACTTTCTTAGTCAGATGTACCAGCAAGGCCTACAAATCTGCATTTAACAATTGCTTGGGTAATTTTTATTCCCACTAAAACCTAAGAATCATTATCCTAAGAATGGAGACACACCAAATCATATGATAGTAATACAAGGTTTTAGAAAGATGACAGGATAACAGTAAAGATAATAATAGTAGCTTAGAAAATATTAAGAATCTGGGTGCCAAAATCAAATCTATATTTATCATTCAGGAAAAGACTGATATAGTGGTAGTGTTCTTTTAATTTCTTTGCCTTTTGTCATTACCTAACTCCTCAATAGAAAGCCCATATTTCTTAAATTTCTTTCCAAGGCCTTCCATAATCTGATTTGATTGTCCATTTCACTCTACAGTGTGGTTCCTAAATTAGCATCAGTATCACTCAGACTTACAAATCAGAAACTTTGGGGGTGAAATCCAGCAACATGTATTTTAGCAAGGCTTCCAGGTGATTCTGAGTCACACTCAAACTCTGCATTCTTCATGGCATGTCATATTTCATCACACTTTAGCTAACTGCTGTGAACAAGATACTAGAGATGAGACCGTAATGTAGAAAACATAACTAGGTTTCATGTTTCTTTGTCAAATAGAAAAGAGATTACTAGAGCCTTCTAATGTCTCCAACTATGAAAGAACCAATACTTACTGAATATTTACTACTGAGAATTAATATTAATTAACTGTCACTAAAACTTAAGGATACATGGTCGATGATTATCATTACTTTACACAATACTGAGTCATATAGAGGTTAAGCAACAATGCCAAAGTCACATAGCAGCAAAGGAATGGAACCAGAAATTGAACTCAGACAGTCTGTCTCTAAAGTTTATGTTCTTCACCACTCTACAAACTGTTTTCAAGAAATTTTAGAAATTCTGAAACCACCTGAAGAATTCTTGACCTTAATCAAAACTTGGAAAAGAGTAGGATTGATTAGCCCTGAATATTTCCAATATTATAAGTAAAGATATTTTATCAATAGAGTAACTTTGTTCCCAACATCCTGCCTTTTGATCACCTTAAACCTGCTTATTTTTAATTTCTATTAAAATACCACTTTATTAGAAAGGCCTTTGTGAACTGGAAGCAAAAAGTATATTAGAGACTAGGTTTCCTCATGTAAAGTCTGAAGGTAATATTTAACGATAGAGAAATAGTATGAAAGGGTATATATGTAAATGTGCATTTTAAATTTTAAAACATATGCTTATAATATGGTGTCATAGTATTTTTCATATCCAGGATTTACTGATTAGAGAGTGTATCCTTTACCTTTTAAAGCACAATTAGCGCTGTTTCTACTGTCTGGTTGCACAAAGTGCTTTTGTTTTAGCAACTTATTCATCAAATTTCAACCTTTACCCTCCACCCCACAGCAGAATAATATTTTTTACACATTCCTTAAGATTAACTTTATTTGCTTTTTAGAAAGCAATATTCTTCAGTGTTTCCCCTAGAAATTTTAATTATTTAGATCTGACATGGGATCTGGGACACTATATTTTAAGAAATATAGCAAGTGATTATTATAATAAACTGAGTGGGAAATAATATAATAAACATTAAAATTCTGGAGATTTAAAAAGAAATTTCACTTTTTATCTAATATAAAGATTGATTTTTGTACATATTTCTTTCACTTGTTCATTTACTTGTTTATCAAAATATTGATTGTACAATAAATACTAGTTTATTAGTTTTTTACCCCAATACATTTGTCAGAAATAAAAGAGTATTTTTTTTCATGGAAGAAAGGTATGTTTAAGGAGGTTAATAATTTGAATAGACTAAGTTATGATAAAGTAACAAATTAGACCCCAAATTTCAATGTCTTAATAAATGTCTCTGGATCATTCACAGTACATGTTCATTGTGAGATAGGAATGGAAGATATATTCATGTCACTAAGGGAACCAGACTGAGTTTCTATCACCTTGTAGCTAAACTATTGGGAACTTGCAACCTTTTCTATATCGAGGTATGAGAAGGTAGAAACTAGGAACCCAGATTTGGATATGTCACTGTTTCACACACAAGCAACACACAACACTCATTCCTTAGTTCACTGGCCAAGAGAGTCAAATAGCCGAGTCAAAATTAAAACAACTTGGAAATGCAGAGTGATAAATGGAATATTTTGCAAGTTTTACTATTTCTGTCTCAGTCTATGTTAATTTAAATGAGTACTCTAAATAAATAATCATCAGTCTTAAGCAATTTAAAGTTATTCAGCAATTTGGGAAGAAGAGAAGCTCTAATAGAATTGGTCTCTCACCTCAAGAATGTAAAATTTACTTAAGATGGTAGTAAATGACTACATTATAAAGAGTATGCATTAGCTAAATTGTGTGATACACGATTTGATTGCAAAAAGTGGACACCTTTAGTAAGGCAGAGCTTCAAGAAAGAAATTAAATTAGAACCATATGATTTAGAAAAATTATGAGACTATGCAGGTGTATTTTAAACTTAATGGACTCACCCTGAGAAAAATAGAAGCCATGTATGTGTAGAATAATAACATATATAATAAATCAATAAATTGAGTTTGTGATTCAGAAAAATACAATATGACTCATAGAAAGAGAAGAAAAAAGAAAACAATATTTTTAAGAACGTTAAATATGCAAAGATTCTGCTAATGTTTTCCTGTGTTATCTCTAATTTATCATCACCAAAACCATCAGAGGTAAGCATTGTTTCCATTTTACAGATGAGATCAGAAATGTGAAGCAACTAGTCTAATATCACACAATAGCAAAACTAAAATTCATACCATGACTGTGGGTGCTATGTTATATATAAGTGATGCTATGATAATCCAGAATTTGCTTCACTAAAATCCTACCTTTATAAAAGAGAAATAATACTTCTGTGATGCTACACTAGTAATTTTCAATGAAATCATAAACTATTGACAGCCATATTCAGCGAGCCTGTGATAACTTTATGTATAACATTTCTGTACTACAAGACCATGGACATATAAAACAAATAGGCAAGATCATTGAAGCATATTCTTTTGAACAGTCATTCTCTGCCTTTTCCTTCTAAATTGCACAAGAACTGGCAGCTAATTAGCAGCTCATTAGCAACATTGATAAACCATGTGACAAAAACAAATGCTGTGCTAACAGAAGGAACAGAGCTTGCCAATAAATATGAAATAAAATATAATATAAAAGTAAATTGTTGAAACTAATTTTTTATAGATTTCTAAATGATTCTTATTATATTTTGTTTTTTTATACATTTAAATTCTTATTAATCACCATCTTCAAGGCAATGTGGTATTTTAGGGGGTGAAAAATATGTCAAACAATTCTTGCCTTTAAGCTCATAATATAGAAAGATGATTAACAAGTTTATACATTTCTTTTTTGTCAATGATCTTCCCAGAGCCAGAATATGATCTTTTCAGGTAAAAGTTGGCATTGCATTGATGTATCCACCTACACATGCACAATTGACCACATATTATGTGCTTAGACTTTTGTTAAAGTAGGCATGAAACCTATGGCTAAGAGACTAGGAAAAAAAATTGATTTGTATAAAATTTGGGTGGATCTCATAAATTTGACTTGAAGTGTTTTGAATGACCAGACTTAGTACACATGTAAATCTGAAATGCTACTTTCCCAATTAATAGTATTCAATTATCTTCCATTTCTATTAAAAGAAAGTTCAAATTCCTTAAAATGGTGCAAAAGGTCTTGACTGATCTTTCCACCCTTCTTGTGTTCTGAACTATCCGTGGGTCTCAAAATGTGTCATACTTTTGGGAGCCATTCTTGCTGAATGCCCTACAGACAGGGTTAAAGTTGCTTGCAAGCTAGAAGTTTGCAGGGTAGGTAAGCTCATTACTGAAGGAGGAAGATTGGCTTAATGAATAAGCTTGTTACTGAAATTGTTTGCATATCTGTGAGTGTTGCTTCTCATGCACATCCTAGGATACAAATATACTGTTCTTAATAAACTCGGGGCGCATTATTCACTGTTAGCCCTCTCTACCTCTTTGTCTCTGTCTTTTGTCTCTCTCTCTCTCTTTTTTTTCTCTTTTCTCAATCCTCACTCCCCATCTTGGGAACTGTTTGATCTTAGCCGGCTGGCTCTGGCACATACTATGTCACATTTGTATCACTCACTTTACTTTGAATGACCTTCACCCATCTTGCTAATTCACTTGACAATTCCTCCTCAAACTTCAAGATTCAGGCAAACTTGCCAACTTTCCTATCTACCTACATTGAACTTCAGAGTAGATACCTTATTCATCTTCTGCTTTTCTCTTTGCCCTTTGGCCTTCTTGAGAAAAAAGTTTGCAACTTTACATCTCTGTATCTTTGGTGCCTAATAATGGGCAGGGACATAGTATGAACTTAATAAATATTTGGATGATCAAGTGAATCAATAAAAGTGTGCTATTCCAATTCTATAATGAGAGTGTATAAATGCTGAGCCAGTGGGTGTCAATGTCACAGAAAACTGTTTTAAACTATAGATATGGTTAAAAGAATAATCTACATATAAACATTTTTTTTCTCTCAAAAGGACAAATCCAGCTATTTTAATAAAGTAGTTAAGGAAATCATCTTATAAAACAAAACTTTAAAGAAATAAATGTACATTTATCGGTTCCTCTGAATACAATATGTACCTGTTACGATCATAGCTTAGTAACAAGATTGTATCTAGGAAACCCGATTAGAATTATACAACCCTTAAAATTCTCTTCAATAGATAATAGTTATTAACATTCTGTCAGTTTTCTTTACAATGTGTCTTTGCAAAAGATATAACACTTAAAAGGAGCTTATCCTTTTTTCCTCCGGAACTTTCTCAAGTTCAAACAAAAGAAAAAAATACCTAAGTTCAGACAGCTAGAAAACGAATACAACTTAACAACTAAACCTAATATACTTGTGGAGCAATAAGAAATTGAGCCATGAAAATGAGAGATGATTTGTGAAAAGTCAACCTGAGTACCACAATAAAAAAATGGTGCTCTTATCTCCTACGTTAGTGTTCTGCCCAATAAATCTGCTTTTAATTCACTTTATCCTGAGAGTAATTTTCTTCCCAGAATTGGTAAGAACTGTAGGATTTAAGCCAATTGATATAACAGCAATTGTTTTACATCTGATATAAAATGGCAACTAACTAGCAGCCTTTGATATATCTTTCATGTTCAAATTCAACTTTTCATTATTTTTCTGGATACATAAAAAGATAAAAGATTGACAACTATTGACAAAATGAGGAAACAGGTGGTATGAATTTGATGGTGTGGTGGTCAACCTGTACTTGGCCTCATAAAAAAAGATTAACCCCTCTTAAAAAAAAGGAAGATACCTCATTTTGGCATCCCATTAGCTTAGAGATTTGGAGTCTATTAAATCAAAAAACTGTTAGTGTTTGTGGTGGCGGTGGTTTTTGAGTGACTGAAAAGGAAACAGTAGATAATGAAAGATGATTCCTTCTTACTCTAGCAGAATCACAACAGATGAATTTCTATAGTAGTTGTGCATAGCTAATTGCCTTCCAGATGTTAAACTGAGACAGGGATCCATAAGAATTAAAATGTTTGGGCATAAGATTTAAGAGTAATTTTCAGACCCTATATGTTGGAAAACTTCAAGTCTATATATCTCTATCATTTGCTTTAATTGGGAGGAAAAAAAAACAACTCTGGAACAAATTCTAAAATTAAAATATATATATATATATATATATATATATATATATATATATATACTAAAAAAATCAATGCAACCTTCAAGAAAAATAGGCATTTTCAATAGAAGAAAAGTTACATTGACTTTTTGAAACAGGATAAGAAAACAAAAGATTAAAAAGAGGTTGAAATAAAAGAAAAATCTTTTTGTACTTAAAAAAAAATCCCCTAGAAAAATAGTCAATAGTAGTAAATATTTGAAAGAGAGTGCTTGAAATATAAATTATATTACCAGTGTCATAAAAGCTAACGTACAGCTACAGGAAGTTTAGGCAATAACATGAAAAAATGAGAAATCTTTCAAGAATACAGGAAAAATAAATAAAAGTGTGACAAAGATTAAAGATATTTGATACAATAGATGGAATAAAATATCAAATGTTGAAATCTTAGGATTTCAGTAGAAATAAATACAATTTTATGATATAACTAATAGTAACAATATTGAAGCAATTTCTCAGTAAGTAAAAATATAAACATCTTTAAACTTTTCAGGCAAAATTAAGTAGAAATGTTCCATACCAGGATGGCATGATTGGCAGTTAAACATGTCCCTCTTGAACAGATCCCCGAGTCACCTGTCGGATCCCTTCAGTAGGTAGTCAATGCTACTAGGTGTCAGGTGCCTCTAGCAATAGGCTTGGTTTAGGCTTCCCACCATGCAGCTGAGCCTGGGCAAGGCATGTGGGAACAAGCACCAGCCCAGCAACATCAAATAGATGCATAAGCATGTGCTGGATCAAGCACATGATTATGCCAACCAGTGTCCAGGTCATCCTTTGCCACTTGCTCGAGGGCAGCAAATCACTGAGTCATAAAGCACAACATTGCCTATAGAACCCCCATTAAAGCATTTTCCTCACCCCAGACCTCTGATGCTGCTTGTTTGGTGGGGAGGTTAGATGATTCAGACATGAGCGCTCCTCCAATTGTAAGGCTGGCCCAGGGGCAGAAGCGTGGGATTGGACTGGGAGGGGGAGTGGGAAGTCAGACATTGCCAAGTCCCTTTTTACACTTTTGAATTATGAAGAATTTGGAATTTGCAGCAACAGTCCACGGAATAGTACAGTGAACCCCCTGTATCCACCCAGCTCTGACTACCAATTACCCGCAACCAGTCTTGCCCCTTTCTGTGTTATTTTGAGGCAAATCTCAGGCATCCAGTTTTTCTATAAATATTTCATTCAGAATAAAACTCTCCAAGATAAAGTCTATTTAAAACGTAATCACAAAACTTTTCACACCAAAAAAATGTCAACAATTCCTTAATATTTTTAAATGTCCTCTAAATATTTTTAAATGTTCCATACCAAGATACATTTTGAAAAAAAAAAAAAAAGATTTCATTGCAATAATTGTTGGGAGCCATTCTTGACGAATGTCCTACAGCTGAATGCCCTACATCTGAAGGCCCTACAGACCTGGTTAAAGTTGCCTGCAAATTAGAAGTTTGCAGAGCAGGCGGGCTCCCTGCAGATGGAGGAAGTTTGGCTTAATGGAAAACCGATGAGAGAAGTTATGTAAATGTCAAGCAATTGTTTACAGGTGTGTGGGTTTTGTTTTCCATGCATTGCCAAGGATATAAATATGCAGTGTTAAATAAACTTGGTGCCACAGTATTCACTGTGAGCCCTTCCGACTCTATCTTTTGTCTCTCTGTCCCTCTATCTCTTTTTCTATCTTTCTCAGTCCTCACTCCCCCTCTCGGGAACTGTTCGATCTTAGCAGGCGGGCTCTGGCAAATAATGTTTTAAAAGAACCCAAGAACTAAAACAGTACCAAAAATATATGGAATTACTTTGATTCAATCATCCCCTATAAAAGTAAATTCCAAAAAACAATGGAACAAAATTTAAAAGATCTTGAGTCATGTATTTATAATGTTCCAAAGGTAAATGAGTAAATTGCAAGGTAAATAAATATATACTGACCTGTCAAATAGTTAAATATACTCAGAAAATGTTATTTTTTCAAACAAAAGGTATTTTACCATCATTTTAAAATAAAAATCAAGAAGAAATTTATACTAGAAAATGGTCAATGAAAAGATATGAGTTTAATATTAGAGTAAGTATATTTTATAAATATGGATATTTTTTTATAAAAATTAATGTAAAAACTTAAAAGAGAAGCTGTTTTCCATCAGTGGTATGAGTTGTGATTGCTACCTGGCATACTTAGAAATTAATTCTAAGTCTTATATAGTTGTTTTGTGCCTCAAAGGTCAGGAGAGAAAGATAAAATTTCTTACTTATCTGGCTAAAATTGTGGATATGACAGTGAAAGTTTATGGTTGGAGAAGTAGATTCATGGCTTAAGTGGATACATGAAGCCATGGTTTCAGTATGTATTTCCTAAGAATCATGATGTTCTTGTACATTACTCCATATTAGCTATTGACTTCAGTGAATTTTACATGGATATAATATTTGTGTCTAATTTGTCTTTTGTAATCTGGTATTATCAATAGACCAAATAATGTCCTCTATAGGCTTTTTTTTTTCTTTCAGCATGAGGCAAGATACAGCATGATTTCTCAAAACTTTAATCTGGAATATTATCACAGCCTTCATTGACTTTTGATACTGACATTTTAAAATATTTTAATTTCCCATTCTTTTTTTTAATAGAATGTTTTTTTATTTTTTTTTTTTATTTCAGGTTTATCTGATGTTTCGTCATGATTACTTTCAAGTTTTACATTCTTGACCAGGATACTACATAGATACTACATAGATCTTAGGTTTGGAGACATATAATGCCCATTGGCTTCTCACCAGAGATTTTAATTTTGGTTATTTTATAAACATTTTGCTCACTTAATGGATATTTGTTCATTGATTGATTATATACAACCAAATATGTATTTCAAAGCAAAATTCTGTGAGTCAGGTGATCATTTTTTTGTGTTCATATAAATCTCTACCATTGAATGTTTTTGTGGTTTTTGTCTTAGATTAGGGCAACTTGCCATGATTGTATAAATATTATTAACCTCATTGTACTCTCAAATGTTAAAAGATCAAAAGTACTGCATGTGTTAGACAGAAAAGGAAGACAATTAAAATATAAAATTCGTATTTATTTTAACTGAAAGTGATAAAAAATAATGTTGCACATGACAGTGAATTAAATGCCCTAGAGAAGAATGAATAACAAGAACAAAGAATAAACCTAAAATTTGGGCAGTGGGGAGGAAAACACAGAAAAAGACAATGAAAAGTGACTTATTCACTGGAAAAATTAGGAGCAACAAAAACATTGAATGCCTATATGCTTAAGATTTACAAGGAACCAAGTGCAGTGGATATTGCGGTATACTGTCTAGATCCTTTGGGAACAGGGCTCTCTCTTATTGTCCCATCTGCCATGGGAAGTGATTGCTGATGCCTCCTGGGAATTACTCAACCAAGGTTATGTGTGTATATAACCTCAGTGTGTATGTGTGATGGGTGAGGTAGCGTGAATCTTATGACTGGTTGATGAGATGTTAACATTTCAGGCCCCCTTGCCTTGATTTTAGTCTTCCCCTAAAGTCCAGACCAGCTCCAAAGCTCACCCTGGGACTTGCTGAGGCATCTGTTGCAATTTTTCCATCCAATCAGTCCTGTTTCCTTACTTCCATACATATGTGGACATCTTTCCCCTCCCACTCTACTAACTGCCCCCAAAACAAAAAAAAAACAAACAAAAATTTAATAACTCCAAGCAAATCTCTAGCTCATAATCTTGAGGAAACCCAATCTAAAGCAAGAAGCAAGCATGCTACTTGTGCTATTGATGAAACTGCTATTGTATGTGTGACAGCCTGCTGAAATGTGATAAGGTAAGAGTTAATTTAAAAACCTGAAAACTAGACAAAGGAAGTCTATACTTTAGTAATTTTAACTAAAGCAAAAAGGCCTAGTTCTCAGAACCCTTAACCACCTCCTGTTAATCATGAAATTTGTAACAGTGTAACAATGAGCTTATACTCTAACTGCCAATTTTAGCTTGTGTCCCCCTGCTCACTTGCATGACATAAGAAACAATTGTATATAAGCTGGACATGATTCTTGTTTGGGGCTGCTCCTAGCAAGGACAGCTTCCGGCTAATAAGCAGCCTTTGAGAGCATACTTGATTTGGTCTATTCAATGTTGGTCACAACACATGGTAAAGATGATGCAGGATGTTCAAATAGCTGCTTTAAAATAATATTCTGTTTGAATATAGCTGGTAAAGTGTTATCTATAATATCTTTGGATATCAGGTAGATTTTTACCTTCTTTGATTTTGAATAAAAATAAATCTAATTAATTTACTTAAGAAATGAAGCTTGATATAAACATAAATTAAAATTACATTTAAATACTTTTAAATTTTACATATGTATATATGTATACGTAGATATAGATTAGATATAAGTATAGATGATATATAGATATATGTATAGAGATAGAGATATAGATGTATATATATTCAGCAAGAAAGATAAGTTAATAGGAGGTTTTAGTTCTAAACACAGACTCCTCTTTCATAATAATGCTTGTGGAAACTGCTAGTCCAAAATAAACCCCTTTTGACTTTCAAATGAGTAGGCTTAAATCTTTCTCATAAGCTTTTTAGGTGTTTCCTCATCTTCAAGCAAAACTCGGATAGGTATCCATATTCACAGAAAAAGAAAATGAGGCTTGTGGAACAACTAGTTCAAAGCCACATGGCAGAAAATGTTAGAATTGGGATTTGAACTAGCACAGCTGACGCCTTGATTATTTGACCCCTTTCACGATATCACTGCTCCAAACTACAATTTAGAGATTACTAAATTACTGGAAGGAGAGGGAATCCAAACTCCATCAGTGTTTCTACCCATAAAGGATTACTTCCCTTGAAGTAATAGTTCCCATGAGGAACCAAGACGATTGTGCAGTATAGCATGAGGGCTTTGCATTCGGACACCTGTGTTTAAACTTGGCTTTTGCCACTAAATAGCTGAATAACTTTGGTTAAATTACTTGACCTCGCCAAGTCCCAAATTCTTCCTCTGAAAATCAGGACAATAGTAACAACCTCCACGAATTTTTGTGTGGTTAATATGTGGTAGTGATAAAGTGCTTAGCACAATGCTTGGCACATAATAAGCACTTAATAAATGATAGATGTTTTTATTCTATGCTAGTTAAAATGTAAAAGAATCATATTAAAGGTGTTTGATTCTGGTTTCTATTTGGAGTAATATTATGTTATAAATGGCAACAACTGACAAAGTATTTTAAGGTCAAACACTTAACAATAATTAATTTATTATATTTTTCTTTTCGTAAATCATTATCGGAAGAAATCATTAGGTAACCTTTTTTGGTTACAGCAATCCAATAAAACTTACATTAGCCAGTGTTTCAGGAACATTAGTCTAATGTGCTTTTAGAGATCACCTTCTCTGAGCAGTATAATAAGTTTGTGTGAAAAGCATAAAGCATGTAATATATAATAAGATTTGGACTTTAATGAACCATTTTGCCAAACTGACTAGTACTATAATTCAAAGGTGAGCATTCCTTGATTAATGAGTTAAAAATGCCAGAGTCTTCCCTAAATGCTACACTTGATTATACTTTCACTCATTTTCTGTTTCTATCATATTCCCCTGATTTGTAAAGCAATATGAGGTGAATCTTAAGTGACCTTGGTTACGAAAATAATAGAGAAGATTAGGAGCATCTTAAAAAGAGATGGCACAATTAGCAGGTTGTGTAGTTTCCAAAGCATACTTTTTCCCCAGAAAATATTAGCAAGTTGGGCTTGTATTTAACTATAAATCAATTCAGGTAGTTTTCTGAAGGTTCTACAAAATAGTTGTTACTAACCTCCTGGTTCAGACTTAGGTAACATCCATACTGAGGAATTTCAAGAGCATATTTTAAAGACTAACTCTATCTGTCTGAATTATTCCCATAGCTTTTGAAAAGAATTTATTACATTTGATTATATTGGGTATCTAACTCTCCTACAAGGTATTAAGCTTTCCAAGAGTAGGGATTTCTCAGAACTCTATGGTGTTTGATATTTAATAAATGCCTAAGAAATTGACTTTAAAAGCATGGAATGAATAACTATATAAGAAATAAATATGTGAATGAGCAAGTGATAAAGAGCAAATAAAAGTTCTTCATCTGGGTTACAATATTTTCCTAATATTATACTAATACTTAGTTATGCCCAGAAATGTTACCTATTATGTAAATATATTTCAATAAGTCTAAGGTGCCTTCAGTTATAAGAAGAAACATTATTTTATGTGACATTAAGAAAGAAAAGCAAAACTGCCAATTTAACTGTGCTCTGACTTTATTTCTAAGACATTTCAGTGATATAAAATTGAGGGAAATACATTTTAGAATTAATACTATTTTTTATTTTGTTTCTGTACTTTTATGTAAAGTATAATTTTTTTTTTTGCTGAAGGCAAAAGTGAAAAGAATGAAATAAAATATTGTTTAAACATTTTAGTAAGAAAAAATGATGAAGAGGCCACTGAGGAGATTATATGTAAATCTCTACTCTTTAAACCTTTTCTTCTGGAGCTAGTTCCAGCAAGCTGAAGATCTACTAGAACTTTTGTAAAGGAAATTGAACTTTTTGTTGTATTTAGACTCAACAACTGTTATATATATAAATATATATATATATATTTATATATAAATATATATATAAATATATAAATATATATTTATATTTTAATTATTATAAGGAGCTACAGCATAAAAACAATGATTGTAATAGCTATTTCAAACCCCAGAAATTACTTAGTATGTACTCAAAAGGATTTAGCTCTAGAAAGGTAAGTATATAGTTTAGGTAAATTTAGTTAAGTTCATTTATATCAGATGTAACTAATGATTGCTATAACTTTTAAATTACCACTGTTTCCTAAGCTAGCCATGCTGCATTGCTTCTAACAACAGTATAAATCATTTAGCATAGATAGACTTACAGGTTATAATTTTTATTTTAAGATAAATAAAGATCCATACTTGTCAAAAAGAGCTCTTACCTTTTTGGACCTCTGATGTCAAAAATTTTGAGAGACAGAACAAGTTTTGGAAAATGTAATGTGCCTTGTGACTTTAGGTAGGCCTTACGTTAACAACATTATAAACCACCAGATATTTTATATATTTTGGAGGTAATTTTGTGCATTACATTGAAATAAATAAATGTCTAAGTCGTTGCTTCATTTTCTTTTACGTAGAGTTTCTTTAATAGGGAAGAATTCTCTTGTTATGTATTTCCTTCATGAAGAGGGAGTTATATTATTTCACCTTCATACTTTTTCATGATAAGCCTTAGACAGCCAGGAACTGAGTTAATAGTTGTGAACCTTCTAGAGTTTTTCATGGTCTTTATCTGTAATAGAAGAATATCTGTCCACCTCATAGTGACAAGCTAAAAATGAAACAAAGTTGTGATGTCCACTGGGAGCATGCTCCTGTCTCTGTATATCTTCCTTGTTAACTGCCTATAACAATGGCTAGCAGTCATAACTGGACATTCAAAACTTTAGATTGTGATATGGTTTCTCCTAGAAGTACACACTAAATAATCTAACTGTAAATATTTAAGCCTTTAGGAATATCTTTTGCTTTACACCTTTCACCCTCCACAGTCCCCTGAAATAAGGTTCTTCCTCTTCCCATGCTAGTTCACATCTATCTAGCAATCATGGGACAAAGTGTTGTTATAATATAAGTTAGAGACTGTGATATTCACAGATCACATCTAAGTAGTGGAGCTGGTTATGTTGCCTTACTAGGACTGGCTTGACTCATCTTCTCTCATTCTGTGCATCCAGAGACAGTCTACTTTCTTATACTTCCTCTCCCCCTGAGGTAAACACAGCCAGGACAATGGTTGCCTTGTTATGTGACCATACTCGTGCTTGCCAGTTTTCTCCACTTGCAAATAGGTTAGTTCAGTAGCCGTCAATGCTTGTCCTGCTGCTGATTGTGACAGCCTGGCAGTGTTATTGTGAAGATTACATGAGTTAATACACACAAAGTGGTTTGAAAAGTATTTGGCCCATAGAGTGCTCTCAGTAACTGTTTGCTAACATTATCGTCATGGTAAATGGGCCTTGGGTCCATACCATAACTCAGGCCCTTTAGTTTCAATGGATTAGAAAAAAAATCCCATTTAGCCTTCTAAACATTAACATATTTTACTAGTATTAGTTGCACTTCATTTTTCATCTGGCTTTTGTCGTTATGAAGATAATTCCTTAGGCCTGGAACCTAAGGATAGATGGATAGTAGAATATTCAGATACCAGAAATAAGTGTTATTTCCTAACAAGTCTTAACCAGAGAGATTACTGTAGAAATTTCTAATAAATATTTAGAAAAAGTATCACTAGATTTTATCAGCAACTAAAGATTGCTAGCATCATTGATAATGGCTCAAAGGTTAGTATATCATGTTTCAGTTTTCAGCTTAGTTTTGAAGAGGGAAAGAGAAAGGTTTGATTAGGCAAAACTTAGGGGGATGGTTCAGAAAGAAGCCATGCCTATCAACTGAAGCAAAGAACAAGGCGATTGGCCAAACCAAGGCTATGAGTCTCCTAGTAGTAGGGAGATAATCTAAGAAAGAAGCTATGGCAAGAAACAAAGAAAGGTACCTAAAAAGCTAAGAGTTTACATTACACTTTTGCCTATAACAATACTTACCCCACCCCTACATAAACTTCTGTAATATTATAATGAAATTAATCTTCTGTCTGCCTCACTACAACATGAAAAGTAGCGAAACTGAAAAGGTTGAACACAGCTTACGAATACCGAGTAATGAACACACTGACATGGCAGCTACTATTTCATGTCAAGAGACTCTCTACCTAAACTGAGGCAAAATAAAACAATAAAATAAAATACTCTAAGAATATCTTATACTACATGCATTACATATATTGCATATTTAGGTATATATCTACATATATGTATACCTAAAGTTTGGGGGCACGAAGACAGACTATATCATGTGGAAACGTATTCTGGAATAAAAAGATTCAATTATTTACTAGTGATGTTGCCTTAAGCAAATGATTTAATGTTGCTGAGTCTCAGTGTACCTATATGCAACATGGAATTATTATCAGCTGTTCTCCTTATCTTTAAATTGTACTTCCAATTTGATACCTCAAATGAGATAATATAAAAGAAAGCAAATGTATTCTGAAAAATAATATGCATATTGGGGGCTTATTACCTATAAAGTAATATGATAAACACCAAAGTCAAACTTTCTAGATTCTGTTTCACTGAGGGTGCAGGCATCTGTCTCTTTTCTAAATACCAATCCCATTTGTAGTACATAATCGCACAACTTGGAAAGAAAAATGTTATGAAAATCCCAGGCAGGTCTTATTCACCTTCATGAGTTATTTCTACAATTGCCACAGAGAATGAATTGGTAATATGTGTGCTACAAATAATTGCATAAATAATGACTGTGCCAAAGAAACAATAAAAAATGATCCATGCACATTTCATGACAGCCACTTTCAAGAGCAAAATGCTTGGAAACTTAAAGAAGAAGTTGAACTTGTTAATTTTCTGGCAATAAGGTTAAGTAGAAAAGAAGAAATTCAAACATATGTGAGCAGCCTGCCTCCTGGCACTTGAAATCCCTAAATAGCTGGCAGAGAGAGAACCTACTGTTGGGGATATATCAGGGCTGGGGAAATGAGAAGAAAAATGAATGGGCAAGAGAAGGTATTACAGATGTTTCCTTGCAGATTTTTTTTCAATTTATCTATCAAAAACTTTTTTCAATTAAGATCAAACTTTGTGATACTATAATTAACATTATATGAAGACATATTCCATGTTAGAAATTTTATATGTGATTATCTCATTTAATCTCAACAAACTGTGAAGATAGTACAATGACTACTATCTGTAACTGAATAAAAAGAGAAGGTTTAAGGGATTTGAGCAAGACAAGTGAAAGGATCAAAATTCAAATCTGTATGTGTCTGATTCTGAAGCCCACAATCTTTGTAGCCCTCTTTCTTAAGAACATGCACACGCAGAAGAGTCAAAGGAAACCTTCAAATGGATAAGGTTTCCATACCTTGTCACACACTTTCATGATAACAAAAATACATTTTTATGTAGATTTAATCATATGAAATTTCAAATTAAACCATTTTGAACCATCAAAATGGTGATTTCATATAGTTCAAATCAATATATGCTCCAAACAATTCAGCTCCAACCCAAAACGTGTCCTCTCTACTTTTCCTATCTACACATCTTTCTTACTCTATACTCCAACTACAAAAAATATTCTCAATCTTTCTAGACTTATTTCAAATGCCACTTCTCCCTTTAAGTCATTCCTCAACCTCTTTAATAAGAAAAATGTTCAATGACCAAAAAAAGAAAATGCATTCTGCCTCCACTTAAGGTTATCTAAACCCTATTTTAGCATTTTTTCTTTGACTTTAAATTATAAATATTTTGAGCCCATATTTAATTATGTCTATAATATTGTAATCTTAAAGAGGAAAGTCAAGGTATTTATCATATTTCAATTTCTTAAAATTGGAAATATAGTATTTAATAAACATATATAAAATGATGTCAACGTTTAAACTCTGTATACCTGGATTTTATTACTTTTCATATTGTTTTGAACTTGTCTGTTTGTACATCTGTACTTGACTCTAGCACCTAACTGTAGGACTTTGTCTTCTCTATCTTTGAAGTATCCAAACCTGTTCTAGAGCTAGGCACAGGCTTGATGCTCACTGACTGAACAGTCCATCCAGTGTGCTTCCCTGTTCTACTCCCAACTGTACCCAATTACTAGAAAGAATGAAGCTTTATTTCTGTTTACCAACTTTGCATATACTTTGGGGCCATACTCAAACTGTATACATTTTACAGAACCAGTTGGTTTATCAGTTTATTCTCTATGCTCACAAACAGCTTGAACAAGCTGGTCTGACAGAATGGTGAAATGGATTTTTGAAGACTCATTTACATACCTGGGTGACAACACTGTACAAGCCTGGGGTGATAGTCTCCTGGCTGTGGTGTATGTTCTAAATCAGTGATTAAGAATTCCTAACCTATGGGGAATGTGAATGGAAGGCAATTTGAGCATATGACCCTAGTTATCTCAGGAATACCCACACCAACTAATGTTTCCAAGGGACCAGTGAAGTATAGTCTGAGTTTATAACTACCAGGTCAGAGATTGGATTAGCCTGAATTGGGGAATCTAGATTATTATGTATAAACAGTGACTATTCACATTGTATGTGTGTTATTTGTATAATACAAACAGGTGAAGATTTCTGTATTAAATGATTTTCTTATTCAATTATACTTGAGAAAAGATATTCTCCTTGAAAGAAAATGGCTCCAAAATATAATTTTAAAGCAAAACAAAGTTAGAATAGTAACATTTACTTTGATGAATATTCAAGGTTTTAAAACTCTCAGAAATATCACATTAAAAAAAAACTCACCAATAACCAGTGTCCTCCAAAGTTATTACAAACCAGTATCTGTGATGAGGACAGATGAAAAAATCTTAAATAAGATACTAGTGAATCAAATACAGCAACATATTAAAAAAGATTATATACCATGATCAAGTGGGCTTCATCCCAGGGGCACAGGGATAGTTCAACATATTCAAATTGATTAATGTGATACACCACATAAACAAATTAAAGAATAAGAATCATATGATCATATCAATAGATGCAGAAAAAGCTTTTTACAAGATACAGCATCAATTTATAATCAAAACACTTAAAATTGGTATAGAAGGAAAGAATCTTAACATAATAAAGGCCATTTATGACAAACCCTCAGCCAACATTATACTTAATAGTGAAAAATGAAAAACCTTCCCTTTAAGATTAGGAACAAGGCAAGGCTGTCCACTTTCGCCACTGTTATTCAATATAACTTTGGAGGTCCTAGCAAGAGCAGTCAGGCAAGAGAAAGATGTAAAAGGCATCCAAAGAGAAAAGAAGCAGTCAAACTGTCACTACTTGCGGATGACATGTCTTTCTAAATAGAAAACCCTAAGGAACACTACTAGAAACAATAAGCAAATACACAAGAACACTACTAGAAACAATAAGCAAATACAGTAAAGTTTCTGGATACAAAATCAAAGTTCAAAACTCTATAGCGTTCCTATACTCTAACAATGAAGTGTCAGAAAAAGAAGTGGAAAAAATAATTCCTTTTGTAATTGCAACAAGAAGAATGAAATACTAGGAATAAATTTAATAAAACATGTGAGGGACCCATGAAATGAAAACTACAAGATCCTATTAAAAGAAATTGAAGAAGATATAAAGAAATGGAAAGTTATTCTGTGTCCCTGGATTAGAAGAATCAACAAAGTTAAAAGGATCTTATTATACCTAAAGCATTATACAGATTTGATGCAATCACCATCAAAATCCCATCTGCATTTTTTAAAGAAATAGAACAAAAAAAATCATCAGATTTGTATGGAAGCACAAAAGACCTCAAATTGCCAAAGCCATCCTGAGAAAAAAGAATGAGGCTGGAGGCATCACTCTGCCCAACTTCAAATTATACTATAAAGTGACAATAATCAGAACAGCACAGTATTGGCAGAAAAACAGACACATGGACCAGTGGAAGAGAATCGAGAATCCAGAAGTAAACCCACATATATACAGGCAAATAATTTTAGACAAAAAAGCCAAAAACATACGATGAAGGAAAGAAAGCCTCTTCAATAAATGGTGCTGGAAAAACTGGAAAGCCACCTGCAAAAGAATGAAACTACACTATTGTCTATCACTGCACACCAAAATTAATTCAAAATGGATTAAGGATCTGAATATAAGACCTGAAACAATAAATAAAATGCATAGAAGAAAACATAGGAACAAAACTCAAGGACCTTGGGCTTAAAGAGGAGTTTATGAATTTGACCTCAAAGGCAAGGGAAGTAAAAGCAAAAATAAATGAATGAGAGTACATCAAAGTAAAAAGCTTCTGCACAGCAAAAGAAACTGTCAACAAGGTAAAGAGACAACCAACCAAATGGAAAAATAAAGATCTAATAAATTAGGCTCCAATAAGGGCCCAATATCCAAAATATACAAAGAACTCATATAACTCAATAACAACAACAACAAAAAAACAAATGATCCAATCAAAAAATGGACATAGGACTTGAACAGACACTTCTCCCTAGAGGATATACTAATGGCCAACAAATATATGAAAAGATGCTCAAGATCACTAGCTATTAGGGAAATGCAAATCAAAACCACAATGAGATACCACCTTACACCTGTTAGAATAGCTATAATCAACAGGACAAGTAATAACAAATGTTGGAGAGGATGTAGAGAAAAGGAACCTTCATACACTACTGGTAGGACTACAAATTTGTACAGTATGAAGGTTCCTCGAAACTACTAAGAATTGATCTACCATGTGATCTAGCAATCCCTCTACTGGGTATTTATGCCCAAAGACTTGAAAACATATTAGCTGGGTGACTTTGGGCAAGGTATTTAACTGCTCTAAGTCTCAGTTTTCTGATATGTATAATAACTGAGAGGACAATGTTGTTTGCCTTTTTCTCACAAGCTGAAAACAAAGGTAATCTGTGTTCTAAGTATTTTGCCATCTTTCTCCCAACCTTTAATAGTGCCTTATTTACTTGTTGTCTAATAATATCCTGCTGTTTTTTTCATCAGGTTGTCTCATCTGGAACAGGACATATGTACTGCAAGTCCTAATTAAGGGTAACTAAAGTATCTCTTGCTTTCAGCTTAATCCAACATGCCAGCAATCAAAAGAAATAACCTTGCAAAGGCAGGCTCAATCACAACCCAGCTGCCTTGATGAAATGGGACATTGTGCCAAATCAAGTGCAAGCTCAAAATTATACCAAATAATAAAAAATGATAGAATCTCTCACATGACAAATTATGCCTCCTAAGAACAAAGAGACATTGAGAAAGCACTTAGGAAAATCACAGAAAAAGTATTTGGTAGGAACTGGCAAAAATAGAGTCCTTTCCAAGCAAGAAAATATGTAACTTCCTGTTATATAATTTCCCACTCCTCAACTCTCCATACAGATTTAAAATCAAATTTGCAGGGATATAATTTAATTTTGATTTATTTTTGTTCTAACAAGAAATGAGTTAAGATGATTAGTATGTCTTCTTTACCCCTTGATTTGCTTAAATTCCAAGAATCATTTATTTTGAGTCATTGTTTAGACATACTCTGTTATATTTTTCTGGTTAATGATAACTATTGATTCAGACCCAACATTGAAATTCAGATGTAGGAAGTTACTTGGTCTGCACCGCTAGTCTCCCCTCAAAACCAGCCATTACATGCTTATCTTTCATTGGTAAGTCCATGTAATGGCACTTGCGAGACAACCTCTGTGATGGTGGTGATTTCTATTAAAAAGGGGCTGTAGAAATAGTTTCTACCTCTCCAGTGGTGTGTGTCCACATCCTTACCTCCCCGCCACACTGTGTTTATTCTTTGTTAGTTTTTTCAACACTCCCTCAAATCACAGGATTTCCTAATGGCAATATAACCAAGGACATTTTCCCAGCTGGTTTATCCCCTTTGTTACTGAGTAGTGGAGAGAAAGAGGATGGGCATGGGATCCAAACAGGCCTGGGTTCACCTCTGGCTTTCCTTATTGTTGTCTATGTGGTCCTGGGCAAGTCCCAATTTTTGAGTCTCCATGCTATGGATGATTGGAGAGTAAGTAATAAAATTAATATAAAATACCTTGATAAAATTAATGTATAATACCTATAATGCCTGGTATATAGTAACCATTTAACATGTAAATATCCTTTGTTTTGAATTATATTTAATTATGTAATATGGAGATTATATCATTAAATAGTTTCTAACTTTACAAGGAATCATAACCTTCTAAAGGGAGGAGACCAAATTTCTAATTTTTATTCAGCTACCCATGACTTAGTCCCTGATGCTCTATACAAGGCAGCATATTTTCTGCCACAGTCAGATCTTTTCACACGAAGAAAAAGGCAGGTGTGTTGGCCCACAGAACGATGTCAGAGTACATTTCTTTGAAGTCATACCCATTCTTAAGTCATCGTGCACCTTTGAGAAACTCTACATTTGCTTAAAGTTCATCCTCCCTCATTTCTTCTAAAAGTCTTTTAATTATCTGGTTATCATGCACTTTTCTGCCCATTGTCAGACAGTCCCCACTATTCTGAGCCACTCATATTCACAGCAGTCTTTCAGTCTGTATCTTTATTTGTTTCCCACTGTGTTTAGAACATCCTTCTCTACCTTCTTTACAGCCTACTCATATTTCAAGATTCTAATCAGATTCCCACCTCAGGGAAGTCTTTCCTTATTGGTTTACACCATGAGGTCTTTCTTGTTCTGCATGCTCAAAATCGAGCCTCATTTCAGCCTAGAACCATATCTTCCAGAATCGTCACTCAATATACAATTCTTAAATTACTTAAATAATATTTATCTCAATATATTATTATGACTCAACTGTTTCTTTTTATCTATTAGAAATCCTTTAAGAACAGAAAGTGATGTTCTAGAGTAACACTAAACTTGTCACACGATGAACAGTCAGCAATTGTATAGTCAACAAACTGGGGGAGAGATCAACATGGATATTTAAATTGATCTTATATACAATTGTACTGCTAGATAGTTGAAAAGGATAGGGCCACAAAAGGTGATATACACATGAACTGGGTTATCTTGATAGGAAAGGCAACAACTTTTTATTTTATTAATAACAACTAATATATAATATTTACTATATGCAAGAAAATGTGCCAACTACTATGTTGCATTATCTTATGTAATGATTATTGTTTATCATTATATGAGTTAAGTACTGTTATGACTCTCATTTTAAAGGTAAGAAAATTGAATCTTAGAGAGGTTGGTAGATTATCAATGTTATGATACTAGAGGGTGATTGATGAAGGTGGGATGAGACTCAGGTCCCTATTGAAGCCAAAGCCCAAGCTGTCAGTGATTTACTATGGGGTCCATCACTGCACCTATAAACAATAATCTCCCAGATTGTCACTCATAGGGTAACAAGGTAAATGATCTAAAAAGCAATACCCTGGCAGCTTAGAGAAATGCAGGTAGCAAATGACTGAAACATTCCTGGGAAAAACTTTATTCTTCTGAGCACTCGAGGTCATTAATTGGAATTTTATTAACATGCCAAATATCTGGTATAATGTGCAAAAACAGTGGGGCAAGGGGTGCAGCATGGACAAACACATACTGTGCACAGAAAGCTATGCACTGTGATATGCTTTGAAAACATGAGAATGGAAAATGCTTATCATATTTAATCATCATGATAATTTTACAACGCGGAGCATTCAATTTAATTGATTAACAAATTAGTTCATTCAGCCATAGTAGATCATTTTTTGAAATTTAATTTCTGTCTTGTTCTAGTTGCTGTAGAAATAAGAAAGATAAAGTTTCCCTCATTTACCCCTCTTGCTCCAGTGACTCTCTGTGTGTGTTTTTTTTTTTTTCAGGGTAGGGGTGGAATATGAATTAATATCTTGATAAAGTACACCGAAGGCCATTATCTCCATGACCCACATGACCTAAGCTTTTGTTTATCTGGGTGTGGTAGCTAGCAATTATGAAGAACAGGGTTGCCACCCAACTAGTGGATAGAGGCTTGGCTCCCCATAACCTGAGAATATTGAGTGTTCTATGTTCCTAGAGATGCTTCCTGGGGATCGCTGATATACAGCATCCCAGGAGAGGTAGTAAAATTAGGCAAATCAAATCCATGGATGTTTTTGAAGACTGAAATTTGGTAGGTATCCTTGTGTCCAGCTTGGGGAGAATGGAACAGCATATTTTTCAATGCCCATCTGAGTCAGTGAGTCAGCAGCATTCATAATTAATTTAAAACCAATGGGCACTTCTTTAGTTTTTCTGAACTGTGAGAGCTAAGTTTTTCTGTATAATTTCAGAGAAAATTTTCTTGATCTTTCCCTTATCCTTAAATAACTGAGGTTAGATTTCCAGACAACCCTAGAATGTTGAAATGACTCCTTGTATAATTGGATATAGAGAAGAATTAGTTATTTGCTGCAACCTGAGTGTCTTATTATATATTTATGTTGATTATAAACTTTTTTTTAACAAAATACATTAATCACCAAAATGTTTTAGGCATTCTGTAACACACAGAGGTAAAATAACAATCAAGACATAGCTCCTGGTTTTTAAGGAAACAGAGAACAGGCAAGATAGAAATAACTTATAGATACAACAAGTATAGAATATTCAACACTACAGTAAGCACACACAATCAATTTTAAAGATTTATAAAAGAGAGATTGCTTATTTCATATTTTAGGAGCAAGAGAAAAAACAACTAAGCAGAGGTCTAAAAGGCAATACAAAGTTGAGCTGGTCAACAAAAGTTGAAGAGCATGGGAGTAATCAGAATGATTAAGCAACTTACATGTCTACAAAATGGCAGAGCTACAATACAAAGTATATGATATTTCTACAAATACACACTGTTACAAGAAATCTAATGAAATAATAATGGATCAAACAAACATAAATAAAAGAAAAGCAGATTTCAGCTATTAAGCCAACATAGAATTCTTAGAGGATCCATCTAAGGTCCAATCTCCAGAAACAGATGAGAAGGACAGATGTACACAGTCTGCTACCTTACTGGTTCAATAGTTTTCAATATAGCAACTGAAATCTAAGGTTGGTAAGGTCTGAGGTTCAGAGTCTCTCTTTTCCATTTTAATTCCATGACATGAAAAAGAGCTGCGATTGAATCTCCAGACTAGAGAAATTCTGCTTCCTCTCTGGATGAACCCCTGCAGATGCCATTGACTAGAAGATGCTAAACAAAAAAGGAAGTGTTAGCAAGTCCCTAGGTCTACCACATGTATTATACAATGCACATAGGAAGTGCATAAGAGAGATGATAATACATGCTGTGTGGCAGCAGCAACAGCAACTAGAATAGCAGCCATAGACAGCTATGGTACCACCACTATAAATTTGCATAAGATACAATTTTTTTAGATAGATGGCCCTATTTAATTAATCATAGCAACTAGTGAGAAACAATATTTTCATAGAGCATATATTTTCTGTCCTAGCATCCATCTGTATGTGAGACACATTCAACAAAAAGCAGTTAGGAAATGGGCATCAGGCACATAAAAGGTTTATGTTGTTTTTACGAACAAAATTGCTAATTACAAATATTGCACAGTGGGTTTTCTGTTTTAAAGACAGAAATAATTCACTCTGAAGCAATGAAGGCCCCAGAGAAATGGGTTTGCTTATATCCATCCCATTTTAAATTATGAGAAGCCCATGCCACCATTACAGAGGCTTGCACCTGTCCAGGCCATGTCTTGAATATTCACATATACTAGCCAAGTGATAAATCCTATATGGAGAGTCTAGCCAGCCATAGTTTATTTACAGTACTTTAGCTAAATGTCATTATTCTTTGCAAAATTCAGTCAAACAGAAGTTTCTATAGCAAAAAATAGTCTTATTCTTTATTATTTCCAAAAAGGTATGTTTCAGGCCATTTTAAGGGAACAGAAGAATAAAAATTACAATTAAGTAAAAAGTAATTCCCATTGTAAAACATATTTTAAACAATCTTTGCAAAGTTTTTTTTTTTCTTGAAAAGATTTTAAATATAAACTTTTTTTTCCCCCTATTTAAGTGTTCTTTATTTTCTTTACTTGAAACACTCAATTACTTCATTTGGAATGTGGGATTAACTTTCAAACTTACTACTAATATCATTAATTTAGTAGAAAAGAAAAGATCTATTTTCTCTGTTTAATTATTAAAGTTATTTATAAAAGTTCTGGTTTAAAATGGCAACTAAATACCCACTTTGTCTTTCCATCTATAGTAGCATCATACTGACTACCAGAAATTATTATTATAAAAAAAAATCTTAAGATGGATGAAAAAAATAAAGAAACCTTTGTTGATTTAAAAAATGTTAGAATTACTAATTAAGCAAATGAAACCTAATAACAATTTTAGACTGAAATATAAATATAATATCATCCTAAAATTTTAAGAATGAGCTGGAAAAAAAAAGAATAGATAGAAAAGAGAATATTAACTTCTAAACACTGAATCATCAAAAAAACTATACTTATTTTAAGTTATAATGCTAATTATTTAAAAAAAGCTAAATATAAGGAAGAGTGTTTTTTATGCTATATCCATTTGTACATGTGTTCACTGTAAATTAAAACATGAACTAGCTAGCTAGATAACCTTTGGTAATTCTAAAAAAAATGTTGTATGCTGTGTTGCAGTTTACATTTATCTATAGAAAGATGTCTACAATATATTGTTAAAAATAGGAGTCACTAAACAGCATATATACTGTGATTCCAACTATGCTAAAAACAAAAATATAATTTAATAGGCATAATATGCAGTCCAACTGAGGACAATAGCTATAATGGGAAGAGGGACTGATTAGAACAGAATAGTAGAGGGAAGACAGACACACCTCAACTTGGTTTATTGTCTGTGCTTCTGAGACAATGCTGAGTGAAAGTTTTATCCCCAATGGTAAGTGAACAAATTTGTCTCTCCTGAGGAATGCATATGTAAGAACTGTCACTGAGCACAGTTACATAGTATGGAAGATCCACTACTCACATTCTAGTGTCCCCAACCAGCTTTCCACCTTGCAGCCCTTTGCTTCCAGGGTTGTCTCAGCCCAGAGACCACAGCTTTGCTCAGTGTCTACTAGAACCAAGGAGAAATTCACCTTTCCTTTGTCCTTGTCAGATCAAATGGTGGGAGTCCAACAGGTTCCACTGATTCTATCTCTCTCCGTCCTGTCACATCATTCCTATTATCTCTGCCCAGCTCACTTGGACTAGAGAGAGGAAAGTCTCTAGTGAGAAAACTGCATTTTGTATAAGAACAAGATCGACACCCACTTCTCCTATCCTATCTCCCTTTAAAGTTTTTTTGTTGTTGTTGTTTGTTTGTTTTTAATAATTGAAAAAGGGAAATAGCAATGTTTTGTAATAGAACTAAAAAAGCTATCATAGGTAGATATTCAAAATTGCAGGTGACTGACTATTCCTTGACTTTGGAATTTAGAATGCTTTGTGACCTCAGCTCAGGCCTGAGAAAGCTAGAAAAATTCCTTTCTATGCATCTGGTCATAAAGAGAAATAAGATCAACAACTATTATAGTATTCTGATTTAAAAATGATAAGAATGTATTGGGGCAGTAAATATTAGCATGGAGGTTATAGAAGAAATTCAGGTGGTATTTATGAGATCAAATAGGCAGATCTATGTGAGTAATTCAAATGCAGGAGAGGGAGTAAATTAAGAAAGAGAAAGAATCTAAATCTCCAAGGTTTTTGACTTGAATAGCTTCATGGATCACCAACTGAGAAGGTAAATACAGGAGAAGAGGTTTAGTGAAGCAAAGCCCAGACTTTGAGGGGCATTTCAGTTTGACATCTGTGACATACCCTGAAGAAAATGATCAACAGATAGTTGGTCTGAAATTCAAGATGAACAATCAGAGCTGAAGTCCTATTTCAGAAGTCTTATGCATAGATTTAGTGAATAGAATCACAAGGAAAGATTAGAAAAGCTTTTCAGAGAAAGGAAAAAAAAAGTCTTTGTTGTTTGGTGACAATAAACTGATTTTTAAAAGTAAAGGAATGAATAAAGGATGAGATTTCTTCTTTGAAAATTTAAACTCAAATTAATGTGTTGAGTTATTTGATGATCCAGCTTTTACCAGTAGTAGTGAATTCATTGATAAATAAAGCCCTGTGAAGGCAGCTGCTGCCAGACACTCATCTTTGGAATTTTGCTAGAACAGCAAGGAGGGTAGGATGGTCTGGAAAACATGACTCCTGACATTAGAGGAATAAAAACTTCCTATATGCTATATTATCAAGGAAACTGTTAAAGAAAAACATGTCTAATTTGGAACCTAGAAAATGCTATTTTCTTGCTCTTCTTAGTTGGGTTGTTAAAATGTGTCTTGATCATACAAAAAGAAACTTAGTGATAGAGTTAAGCCATGGTCTTGTCCTAGTAAATGACTATAGGCAGAAAAATTTATTAGAAAATGAAAATTTGATTGCCATCCATACAACAATCTCCAGGGCTAAAATAACTGAATGAGGCTTGTACTATCTAGGGAATAATATTTTAGTGGCTGAAAAAGCTGATGTCATCACACAAACATTTCAAGCACCTTTAATCCATAGATCAATAAATTATTACCCTGTCATACTGCATCACAGAGGATGCACAGAAAATAAATTGATTTTATGATTACTCAGTTCAGTCATTATTAAATATTGAACACAGGTATTATGTGATCCTTTTTGCTAATTCAGATGCTATCCTGATTTTTTTGAAGTGTAAAGAGTCAATCAATAAATATGTATTTGTTTGCCAACATTTCTTCTCACTTTCTTCTTCATCCTGCCCTCTACAGCTTTCTGTATATCTAGCAAACAGAATGTGCCAGAATCACAGTAGGACAGAGAAAGAAATCCAAGATAGTTCAGAAATAAGATTAAAACAATTAAAGAATAGGATCTATGAGTATCAAATTCCACAATACACAATATAAATGTGATGGAGAAGCTGTTCCAGGAAGCAAGTTATCATTAAGGCCCTAAGAAGTAGTAATGCCCTTTAAAGAGCTTAAGATAATTTTTAAAGGGCAGAAATAATTTGTATAGGCAGAGAGGAGTAGAAAAATAATCTCTGGCTCACAAGGAACAGAAGGAATTAATGTTAAAGAATTAAAAGAGTGCTTTATTTCCTGTGGGCATATGTGTAGCTGCTCATTAAGAAAAATTATTTTACCAGATGAAAAGTTTCTAATTATTAACTATTTGTACACTCTTTTTAAAAATTAAATTTATCTGGGTGATACTGGTTAATAAAATTTCAAGTGCACAATTCAATAACATATCATATGTATATTGCATTGTTTATTCACCATACAGTTAAATTTCCTTCAGTCACCATATATTTCTACACTCTTTGAGAGAATATTCTTTCTTTGCCTGTATCATAAGCTTGGTTTTTCAGAATTTATTGAAAAGCCCTTTTTCATTTCCTATTCTATATTTACTTCTCAGAGGATTTTACCTACTTCCATAACTTCAACTACCATATTTAGCCTTATTATTCCCAAATTTATACCATAATGATAGGCCTTTTGTGATGCTCCCCATGTCTGTGATAGACCCATATTTCCAACTGCATATCTCTACATAAATACTCCAGTCTACTTTTTGGTTGATTATATACAATTTAATTTATTATGCAACCCCTCACATCTTGTTATCCACAAACTTATAAATGATTCTACCGCACACCCAAAAAATCTAAGAAAATAAACCAAAAGTGATTCTTGCTAGCTCTGACTTTTTCACACTGCATATCCAATTACCACATCCTGATAATTATACCTCACAGTTGACTCAAATAATAACTTCACAATTAACTGAAATAATAACCTATTTATAATACTGTGGGACTCTAGAGCGAAAAGATGTTATATCTCCCATAAAAGAAAAAAATAGCACTTTTTCATAGGGTAAAAGACAGATAAAGCAGCTATTTGTGTTTAATTTTGACCATGAGATTAGTACACAAATGATGATAATTATTAATATTAAAACAATAACTATTTTTAGTAATAATAACTATAATTTATTAAATAGTAAGTACTGAGTTTTGTTCCAAATATATCATGTGTGAGTTTGCTAAACAACAAATAGTGAATATGTGTTGGAAGAGGCTGATGTGCAGACATTTAAAGGAAAACTTTCAAGTTTTCATTAACAATTAGAAGAGAAAATCATTTAGATAAATGTCTGAGGGATTCAACCTATAAAAATAAGAGCTGATAAAACATAGCTATTTATCCTGAATGAAGATTAGTCCCTATATCATTGGAATGATATCCTGAAACAGCAGATTGTTTTTAAGATCAATTAAGACAAATTCAAGTTCTCCATAAGGGAGAACTTTTTAATGGCCAAAGCTTTCCAAAAGTGGAACAGTTGCATGAGGCTGTAGTTCTCCAGTAGTGAAGGAAATGGTTCAGAAGCTGAGTAACTGCAAAGCAAGAGGACACTCAGGGAATTCAAGCATAGACGGGTTTGATCGCCCAGTCAAACTCCCCTGTCTCTGACACACATGCCTCAAAGGTTCTCTCTTTTCTTGATTTATGAGGTTTTACAGAACTTTGAACATTGTATAAATAAATAATACTCTAGGTCTCTCCAAATCACATCAAGCTGCGCAAAATACAAATCTACATACCGCTGAGAAGCAAGGAGAACCATTCTCACCTGGAAACTCCAAGGATAAACAAATACTCTTTGTAGCACTAAATGTCCACCTATTGATATCACTCCCTTTTATACAATTTAATAACTGCTCAACTTACTATTCTTACTATTAAAGAGGATATATTTTGTGTTTGCAGGAAAACACACAGTTGGTAAAAACCAGTGCTCTGTATTTCAGAGGAGTGAAACAGCAAACAGCTGAACTGGACTGTGACTCACTTGTTAGCATTCAATCTGAAAAGATCAATTAATCTCCTCTGAAGGAGTTTCAAGATTCCATAAATCATTCACAGACATAAAAAATGAGTAAGGCACATCTCAATCAGTCATGTATTAAAAAAAAAAAAAACATACTGAGCACCTACCATGTGCTAGCAAAACCTGAGACTGAACAGATGAATAAGGCATGCTCACTTCCGAGGAACTTACAGTATATTGAGCTTATTAGACATGAAAAATTCAACGGTAGCCTAACTTTCTGTAGGCTCATACAAATCTAGGAGGAGAAATTAACTCTGGAGAAAGTGAGCAAGATTTCACAGAGATTACATTTCAACTGGGCTTTACAAAAAAAAGTATTCATTTGTTCATCAATTCATTCATTCTTTCATTCACTCATTGATCTATCTTTCACTTGGCATTTACTATACTCCAGGCATACTCTTAGCTGAGAAAGATAAGGACATTAAAAGACAGTCTTGATTCTAAGGGAGCTCATTGACATAAAAAGAAAATTCAGATACCATGCAAGTGCTCTAATGATACAGAGGAAGAAGACAGGCCATAGTAAGGGGAGATAAATGAATTTCAGAGAGAAAAAAAACTGACATCTGGTTAGTGGTAAATAACCACTGATAATTGTTTACAAGGCCTGGGCTGTTGGGAGAGATAAGAGAAGGGGCGTTCTTTATATGGACAAGAACATATGGTTAAGAAAGATCATATAAAAGGATAACTCAGATGTGCCCAAGTGCAATGAGGCAAAGTAAAAGATGAGGCTAAAATGGAGGCTCTGGTCTACTCCAAGGTCCTTTAATGTTATGTCAAGGTCTTTGAACTGAAAGAAATGACATAAGTAGTTTTTGTTTGCTTTTCAGATAGGCCTAATGGTAGTGTATATAAATTGATTTTCATGACAAGAAAGGGACTAAAGGAAGTTTTTCAGGTACCCATATGTAGACCAACTGGGACTAAGTGTCTATTCTCTATATGAATCACCCTATTGGACCTTACCTCATGGAGACTGATAGCTTAAAGTGGGTTTGGGTCAAAGTTATAAAACTTGCAAACTCAGCAAAAAAGGGTATAATATAAATATAAACAATATAAATAAGATTTTAAAGGGAACACATAATGTACTAAAGGGAAAAATATTTTCCAAATGTTATCACCAAATTCTAAATTCTAAGTATACTGACTAGCCAGGTGTGTTTCCAAATATTCAAGTATTAAATTTAGCCATTTTTTTACTCACTGAAATATAAGTTTATAGATATAAGAAAAATTTCCTTAATAGGGCATTTTTTATTTAATACATTTGTGATTTCTTATTTCCCCTTTAATTCTAACTGCTGAGAGTAATATGTGGTAATGGTCAAAAGATGCACTCATGTAGAAAGTCATTAGTTAATCAGAAGGCTAACATTGAACAGGTTAACATACAAAATTAACTGTGTCAAAAAAACCCTTATGGCTTTAAGAAAAAAAATCACAGTAAACCTAGAATACTTTAGATAAACATCTCATTAAACACAGATTAACTCTCAAAAGCAGACAATTATTAGAAAGAATGCCAAAGATCATTAGAGATTTTGATAAAGACCACCACCCAGAATATTCAGCTGCAATATACCTATGATATGGAATACGCAGCCAAAAATGATGGCATCCAATGAATTGGCTTAGAGATTTTTGCAGAATGATGTCATATCAAGGACTCAAGTTTTTGAATAAGAGACATAGGTTCAAATATAATAGTTAATTTCACTGTTTTTAATACAGACTTCAAGATGAAATAGAAAGCATCCTCACTTTGCAAATGGAAAAAAAAACGGAGTCTTGGATAATAATTGCATGTTCCAGGTCAAGAATACACAGTTCATTTAAATTTACAGTTAAGAAGACATATATATTGCTCTTTTTATATGTCTGACATTGTGTTTAGGCCTTTCTAATTTATATTACCCTTATAACAACTCCATGAGGTATGCACTAATGATCTCCATTTTAAAGATGAATAAATCAAGGTATAGAAGTTACATGCATTAACTCGTTTAGTTCACATACTCATACACACACACACACACACACACACACACACACACACACACTCACAACCACCACCACCACCACCTTCACATCGTGAGAAATCTTGTATCCTCTTTTTCCTGATGAGAAAATTGTGTCACTGGGAGAGTTAACCTCCCCAATATAACATAACTAGTAAATGATAAAACTAGGCTTATAGTGCAGTCTCATCACAGAGCCAGACAGACCTGCAGCCCATTTCATAGTGTCTCAGTAGCTTTCAGTAGTATCTGCATAAAACATCTTCTAGGACTTCCACAATTTTTTAAACCAGTTTTCAAATAATGTTTAGAAAAGAAGTCCTCATTAATGTCTTTTAGAATTCATGTAATATTTTACAAAAATTTTGTAGTGGTTTTTTTTGTCAGAAAGACACCTTAAATTACATTGTAATACTGCTAGGATAGTTGTTTATTAACAGAGGAAACACATTACAAAAAGGGGAAGGAATAAGAGGTGAATGCCAGCTTCATAAATTTTGCAACATTAGGTGTCCTGTCAATATCTATTTTTTAAATGCCTAAAAGGATGGTTAAGTTTGCCTAAATTCATATATTTATTAGATCTGTCAACCAGCTCTTCAGCAAATATGAGTGTCCCTACCATAAACATTGTACTTATTGTTATAATTTCCAAAATGACCAATAATCACAAATGGCCTGATTATCATTGCAGGTTAAGGAAGAGAAAAGCATTTTTTCATTAATATGAAACTGTAAAGAGAAAAATTTTCCAAAAAAAAACATAAAACACTGTTTTTAATTATGTTCAAAGTGATCCAACGGCAATTATTTATATAGATTCTCTATCCATACAAACTATGACAAAGCCATACTCCATTCTTAGTGTAACTAGCACAGCCAAATAAAAAACAGCTCTGTCAAATCTACAAATCTACACAGGAGATGAGAATAGTACCTAGGAGGCTTAGAGTAGAAGTTTCCCATGATCTCATTTGGGGTTTATAACAACGCATGTGGGATGAGCTTTATTATACTCATTTAATAGAAGAATAACAGATTTGAAGAGGCTAAGTTATTGGTCTAAGGTTACAAAACTAGTGAGACAAAATTCAAATTATACCTGCAGACACTAAAACCAGTCTTCTTCCTTACTTTGTAGCAGTGCCTGGGCAGAAAGGATATGTTGTGACCTCCTAGTAAGCAGATGAGCAATTTCTTATATTTATTTCATAGACTCCTGTTTTACTGTCCTCTTATTCATTCTCTCCTTTATTTTCTAACACTTAGTTCAGTTGCTTGCAGGAGGTCTTCCATAAGGTAGTCTTAACATAAGAGAAATATTTAATCTAAGGTTTTGGCTATATAATATTTGTCATTATTATCAAGAAAGACAACTTTTTACCATTAATTTTTATATTTTGTACAGTCAAAAATAGGGTTCAACTTGGTAATGGGATCCTAGGACAAAGTGTTCCAGAGGGAGTAAATTCAAAAGGTGTTTGCTCTAGTTTGCACCTGATTAACTACCCTTGTAATGAGCACAGAGTACAATGAAGTTTAAGTACCTCTTTAGGTGCTTTTAAAAAGTTGATTCTGGTATAGTTAAGCCCATCCACGCAAAGAGGGGTAAATTAAACCACATGAAAATAGTGTCTTTATTTTTTGTAAAGTTGATCTACTCTTGCTGTTTATTACCCACCTGAAGTCATAAGTTTGTGCTTGCTATGTAAATTATGATTCATGTGGAATGCAAGCACCACACAGGTGTTATTAGCAACTGAGGAAGAACTTCTATAAAGGGGGATAGATGAGGATGGGGCTCAGATTTTTTTAAATGGAATGTTTCCTCAGACAAGCTCTGAACTTTAGTGAGGTTAAATGGAAAGCTCAAGATTCTCCTGCTATAGATCATTGGTGTCCTGTGTGCCAGAGAGGAGCCTCGGAAAGTGACAATCTATCAATCAGCAACATTGTCTGACAATTTGCTAAGAGGAATCTCATCTATTTTTATGTTTTATCACATTCTCCGTATAATGGTAATTTTAATAGAGAGTGTGATTCAAAGGATTTGCCTCAAGTCACTAAATGTTTCGGTTTGGAGTATACTCTCCAAGGTTCTATTGCAGCAATGCCCCCAAGAGCTAACACTGATTTAAGCATGTGGAACAATCAGTATATCAACCCCTTGCTCTATCTTCAGTTTGTCAAGGTGTGATTATCTTATTGTGTATTTTACCTGATGGGGCCAGTATCTCTATAGCCTCATCAATCTTTCCTGAAATATTCATTCATTCATTCATCTATCCATCTATCCCTCCACTCATTCATTCATCCATTCATTTATTCAAGAATGTTGATTAACTTTCTACTGTATGTATGGCATTTCGCTGGGCAACAGAGATGGGAAAAAATTGCTCATCACCATGAATTTAATCTCTAGTAGCAAGAATGTTCAGTGCAATCAAGTGTTGCAGGTGATTAAAAGAAATTGAATGGTGTGACACAGGAAGGAGTTAGGGGTGATGGCAATGTTCATTTCTTTCTGGGCAAAGAAAGTGACTAAACTTCTTAAGCTGAACATCGAAGATGACTGTTCATGATGTAAACGGAGGAGTGCAAATTAAGTGTTCTTCCTCAACAAAAGAAATAGAAAGATCAAAAGCATAAAGGTGTGAATTTATTTGATGTATTTGAAAAATGGATCTAGGCACATGGCTAGAAATAACAATAGCTAACATTGATCTACATATTCCAGATACAGTTCTAAGCACTTTATATATGTTAATCTATTTAAAAATTCACATGCTCTTTATGACCTAGGTATTATTATCAGCCTTAGTTTTACAGAGGGGTAAACTGAAAGTTGGGTATCTTGCCCCCGATAACACAGCTAGTAAGAAAAAGAAGCAAAATTTAAGCCAGGTAGCTTATTTCAGAGCAATGTTCTCAAACTTGATGCTGTGTGCTGAGGAAGAGACTTACAGGTCATGTCAAGGACTTTGGCAGAATGCCATTTGTGGATTTAATCCGAAAGATGCCACCATCCAATTTTAATTTTAGAGGGAAAAAACACACCATTACTGCAGCGTGGCACAGGAAACAACTAGTCAAGAAAAGCCTATTTTAACAGTCCATGAAAGAACTTCTGAGGTTTCGAATTATAATGATGATAAGAAAAATGGAGCAGGACAGATCTAAGTGTTGGTAAACAGATCAGATTGAGGGTAGGTTGTAAAGAATGAGGGTAAAAGGAAAGGAAGTTGGCACACAAGTTTTTGGCATGGATCACTAAGCATAAATAAATTCTCTGATACATTTTCAAATGCAGCAATTGTAGTCACTGTGATATTTTCAGAATTGATGAGGACACTGTCAATATCTCACCTTACAACACAACTCAGAAATACACCCACTTATGCTTGTGATATACGAATTAAGTACTTTGCACATCTGGAGGAATTCATTCTTTATGCATTAAGTTTCTTTCACCACACTGTGTTAAGTTTTTTTCCCCCTCTGTAATATATACAGAATATTTTCTGTAATATATACAGAAAATAATTCTCTCCCATCAATCTCACAAAACCTGCTCATCATGCTTTTAGCTCTACAATGACCTTTTCTTATTGCCTGAGTAATGCCTGCCTAGCTCATTTTGTAACAAATACAGATTGTTTTTTTTCTCTCTTTCTGTCTGTTGATGAGCTGATTAATAGCAGCACAAGTGGCTGCTCCTTGAGACTAATTAATCACCTGTCATAATTGTTCTGCAGTTAAAAAACTATTAATCTGAATGCTAGTCAGAGTGAAGGTTGACAGGGTTAGAAAAGAGAGGATTGTTGCTGTGAAATTAGGGCTAAGCTTTTGCTAAAATGCCCCTTCTAAAAGTCAGAAGATTGTCCTGTGTTTGAGGAAGAGTCTCTTAAGAGCTTTGTACATATGAAAGATTAAGGGATTGTAGGTCATAGCATGCTTATTATTTAACTATTATAGTGTGCCACATAGAATAGTATTATAATTAGCGCCATGTAAATAAGCAGGTGGCAATGATCTGCGAGTTGTGGGTCAAAGCTTGTATCTGGAAAGGGAGGTAACTCAAAAGACACAGAAGGTATCAAAAGAAAGTGTTTCACTGAATGCATGGAGACTAGAGAAAAAATTACAAAAATACTCTGCCCTTCTAAACACATGAAAGCAATAGAAAAGAGAAATGTGAAGTAACAGGACACATTTTTACATTATTTTCTGTTTCTCCTGCCCATTGATGAGGCTGGAGAAGGTTTAGCAATAATTAACTAGGCAATTGAGCACAAAAATGAGATTTGCTTCTGAGTCCCAAAGAGGCTGCTGCTGTTCACATCTGAGGTGTGGGGCAAGTGAGGGAGTAGGGAGGCATGCAACAGAAACTACCTCAGATACAGAACCTGACTGGGAGATAGTCTTAACTTTCTATGTTAAAGGAGGTGATATTTTTTTTAAATTAGGATTTGGAAATAATGGAAGGGGTAATTTTCAGTTCTCTATGTGCCAACCATTGAACATTACAGTTCTGTTATATTATCAGGTTATCTTCTGATATCACGTTAGCTCATGTCATATATGAGTTTGTTCCCTATTCTAGATAAAATTAGGGTGTTGAAAAGAGAATACTTGGGGAACTTTCAGAAGCATAAACTACTGTGGGTTTCATTAATATTAATTTTGTTAATATGTCTATAATTATTAGTACTAATAAGACCTATTATCAAGACAGGCTAGTGATAAAATGAAAATTCTATCATCTTGGCCACTATGTCTCGATGTTTTAGTGTGTTGGTGTATTGTAAAGGTACTTCTTGTGCTTCATTTAACAATAGTTTAACCCTATTGATTGTGCTACCTAATAAGAGACTTTAAAGAGATTCTTTTTTTTTCTCACTTGTTCCAATTAGGTGAGAATCTCCTGCATATCATCTGTAGCAATTGGTTTCCAGGTTTTATTTATCTACTGAGGAGACACCTGACATATCCTATGATATATGTTTGTTCCTTCTACCTATTTCTGTTTCCATGAACCATCAACCAATTATATTAAGGTCTATCTATCTGGCTCTCAAGTATACTGCCTTCTCAATTCTCTCCTCTATTTACCCTTTTTGTCTTTATTATATAACAATAATATTAGTAATATATTAATTCCAGACTAAGTATTTTGCTTGCCTTAAACTCATTTAAGCCTAAATGGTCTAAGGATTGGAGCAGGTCATTGGAAAAAAAAAAATGGACTGCAAGGAGGGGAAACAGCACACATGTTTACAGACAGTATAAAACGGAAAGTGAGAACACAGATTCTTGGTATAAGGCTTTCTATGTTTAAATACTGAGTCTTTCTCTTACTCATTCAGTTGCTTAGATAGTTATTAAACCTACTACTTCATTTGTAAACTGAGCACAAATTGATCTGTGTGTCTGTTTTTATGCCAAAAGAAAAGAGGGGTTGAGGCTGGGTGGAAAAGGTGAAGGGATTAAGTACAAATCTGTAATTACAAAAAAGTTATGAAGATGTAAAATAGAGCATAAGGAATATAGTCAATAATATTGTAATAACTATATATGGTACCAGGTAGGTACTAGACTTATCAGGGGCATCACTTCATAAATTATATAAATGTATAACCATTATGCTGTACACCTGAAACTAATATAATATTTAATGTCAAAAATTTGAAGTTAAAGCCTTTATTTGAAAGTAAGAATATAAAAAACTAAGAAGCTTTTAGGAAATTAAATAAAATTGGTTATAAGCATGAAAAAAAATTTGTTTTCATGGACCATCATAGATATTTAGTTTACAAAATATTAAACACTGCCACAAAGTCCATAGTAAACACTTAAATGTTGAGAACTAGAATTAATTTAAAAGTCGAGCCTTGCCACACACCACTAGAAACCACCCTCTGATTTGACACCAATCAACAGCATTTGTTCTTTGTATTATGTACAAAGCCCCACCCCCCCATCATCTGGATCCAACATAAAAACCATCCTACACTTTAGTCATATAGGATTAATATATGGGCTTCTCTAAACATATTTGTTATGGGTTGAATTATGTCTCCCTGAAATTCATATGTTGCAGTTCTAACCCTTCTCCACCAGTACCTTATAATGTGAGTTTACTTGGAGATAAGATCCTTACAAAAGTAATTAAGTAAAAATGATGTTATTAGGGTGGACCCCAGAACAGTAAGATTGGTGTCCTTATAAAAAAAGGCAATTTGGAAACAGAAATCCACAAGGGAGAATGCTACTTGATAAAAGCAGAGATAAGGTGATGCTTCTACAAGCTAGGAAACACCATAAATTGCCAGAAAACGACCAGAAGCTAGGGGAGATGCTAGAACAGATTCCTCCTTGCAGCTCTATGAAGAAATCAACCCTGCCAACACCTTGATCTCATATTTGACCTCCAGAACTGTGGGACAATAAATTTCTGTTGTTCTAAGTCACCTATTTTGTTGTACTTCATTATGGCAACTCTAGTGAACTAATACAATATTGTATCATTTTTCTTTCTACACTTTTTATCTCTCTCTCAAATATTATTCTTTCTTACTGCAGAAAATATATTCTTCCAAATACATATCAACCACCTCTCAGAGAACACTCAAGTAGGAGTCTTCTTTTAAATACCATACTACAAAGTCAAAACTGAAGTGAGAGAATTCGGGACACTTAGAACATATTGCTAGTATCCAGATATTAATTTTATAAAATATTAATGCATATAATTTTATAGAATTGATCTATTTTAAAGGCAAAGGTTCTTGGGGGTAAGGAGATCTGGTCTTTGTACAATATATTTCTTTCCCTCTCTGCTTTGTCTTACCTTGGTCTCAAAGTATCTCATGCTATACAAGGTTTGGCCATTTATAGATTCCCAAAGACCAGCTTCTAGTCATATAAAAAGAGAAAATCTAAGTCTGCCACTGTTTAGCTATTTAAGTGAGGCTGCCCGAATTGAAATCCATTTGAATGACAGCAGATGTCTAGTAATCATACTTAAGCTTATTAGTGAACCACAAATATAAGCAATGCATTTTTCATCAATGGCTCAGTTATTCTGAACCAAATGTTTTTGAGATGTGACCTATAAATTACACGTTCAAGAACACCAAGATTTAACAAAAAATGTATTATGATTAATGGTCTGGTGCCAATAGAATTAATGATTTTTTATTAAAAAATACTACATTCATGAGTCTTGGTCATGAATGCATAAGAGATTCCAATAAACCATTTATCATTAATAGATTACTGTTTTATATACAAATCTGAGTACGTCTAACATGTAAGTTGAACCTGAATGTAAGGAATTCTTCTAAACTCCCTGAATATGCTTTCATAGATACCAAGCAGGAATGATTGGCACCTTTTCCCATGCTCTTAATTGCCTTCAAGATAAAGTCAAAATTCCTTAAAATGGCTGATTTTCTGCACCTATCTATTTCACCAACCCTCATGTTTTTTGGTCTTTTTTACCATATAATACTCCAGATATTTTAGTGAATATGCCATTCTGTTTCACATTCTTGCCCCTTCATAATTTCTGCTCTCCTGCCCTGGAACATTCTCTCACTATTCAGTTCACAACCTCTTTTCCAGGAAACCTGTACTGATTACTTGGGCAAGTTGATGTGTTCTTTCCTTTTTACCTTCATTTATCTCACAATTCTGGCATTATAATTACTCTTTATCAGTCTACTTCTCCAGTAGACAGTAAGATTCTTGTATACAGGGATTTTGTTTTGATCATCATCCTATGTTAAATACCCTACCTAACAATTATACATACTGACCTTTCAGCATATGCATGCTTTTGTCAGTTCAGGCTCCTATACAAATGTAGACTGATGACTTAAGCAACATATATTTATTTCTCACAGTTCTAAAGGCTGGAAAGTCCAAGATCAAGGAGGCAACGGATTTGGTATGTGGTGAGGGCCTGCTTCTTGGTTTATAGACAGTAATCTTTTTTGCTATATCCTCACACGGCAAGACAAAGAAGCTCTACATTATTTATCCTTTTAAAATGACAACAATTTCATCATGCGGGCTTCATCCTTATTACCACATCAAAACTTCATTATCTTCCAAAAAGTCCTACTTCCAAATAGCATGACATTTCAGATTAGGCTTAAACATATGAAATTTTTAAGAAGACACAAACAAACATTTAGTCTATATCAATGGTTGAGTGAACAAATAAGTTAGTTAATCAATAGAACAGAGAAGTAAATTACTGGAAATATAAACAGATAAATTGCAAAGAGATAATTTTTCTAAAATAATGTCTCTGTTTTCCTCTTGTTGTTGTTGTTGTTGTTTGGTACAGAATGAACTATGGTTATATTGATGGAGCTGCTAGAATGCAACCAACGGTATATGTACAGAAAGTTTTATTGAAGCTAGAGAGCAAGACTGTCCCTAGAGCCTATTCTTTGAGAAAATGGTGGTCTCCATGATTAGAAAGAACAGAACAGGGCCTAAGTGGAATAAAAATGAGGTCTCTCTCTGTCTCCTTCTCCCTTTCCCTTTAAGACAGGACTAAGAAAGAACCAAAAGAACTGATCAGGACTCTTGGGTTTGTGCTCTATGCTGAGTCATATCAACACCTTGCTACTCCTGCAGAGATAATTTCATATTAGGGAGCAAGGGAACCTGTAAGTCTATCTCCTTTCTTTGGAGTTCATGGAGAAAGTGAAGTTTTCATGGAAAATGGAAATAATTTGAATATGATGGAAAACACAACTACATATGTATTTGATAAGTAATTTTTTCCTCTTAATTTTTTTGTCAATGTTCCTATTTTTATAAAGTCTTTGGTAATGACATTTTGAAAGATACAGATCTAAGCTATGCAATGGGCTCTAAAATGAACCTGGGAAAATTTCTAAAATGGAAAGTCTTAGTTCATGTGATATATGAGAAGAACCCAAGAGTTACATAAACTTCATGAGAACATAATCAGATATTCTTGGTTTAGCTGACTTTAAATGTAGATGTCTCCTTTCATAGCTATATTTCAGTTTTATATCTTAAGAGAAGCCATGTCTACTAATAAATGCCTTCAGGATTATCGTTGGCATAGTTCCTGTCACAGTTTAGGCACTCATCAGTATAATATGTGAATGATAACTGTGGCTGTAAAATTCTGGAGAACTTTCTTAATCATTCAGGAACTAACAAAAAATATTTTTAAACCATTGTTTTAAATAACTGAAACTGCCACTCAACCAATGATACCAAGGATAAAAGGAAACAATAAAAATCATTAAATCATTGTTAAGTGTTCTAATCCCAATATTTTCCAGGTCACTATGGTTAATAACTTAATATTTCTAAGCCTCCATTTGATTAAGAAGGGGAAGTAAAATTTATTCTGCCTATATTAAAGTTCATTGCAAAAATTGAATGAGATAAATTACCACCTTGAGCTAACAATAAACCTAATTGTTAAATTAACATTTGGAGCAGATATGGCTAACTGACTTTAAAGATTCATGTTCCTTTTCTATAGTGTAGAGGTGTTCTGGGGTTTAACTGCCCAAACAAAAACTGCAGGTCCTATTTCCCTTACATCAAAGTGGGATTAAATGAACATTACATTCTTTTTGCCAGTAGAATGTTAATGGGTGTGATACATGCCACTTCTTGACCTCAGTGTTTAAGAAGCAGATATGATTTCTCTACATTTCATCTCTCTGTCAGGCTGATATCAATGTCATTGTTAACCTTCAAGCCACTATTGTCAAAGGAAAGTAGTATAATCTCCATCACTCTGGATCACTGAATGATTTCACACAGCAGAGCCTTATAACTTTCCAGGAACATTCAATTAGATAAGCAAGAAAAAATTTCATTATGTTAAGCACTGAAATTTACAGATTATAATAGCAGTTTTCATTACTCTAAGTAGCCTAACTATAACTTGAGAAGAAATACTGCCTCAACAACAACCTCCAATACATGATGTTGGCTTAGTGGCTAGGTGGTGGGCATTGTGGTGAGCATTAAGGAAACAGAGCAGTTTGGAAAGATGTAGAATACCATTTTACTGTAACAAAATACTTGGGAAAATAATGTGCACTCTGGTCCTATAGTTCTAGAGAAAATGGTTAGATTAAGCCATAATGTTACTAATTGTGGCTACTACTAGCTCTCTAGAGTATTCTGAAAAATAAATTCAAGCAAAGACTGGATGATTTTTCAAGCAGAGATCAGTTGAATTAGAGAAAGTATAGAGAATAAGGGCTTCAAGGATTAGAAAAGTTTATTGCTTCTGGGCCCTCCAATAGCAAGATCTACTGTTGTAAAGACTTCGTGCAACAAACCACTAAGTCTCTTCAAACTAAATAAAGTGCCTCAGCTCTGTTGTAAATACACATTAAGAGCAGTACATCCCATGTAAGTATATCCTTTTAGATGATTTCAAGAGAGGTACTTACTCTTGAGTTTGGAGACAGAGACATAGATGAGAAAGTCAAGAAATAAAGCAGATTTACTATAGACTAGTGACTGCTATGTTTCTCTTATTACTTTATTTTCCAAATGAGAACCTTTAATTTAGTTTTTCTGTAGTGCACATTGGGTTATGAACGAACAGATGACTTATCATTAAGCTCATAGTTTTACAAATAGTGAAGAGTTATATCTGACCTAATGGAGAAGATTATGATTACTAGAGATTTAGTCTTTGAGATGAGTAGAAAATTTATATACATTTGAGAATTTCTCCTCCTTCTTCTTTCCCTACCCCTTCTTCTTTTTGGTGGGGAGAAAGTTAATGAAGATGCTCTATGCTTAATAAGAAGTGTGTATAAGGAAATTTGATAATCAGAGGGACAAACCTTAGTGTAAATTATATATATATATATATATATTTTTTTTTTTTTCTCCTGAGAAGAAGATTTCCAGTGAAGAACTATGTCTCAGAAGATGTTTGCATTAAGGCAGGGCCATCAACTTCTTCTCACTATGGGACTGTAAAGTATGAGTGTCAATTCTAGCCCAAGGTAATTAAAAAGTGTTTGTGTAGGCCTTACCTTGTTCTTTACTCATTTACAAATTAAAAGTCTAATGGTAAACAGGGTAGATGCAGAAGATACAGAGGTGAATATAACCTAAGTCCAGTGAAAACTGTCCTACCACCTGACTCTGGAGATACAGGTTCAGTTCTCCTGGGGTCTTCTCAGGCTATATCATCCACTTCCCCCTCAGTCCAAACACTTGCATCATTCAAGTGTTAATTTGTACATTTGGAATTGCAGTGACCAATTTGAGAAAATTTTGACATGAATGAGACTATTCATTTGGGATAAATTTGAGAAGAAAAAAAGAATGAAAAAAAATCTCATGAAGAGATTCACTATCCTGTTGCAAAAAAAAAAAATTACTTTATATATTAAATGAGACCATTCTCTTTTATTCACATACTTCTGGAATTAATCAATATCAGATTGTTGCTTGAATGACTTAATGGAGGGCCTGAGTTGTTATTTGAGCCAGTTCTAGAAACAATTTTTGGGGGGTATGTTTGCTAAGATGTGTTTTCCTACTTTTAAATCTACTTTCCCTGCTGAAGGAAGAAAATAAACCTTTTAGGGTAATAGTTTTACACACAAAAAAATGGTAAATCAGAAGAAAATGTTTAATTATGAGTTTGAATAATAAACTTTGATCCTAGGTAATGGACAAGAAGAAAAGCTAGAAGCTTGGAGTGTTGCATACTATTTCAAGAATCTTTTAAAATTTGGTTTATAAAATTTTTATAAATTTATAAATTATATTAAAAATAATTTGCTATTTTTCTAACAATAAATTTATTTGCAAACCAGTTATAATGATTTAGCTGAGTTTAGAAAACAACATATACAAATTGGTTTAGCACAGTATTTTAGTTAGTACAATACATAGTCTTAATTTTGCATGATTTAAAGGTGGTAAATCAATGACTAAATAAAAATGATATAGGTTAGTTACTGTAAATGTAAAATAGTGTACATGATCTGTCCATTTGTTTGTCAAGGGAATTGATAATAATAAATACAATACATTATATTATTTGGTATGCTGATACAATTCACTTTAATTCTAAAGGTGAAAGCTTTAAATATGTTATCTATTTGTGTGTACATGTATATACACATATGTGTATGTGCATATCTGACTATATTAGTCTGCAGGGGCTGCCATAACAAAATATGATATACCATGTGGCTTAAACAGCAGAAATTTATTTTCTCATAGTCTTGGAGGCTAGAAAATACAAAACAGAGGTTACAACAGGGTTCAGATTAGAATGAAAGCTCTCCTCTTGGCTTGCAGATAGCTAGCTGTCTTCCTGGTAGAAAAAAAACAGTGTTCCGATGTCTCTTATAAAGACTACTAAGTCTATAAGATTAGGGTCCCACCCTTATGATCTCGTTTAACTATAATTACTCCCTTACTTCAAATATAGTCACATTGAGGGTAAAGGTTTCAATATATGCACTTTTTTGGGGGTGGGTGCAATTTAGTCCATAGCAATCTGAATATATACATATAAAATATACTTAAAAATTTTTTGTTCTATATTATTGAATAGATGATATTTAAATTGAATAAAATTAAATCTTTTTCTATATGACTAAATAAATTATTCTGAGCTTAGATTGCTGAACTATAACATACTATATTTATGTATTTTTAGCATAGTTCTGAATCAATCTAACAACAATAAAAAATCTTTATTGTTGAAGCAAAATTTCTAATGATCATAGTTTCTCACTGTTGTGTATTTTTAAAAAAATATTGCCTGTAACTCTATCTTGCCTTCAAATACCAATGGCTTTAATCTTGCTTTGTCTTCTTTGACGAACTCTTATTCAAATGCCAAATTCAGAATAATAAAATGGTTACAATGTCTTTTATGCCAAAGCTATATTTTGTAACACAAAGATTTCCTTTTTACTTGTAAAAGAAATGACAATAGAAATGATTAAGGTTTGTCATTCTCCAAATTTTTATTTATTAAAAAGCATTGTGAGGAATTCTTTTATTTACCAACATAGAATAAAAGAATATCTGACAGATCCAAAGACCAATTCAATTTCCTGAATTATTACATAATTAAAACTACTAATATAAATGAATCAAATAATTATTTAATATATTAATAAAAACATAATCATGCTTAAATATAAAGTCTGGTACAGTAATTGTTTCCAAGTTGATTTTGTCTCTAGGTTTCACCATTCTTATTAAGCAGGACAATCAGAATAATTTATAGAATAAATCAAAAGGCTGTGGAGATTTCCAAGGTTCTTACTATTTGTAATATGTTCTTACTCCCACTAATCATTTACTTCATTCTTATTAATTAATTCTATATTATACTACAAGAAAGGGTTGCACTCTCTTCCATTCTGATACTATTGGTTAACATAATAGATTAGCCAGGGTTACTCTGTTCACCTTAACAATACAGCAGAGATCAACTGAATGTAATTGTAAACCAATTGATAGGGAAACTTTAAATACACAGCCAAAAATCTGTCTAGTATATATCCTACTTGCCTTTTAACAATATTAACAAAACTTTAAAGGTAAGGCAGGAACGGAAGCCAAAATCTTGATGAGCTTTATATTACCTACAAAAGGATTCTATACGATCCCCCTAGAAATAGACTATGAATTTGTTTAGGTTATCATATACCTATTCTCAAAATAGAATGAAATTTTGTCTTGTCTGACAGCTACAGCTTTAACAGTACAACAAAGAAAAAGGATTCTCTGACTTTTATCTCTGTGTGTTATGTGCCATTGAGTTGGCTCCGACCAATTCCTGCTGAACCTATGGGTGAGTGATGTCCACAATGCCCTCTCTTCAACAGTTCAGTATATCTCATGTAAACTCAGGTCCATGGCTTCTTTTATGGAGTCAGTCCATCTCCTATTTGATCCTCCTCTTTCCTTGTTGCCTTCTAGTTTTCCTAGCAGATTATCTTTTCCAAAGAACTCTGCCTTCTCCTGATGTGCCCAAAGTAGGACAGCTTCAGTTTTGTCATTTTGCCTTCAGTGATATTTTGAGTTCAATTTGTTCTAGGATCCACTTGTTTGTCTTTTTGGCAATCCAAGGTACCCAAAGAACTTTTCTCCAACACCATATTTTAAATCAATTGATCTTTTTTCTATCAGCCTTCTTTATTGTCCAACTCTAACATCTGAACATAGTAATTGGGAATACGAGGATGTGGGTTATCTTAGACTTGGACTCTAATGACACACTTTGTTCTTGATGATACTTCCTAATTCTTCCATTGCTGCCCTTCCAACTCTAAGAATATTCTTGATTTCTTGAATCAAAGCAAGCAAAATTTTAAACAATTTCAATGTCTTCATCATTTATGCTAAAGTTGCGCATTTCTTCTGTAGTCATGATTTTTGTCTGCTTGATATTCAGATGCAGTCCTGCTTTGGTACTTTCTTCTTTCATTTTCCTCAGAAGTCATTTCAAACCATTGCCACTTTCTGCCAATAAGATTGTGTCATCTGCATATCTTAAGTTATTAATATTTCTTCCACCAGTTTTTATTCCTTTTTCTAAGTCAAACCCACTTTTTTGCATGATATGTTCTGTGTACAGATTAAACAAATAAGGAGATAAAATGCATCCTTGTCTGACACCTTTGCCAATAAAAAATAATTTTGTGTTTCTATATTTATGTCTGACAGTGACTTCCTCTCCATAATACAGGTTACACATCAGGACAAGTGTACTGAGGCATGTCCATTTCTCTCAGAGCAACCTACCTAAGATCAAATTATCTAACGATGGAAACACTCACTTCATTAAAGCTGTTTTTAGGTAACTTTGGAAGGCACTTCCTCTAATTAAAAACTCTACTGCCCATTTAGTATTCAGGTAAGATAAAAATGACAAAATTAATCCTCAAACCTAAATTAATAGGCTTATACCCAAAATAACTACAAACATATATTCATACAATGTTTGCACATGAATGTTCATAGCAGCATTATTTGCAATAGCCAAAAGGTGGAAAAATGTAAATGTACATCAGTGGATAAATATACCAGAATCAAATATGATATATTCTTACAATGAAAACTTATTCAGCCACAAAAGGAATTAAGTTCTGACACATGCTACAATGTGGATGAACCTGAGAAACATTATTCAAAGTAAAAGACATTAGATACGTATTATAAAAGGCCACAAATTATATGATTTTATTTACTAGAAATATTCTAGAATAGGTAAATTCATAAAAACAGAAAGCACATTAGTGGTTGCAAGGGCTGAGAAAAGGGGGAATGGGGAGTGAATGCTTAATGGGTATGAGGTCTCAACTCTTGAATTCCCTTGGTCTAGTTTAACCTTTGAACTTAACTACAACAAAGTTACCACTTTTGGAAGTCCATCTACTCTGTATGAACTGAGAGTGCTACCTATCTGGAAGCACTTCAACCATTTCTAAACACCATATTACGAAATAATGTAATTGTTACAAAGGATTCATGTAATACACTCAGTTTTACTACTGACATATAAAAATAGCTTTTCATCAACATCTTAAATATAAAACAAAATAACAAGAATAATAATAAGAAGAACAACAAAAACAAACCTATTTACCATTTTAAAGCCAGAGACTTTATCTTTTGGAAAAGACCCTAGAGAAAGATCATCTTGGAGCCTCAAGAGGTACTTTTACCATCTTACTCAGTATTGGAACCCCAGTGCCCATGTGGATCTGAACCCCAGTATTAGTCTAGGGAATCTATACATCATCAGTTAAGGAGATACAAAACAACTTTTAATTGCTAAAAGAACGTTCCAAACGAAGACTCAAACTAAGGATTTTTAGGAATGCTTAAACCTAAATTAAGTAGATAACACTCCACCTACCAATTTAAATCATCAGAGAAATGCAAATCAAAACCCTGATAAGATATTATCTCATTCTTATTAAGATATTTGTTATAAAAAAAGATAAATATAAGAAGTGTTGGCAAGGATTTGGTGAAAAGGAAAACTTTGTAAACTGTTGGTGGAAAGGCGAATTAATACAGCCATTATGGAAATTGATGTGGAGGTTCCTCAAAAAATTAAAACTGAAACTATCATATAATCTATCAATTGTACTTTTAGATATATATCCAAAAAAGAGAAATCAGGATTATGAAGAGATATCTGCACTCCCATGTTCATTGTAGTGTTATTTACAATAGCCAAGATATGGAAACAACCTAAATGTTCTCTGACAGATAAATGGATAAAGACAATGTGGTGTAAATATATACAAAGGAATATTATTCAGCTTTAAAAAAAGAAAAGAAATCCAGCCATTTACAACAACATGGATAGATCTAGAGGCCATTATGCTAAATAAAATCAACAAGACACAGAAAGAGAAATGCTCCATAATCTCAGAATGTACAACAGTCACATTCATAGAAGCAGATAGTAAGATAATGGTTGCCAGGGACTGATAGAGCGGGTAATGTAGTGATGTTGGTCAAAGATTGCAAAGTTTCAATTACATCAGATGAATAAATTCTAGAAATCCAATGCACAGCATGGTAAAGGTAACCAACAATACTATATTGTATAATGAACATTTGTTAAGAGGGTAGATCTTAATTGTTTTCAACACACTGAGAAATGGTAACTATGTGAGATGATGAGTATATTAGCTTCATTGTGGTGATACTTTCACAAAGTATACATATATCAAAACATCAAGTTGTAAACTTTAAATATAGACAATTTTTTATGTCAGTGATATCATAATAAAGCTGTTAAAAAATAAAACTGCATTATATTTAGTATAATTTTGAAATGTAGCCAAACTACATAAATAAATAAGGATTTTATTTCATGTTGTATGTAAATTTTTCAACCTCCAACCTCATTGCACCAAAATGTGGTATCAACCAAAGTATGTCCAGATTAGCAGTACTTGATAACATTTCAAAACAAGAGAAAAAATAAATGTATTAACTTGTCTCAATCCCAAACAGTAGCCCTCTTAAAAGATCCTACTTAAACTATTCAAGTCTATATTTAGAAAGCCTATAAATACCCATCTTAATTTCCTTTTTTGAGACAGTACTAAGACCATATGTGGTGCTCTTACTTCCTATACAGGTTTAAAATAACTCATCTTTACTTGATAAACAAGTTTATCAAGCATAGTAGCTTACTGTCTATGCAACAGCTACTATGAGATCTCTAATAAACATTTGACATTTAACATGCCTAAAACAAAATTATTTCACACCCACCTGTTTTCTCTCACATCTTTATTCCCTATCTGAGTAAAGAATTGCTTCATTCCTGAAGTTTTTCAAACTCTTACTCATAGAATCATCCTTGATTTCCTTAATTCCATTATGACTTACAGCCAATTATACCATAAATCCTTTCAGGTTTTGCTGTAACATATATAGGATTATAAATTTGACCACTTCTTCCCACATCTGTTGAAATTCTGCTCCAAGCAACCATTTATCTTACTTGTATTATTGTAATAATCTTTCAGAATTGTTTTCCCTTTTCCTTTGTCCCTGACCCTTACTATCTGTTTTAAGTACAGCAGTCAGAACTCTTGTCAAGTCATGTCAAGTCTTTGCGAGGACCTCTCCAGTGACTTCCCAGCTTATTCAGAGTAACAGCCAAATTCTTAAGAAAGACTTGCATTATCTGCTCTACTCCTTTAACTCTCAGACCTTATTTCCTGCTGCCTTTCTCTTTGCCCACTCTGCTACAACCACACTGAACTCATTGTTGATCAAATACAAGAGGCTTACTTCTGTCTGAAGTATCTGTCCTCCTACTTCTCTTAAAGTGCGGTTCCCTGAGATATTTATATGATTTTACCTCCTTCAACTCTGTACTCAAATGCCAACTTTTCAATACCCACATTCAAAGTGGGGGGACTACCTCCACTCACCTATATACTTTGACTGCTTAGTATTTCTCTTTAGCACATACAATTATCTAATATTTGTATACATAGTGGGAAGGATTTTCTCTCACACTAGTTTTTTTTTTTACATTACTCTATTCCCAGCATATGGAATAGTGTTTTAACAAAAAAAAGCTATTGTTTATTAATCTATACATACCATCCTATATTAATGTAGGCTATACATTATAGCGGATTGACTGTAGGCTTTTCTCTTCAGCCTGTGAGTTCTGCTCTTAGACTGTCTATTACTAATGCTGTTAATAGAGCACCTCTTTATTTTGTCTTAGAAAATAATATTGTCTCATTTCATCAAATTTATTATCACCCCTAAATTATCATCTGATACTTGTGCTTTGATACAACATTCCATTGTTAGTGATTATGACTCAAAGATACCCAGTGCTTGTCACATACCCTAATATATCAACCTGTATACTGTCTAGGCAACATTTGTTATGTACTGCCTTGTAAAAAATCAGCTTTTTTCTCCTCCTTGCCCATTCCTTCTTGCCCCTTAGTAACTAGAAACTTGACTAAGTGTCTGTGGACATGATAGTTTCTCAAAAGATATTTGAAAATGTGGGGGAAAAGAGCTATAATGTCCTGACTTCTGCTTGTTAATGCAAGCCCTATAGTATAACTGTGGAAGCATTTACCATAATAGTTCCTTGCTTGGCATCTAATACATAAATAGGTCCCAAGTTTACACACACACACACACACACACACACACACACACACACACACATACACACACACACACATATACACACACATATATACACACACATACACACACATATATACACACATGCATATAATATGTATATATATTTATTTATATTTATATTTACATTTATAACTCCTAAATCAAATATTCAAATCAAAGTGGAATCTCTTTATTTACTCAGTGCCGACTTCCCTGTCTCCCACAGGTACATACTGTATTATCTGGGATATCTTGGATAGAAGGGTGTCTATCCTTCCCATATATTTTCATGTCTTATCTGAAGCCAGATATGTCCTATAAAAAGCAAATCTGGCAATGTCTCTCTCTTAGAACTGTAATTCTTGCTTTGATCTTCTTGTTCATATATGATATGCAAGTGTGTCCTTTTATTTTTATATATCAATTCTACTTCAAACTAAAAACCTTCCTTGAATTGTCTGGTTTTCAGTATTACTTTATACATATAGATCCATACCCTGTTGTGCTGCTTTCAGCCTAGTACCTCAAACTTCCCTTTGTTAGAAAAAAGATTCAGATAAATAATGAAGGTTATTTGTTAATGCAAACTTATATCATCTTTGTGGAAACATTCATTCTAATATTGTTAACTGAGGTATAAAGGCTATTCACTAGAAGTCAAGCTATCCTAACACAATTAATTTTTATTTTATTCTACTACCAAAATGATGCTCCTGACCTATCTAGACTTTTTTATATAATATTACCACTTACTATGATATTCTGACTATTATTGATATAAATAGGGACTCCTATAACACATATCAGATCAAAGAGATTGGCTTTGTAGTACAATGAAATTACCTTCTATTTTCCAGTTACATCATAAATATACCTAAACTACAGTGGGAGAGAAAAAATGTTTCTGGAAAATATTTATAAAAATCACAACCCTTCCCTATATCATCCACCTTGGCAGTCAGTGTGCCTACATGGCCCTAGAAAATTATTCAGAATTAACCAGATCATCTAATTCTGTTCCATGTGGGAAACTCAAAGCAAATCTCCCATGGCCCAGAAGCACAATATAATTCCAAACCACACTACCCAGGAACACTGAGTTTTGGGGTACGAGTCTGTTCTGGGCTCCTGACATGATCAGAAGTAACCATTACCTGAAAATGGTTCATTAAATAGCCAATAATTTTCCCACTGATGCACAATCTGAGTAAATTACAAATAAAAGACATATCCAAGATTTCACATGTTTTCCCAGGTGATTTCTGAAACCAAGTACTGTGTCAGAGACTAATGTGTCATGTTGAGGAAGCTAAGTGGTATAGGGGCTTCCGTGTTAAGTAGCAAGTATACGTGACATTTCTTTTATACAACCAATTACATTCTAGAAGCTTGGATAGTTTTTAAATGCAAAGATATATATTTTTCTTATTATAAAATAAATCATAATTATTAAAATTCAGAAAACATGGAGAAGTAAAAATAATAAAATAGCAAAAAATAGTATCTTTAACATGTATAGATACATTTTATATCTACTTTAATGTTTTAAATTATTGTTTTGTGTATGTCTATGTGTTTGAATATATTGTATAACTTTTAATGTAATAATAATATAGTTTTACATACTATTTTTGCCTAATAAAAAGGTTTAAATATATTATATGTTATGATATAGTCCTATAATAAAGAACTACAGTATTGCATATAAAAACTTTATTATAGGATATTTACATAAATCTCTAATGCATGGAGATTAATGTTTTTGTCATTTTCTTATGCTATAACAAGCAACATTTCCTTATTACTGTGTGAATATATGTTATGAATTAATTTCTTATGAATTAGTAGTTATAAGTGTATGAATAAAATAAAGCCTTCAGATACATATTGGTAAATTTCTTCCAAATCAATTATTATACTAGTAGTAGTATAGGAACATGCCTTCTCTAAATCACAAACAACATTGGATATCATCACTTAAAAGTAGTCTCTAATTTGAGAAAAGAATGCTGCTATCATACTTTTGTTTTTCTTTAAATTCTTTTTATTGTTAGTAATGTATTTTTCACACTTTTATTATTAGTTTCAATGTCTTCCTTTTTCATGATTTCACTTTTTTTGCTTATATTTATGTTGGGATGGCTATACTTTTTACTGATAAATAAAAGCTTTTTATATGTTAAATATGAAAATTCTATAGTATAAATAGCACTTTTTTCATTGCCTTTCAGTTTTGTAGAAGATATCCTTGAAATTTATAATTTAAAAAGAAATACATCTATATTTCCTTTTAGTATATACTTAATATTTTAAATTATGGAATTATGTTGGTATATATTGTAAGGTAGAGATCTATTTACCCCCAAATAATTAGTTGTCCCCAGATGAGTAAGAAGTTTTTGTTTGTTTGTTTGTTTGTTTTTAAGTTTATAGAATACCATGGATTCAATTAGAAATTGTATCTTTTATGGCCTTGGTATTAAGTTGTGTGATTTTCTGTAATAACCACAAGTTATTCTTAAGAAGAAGCTGTCACCATTAGGCAGAAGAGCAGAATGTCCTCAATGTAGGGTTATCCTGCTTATGGCCCCATTTAAGTGAACGGACTAAGAAATAGAAGAAACATCTGAGAGAAATGTAGCTTCATGGTAAACCTAGTGGTCTAACAGAAAGGGGGAAAGAAGAGATTTCAAATCTGAATGCCTTAAAACCTCTGTGAACCTTGTAAGAACTACCTCAAGTAGAGGACTTGAATGTTGTCAATGTATAAGTCAGTGCTCTGTTGGATAGAGTGACAAAAATAATGCATAAATAGCAGAATGTTGTTAGCATACATTCTCTAAAAATGTGTTCCAATCTTTCCATAATTTTTTTCACATTACAAATTTTCCTCACCTCCTACAATATTTTTTACAGTGCTCTTTATCCCAGCCAAACCAAATCATCCTTTTCCCAAAAGTATTTGTAACTTTCATATATTTGTTTTCATGCTATTCCTTTTGTCTCAAATATTCTTTTCCATCCATTCTATCAAAACTATGCTCATACTCCCTAAGGCCCAATTTAAATGTGGCATCTTTCACAGAAACCTACTAATTACATGAGGAAGAATTGATGGCTTCTTTTTTTCCCTACATTTTCACAGCAGTGATCTTATATCTGTTTATCATTTTATATTACACTGTTATTTACATGTTTATCACCTCCAATTTAATTCTAAGGTCCATTGAGAGCCTCTTTTCTAGTTCATCACTGAATCTTAAACAGAATCTAGCACATTGCCTACTAGATAGTGTGCAGTGTGCATCAGGGGCAATTAAGTGAGGTTTATAGAAATAGCAGTATACAAACAAGTAAATAAGGAAAGAGAACAAACATATTTCAGGTATCAGTGTATACAAAGTGCTTGCTGTATACATATTTTCAATTAATACTGAGAATCCTAAAGCATATATCATTACCTTGATTATTTAGAAATGGAGATAGAAACATAAGAGAAACATATATTTTGTCCAAAGTCATATGGGTAGGAAGTGCCTAAGTCAGATACAACTTACGTATGTCTAACTCCAAGGCATGACTTCCTTCTTGTGTTTAACACCAAAACTGTACTCTTGGCCATTTTGTCCTATATTAGAGTGAAATAATAACAGCTTATGCTCAAAACGTTTTCAATCAAATCATCTAAAGGTATAGATTGGGCTGTTTTTAGAAGCTGTTTGAGTTATCCATTTATGGAACTTTCTAAAGAAGAACTCACGAGCATAAAACAAAGGACAATTCAACCTATATGGCATTGAGCAAATATACTACACTGAAGTTCAGAGAACTAGAGTCATGAGAACTGGAATGATCTGGAAGACCTTAAATGTTGGCTGGAAATTAAAAAATTAAGAGGCTATATGCAGTCCATGTGTCAGGCACAATGCTAGGTCTTGTCATATCAAACTGAGTAAGCAATATATCAATCCCGGTCTGAGCATTTAAAACTAGTTAAGTGTTGAAAAATTTTACATGGATCCTGCACCTTTTAATTTAAGGCACATTTTTACCAAATGTTGTCTTATATTATCTTCACAACTCTATCATAAAGACATTCATTTATTCATCTTTTCATCCATTAATTAATTAGTTAATTCAAACTTTGACTTACTGTTTTACTAACACAGAAACTTACTGAGGATTTTCTGATATAGGCATGGTGAGCTTTTAGATACATATACAAAATGGTCCTTGGTATTATCCTTATTTCAAATTGACAATCTGAGTCCATTTTTAGTGAACTGACTTAACCAACCATATAGAATTATTAAATAACAGGGAAGGAATTGTAATCATATCATCTGATTCCCTGATATGTCAAAGAAAATCCCAGCCTTTCTTTAGTATGACAAATTAAATAGATAAGTATACAAACTACAAAATTGGTAGGTATTTGTACACTGCCTCTTTTATTCAACCTTTCCCTTAGAACTCCTGGTTAAAGCTCTTTAATCTTTCTGGGCTACTTACTTTATACTCTTCACTAGACTGAACATAATATTCTAATTAGGTTTTTGTTGATGCAAAGGTGGGCACCCACAGGCAAAAGCTGAGTGCTACAGAGTTGGAGCTTGCTACCTAAAGTCCAAATTAAGCTGCCGATAGATTCAATATTACAGACTACAGCTTTCTAAGTTCAACACTCTCTTAATTGTACCCAAGAGCTATTTCAGTTCAATGAAAAAGCTCTCCTAAAAGGCAGTGTTGTCATATATGCAAAGGACAGAAAGGCAGACCTCTTCAGGAAAAAAAAAAATCCCATTTAAATACAAATATATCAAGGATTCTATTTTAACAAATAGGATTGTCCTTACACAGGGATAATAGAAGACATTTTAACATCTATTTGAAAAGTTCCAGCATAATAACTTGTTCAAATTGTTACTTTTTCAAGTCTGTCTTTGATGCTTGAAATTCATCATTTCATTAAGTAAGGGGTGGTGGGCAGGGGGTGGGGGGAGACAGGTATTGACCATACACTAGGCATATGTGTTACCTGATTTAAATAAATTCTCAAAACAATATTATTATTATCTGTCACCCAGGGTTTCAGGGTCATCTAAACTGTACACAGAGTAAGTATAATTTAATTTTACTATTGGGTCAGTTTTCTCAACTGTAAAAAGGGGCCTATTATTGTGAATTTTCTACCAAGAGGATTATGGAGAGGATTATTATAATAAACTTTGTAAATTGTAAACTGATACACAATTGAAGGCAATGTTTATTATAAAATGATGCTTTTTTTTCAACAGCAAATGGACCTAAGTTGAATGGTGAATTAAGGGTAGTATAACCACATCATAAGGCATCTAAGTCATCACTCTCACTATCTTTTCAAGAGTAAATTAGTTGGCCCTGGAACATTGTTTTCCCATTATCTTTATCATAGGGATTTTTTTTTCCTGTGCTCACATTTATAAGATTAAAGAAATAGCCTGTCCTGCTAAACACCATTAAATTGTTTAACATTTTAAAGTTCTTACAAATAAAGAATACACTGAATGTTTCTCCAAAAATTAGTGATGTACAATGTACTTGGCACAGAATTCTCCAATTGCATCATTTAGAGCCTTAGACCTCAATGATCCTTTCAGCTAGCCCAGGGGACTTGGTGATGATTTATGCTTTAACTTGATGATGAATCACAAAGTGATAGAAATTATTTCTTTTTTTTCTTTTGAATGGGTGTAAGATGACAATAAAAACTTCAAATTTATTCATCTGTGTGTGTATTAATCAGTGTAATGGAAATGTGTTCTAACTCATTTACTAAGTGGTCACTACATGCTATCATAGCACTGATTATTATCAATACATGTGATTCCTCACAAATCATTTGCTCAGTAGGTGTAGACAGAAAAATCAAAGTAGAGAGATACTGAATGAATGTCAAAGATCACACAGAGAACAGAATGGAGCTATGATGAAAACCTAGATCTGTCTGAATCCATTCAAATAATGGATTTCCTAATCACCTTTAGTATATCACAAACCATGGATTATGAAACATTTTGTCATCTAGAGAAACTGTATTTATCAAGGAATGGTTTATTTTCCACTTATTAATAAATCAAATATAATATTGCCAGTCAATACTCTGATCAGCCTAAGATAACCAGCTCTATCACATTATTTTAACATAATAATTAAGAAATAATTTTAATGTTTTCTTACTCAGTCTTACATCAGAATTAAATTCCTGTGATGCTTCAAAAATTACAAAATGTCAAAAACTTGTCTTCATATCATTTGAGAACCAGAGGTCTTAGAATTGAGAACAAATAACTTAAGGATAGTATGCTAAGTTCAGTATACCCAGAGGTAACTTCAATAAAAGACATTTTTACTCAGTATTGAATGGGATAAAGTGGAGATGAGGGAAAGATATATTACCTGAAATCAGCTCCTGGCTTTCTACATTTTTAAGGATTCTAACACTGAACTAGAATGTAGTTCCTAGAGATTCAGGATAAAGAATCATCTTTTGTTTTACATTCAGAAAGAATTCCCTTCCTCATCCACTCCTTCCAAACTATTCCTCTCTTAAGTGTGCTCAAGTAAATAAGGCTTTGCCCCACCTTATATAAAATTTGCCTTGAAGATGAGATTCCACACTGACTTACTCTTTCTTCCTATCTTTAGCATTTGTAATTTAGACATCCCAGGTTTCACCTGGCTATTTATGAATCACGTTTATAGTAACTGTCCTAAACTCATGCACCAAACCCATACCTTCTGATCAATAGGAAGCCCTGCATTTCAATTTCTGAGATTCCCAAACACAAAAAAATCTTTGTATCTCAAATGTACTTTAAACCCCATAGTTCGTACACCCCGGGTCAGATAATTTTTTTGGTATAGTCACTTTGTAATCTTATACCCAAACTTGGATCCTTTTAAGAGTGAAAGGGGTTCTTACCAGATGAGATAGCAGTTATACATAAAAACTAATACTGTATTGATGCAAAAAGTCATCCAACTTCTACAGATGCCCTAGAAGCAGACAGTGAGTGCCACACTGCTCTCATCAATCCCTAGAGGTGGGCAGTGCCACTTCTATTCTCTATTCCATATCTACTAACTCACAGCAATGCTCTGAGGGTCTTTGGTGGTTTTTTCTGAATTTCATTTCTGGACATGCAGTTCCTCAATGGAGAGGCTGGCAGAGCAGTATCTAGATGGAAAAACTATCCAGTCTCACTTTTTGTCTCTGACTCCCAGATCGTAGTATTTGGGTCATTCAACTTGGAATGAATTTCTATCTTTTATAAGTTGACTTTCTTTAGTGGCCCTTTACCTATCTGCCTCCCTCATCCCATCAACTCCAGTTGTCAGACATAGCAGTACATATCTGAACTACACTTTAGTATAGTTCCAATACTTTCCCATTAGATATCTTGAACCCATTTAAGTGCTCCCTAAAGTTTGATAAGACTTAACTTTCTAGAATATTTTTTGACTATTAGGTGTGGTTACCCAAGTCCTAAATCTACATGCAAACTTAAAAGAATTTAACCTCCAGGTCAGTCAAGACAGCCTGTTGTATCATTATCATCTACCACACAATCTAATTTCTAGTTTCCTTCACTGGCCCCTCGTGTGTCAATCTCACACAGAAAATTTCTAAGTTTTGTTCCATTTGAATATTCTGTCCAGTTATTTTCTGTCCTTCCTGTTCTCTCTTTATCATATCACCTTGGCATTAGTGACACTGCCAATGATAACAGACAGTAACTTTAATACACAATTGTAAAAGTTTACATGCATTTCTTTATTTGAGACGCAAGATTATATAAAATTAAACTTTATACTTCATTTCTTGCTGAGTAAACAGGCTTAAGAACTTAAAAATTTTTCCCAGGACCTAACAATTACAAAAGTGACTGAACCAGGTAAGAAGTCTATGTCTTCTGGTGCTATACTTTATGTCCTCCAAATGCTGAAAATAGTTTCTCAGCATTTTTTTTCAATGGCATTTACTAACACCAATGACAGGAAGTTGGAAGACATGTAGAGCGTCAAGGTGAATGACAGTAACCATCCAGTAGTCCTACTTCTTAAAATGTTCATTTATTTTGCTGCTAGATCTCTGCTTGCAGTGGAATCAGCTTTTTTTTTTTTTTTTTTTTTTTGGCAACATTTTCCTCTGGCTCAAATACTTCAGCTTTGACCTTAAGTTTTATGTCCCTTCATATTCTCCTAGATAAATGTCATCCCTTGGGATTCATAAAGGGTTTCCTGGTACCTTTTTAATCATTATTATTGCCTTGTGAATATCTTACATTATCTCACTGGTGCTAGAAACATCAGAGTATCATTTTACACAGATCAGCATCTTTGTGTACACCAGTTTAGGTTACTTTGCAAAGGTGGCAGAATATTGCATTTATTTATCTCATAGATGAATTCAGTTACATTTTAAACTGATTCTTCAAATCTAGAAAACGCTCTTCCATGTTGCATCAGAAAAGGCCAGACGTGTTTTATATGCATCTGCAGTGTTTCTGATCAATATCAGAATACATTTTTTTTTGTAGTGTAGAATAAGGCTTTGGGTTTGGATTGAAGCTCATTTTTCTCATCTGTTCAATGGTTCTTATGAATACATGTTATGTATGTTAAAATACCTGTGCTGAATAAATAGTAGCTCTTATTAAAATTAGTAGTAATGGCCTCTATTGAATCAGTAAGTAATTAATACACATTGTTTTGTTTCATTTTGTTTATAGAGGGTAGTAAATGATGGCTTAGATGTTGTAATAGATGACAAGGTGAAGAGATAGTATTCCAAACACTGGCCTCAAGAAACATGGAGTATAAAAAAGTAATTTAACTCAAAGGCAAGTGAGTTTTGGCTGCAAAGGGCCTGCAAAGACTAAAACCACTTCACCATGAGGCTCAATTCAGAAAAAGACAACTAATTTTCAAAATTTTAATTGTTCCCATTCAAGTGATTCAAAGAATTGTTTTTATTAGATAGCAGGCGTCATATGCTTACCTTTTGTTTCGGAATTTCTTTTCTTTTTAATTACACATTTTAACTGAATCCTCTGCAGTGCAATAAAAGAATCAGCCAACTCAGTAATCCATCTCTGGTGGGTGGCACTTTACTTAATGGAGTTGAAAATGTAAATGTGGAAGTGCATCGAGGTCACCTAGGGATGAAACTTTCATGGGAAGAGTAGGAAAACAGGACTTTCTCAAGCAGAAAGGTCACACGGTGCAGAAAGGAGCACAACTGGGGATTTGGAACAGCATCCCTTAATGATTCATGATTTTGACGACTGATTGAATCCCTCTTGGGTTAAATCCTTTCATCTGTTAAATAAGAAGATGGTGTATTTGATGAGCTATGAGGTTCTTGAATGAGTTCTAATCATTAAATATTAAGAGAAATTTTCTAGAAATTTGTGTTTTTATTTATTTAGAAACTCAGATGCAGTGAACTGAGTTATTCATGAAACAATTTATAGAACTCTATCATTACTCATTTACAGAAAAGTTTAATTATTTTGTTGACAGTTTCTTGGTTTGTCTTTTTCTCATATCTCTGATGTTCACTTCCATTTCCATCATCTCTACCATAGGTACATATTCTAATCAATTTAGTATATGTTTTGGAATAATTTTATTTTTTAGATAAATTTTTTTCATTACATGAAGAGTATTCTGCTATACATCTCATTATATTACTTATATTTGTCCTAACACTATGTAACTATTTGTCTCTCTAGTTCACTGTTTCTTACTGCCATCATATAATTACACAGTGAACTTCTTCCATACCTATCCATTCCCTTAAGGCAAGACATCTTGATTATCTTCACCTAATTATTACTCTAAATATGCAGTCTTTGCCAGGATAATTCTTAGATAACTTATAGGTTTGTTGGTATTATGAACGGTAACCTTTCTCCCTTATATTCTTATTTTAAACTATTTATATCTGGTGAGGAGAAACACATTTTTAGTAGTTTGTATTAGAACACCTTGCTTAATCTTCTTATTAGTGTTAATGGTTTATAAGTAGATTATTTTTAAATTTTTTAATAGATGATATTATTATGTGTAATAGAAGTTTTGTCTCTACTACCTATTCTTGTGTATTTTATGCCTTTTATTTTATTACAGTGATAAAAACTGATGACAGTGGTAGGAAGCTTCTCTCAGTTATAGTCTTAAAGGGAATGAGTCAAAACTTGTCCATTGCATTTAATATTTACTGTATGTTCTGATATATAACCTAGATTGAGTTTAAAAAGCTATATTCTATTATTAGCAGCAAAACATTTTCTACATAAATAGGAATAAACTTGATCAGATACTTTTGTTACATTTATTAGGATTTTCATGCAATTGTTCTTTTTCATTAATTAAAATGGTTATTTATGTTGATATATTTGTGATATTAAAAAAATTCTTACATTTCTAGGGAAAAATTATTATTTTTTATGCACACATGTAGTAGTATAATATTGAAATAAAATGAGATCATATACCGCTTTTATTCTATTTTGGAACCAAGCTTATACTAGCCTCATAAAAAAATAATAAACTTTCCCAAATTTCTATATTTCAAAACATATTGTATAAAATTCTCTTTAAAAATTTTTTGAGACTAATCAAGTGATGTTACTGAAACTATCTTTTATTTTCCCTTTAAAGTGGGAATTCTGTAGATGCTTGGTAAGATTCTTGAAGTTTTTAATAAGTATTGTTCTATTCAAGTTTTGGATTTTTATTTGTACCACTATTAGTATTTTATATATTTTTGAGAATTTATTCATTTTTGCATAGGCTTTCAAATTTGATTTTTTTATCCATTTTGTCTGAGCTTTTCTAATTCATATTTTGAATATCAAACATATATATCTGGTACATATGGTCACATTATTATTGAATTATATTTAAATTTCCATTTTGACTGTACTTAATCTCCCTTTTTAGTTTATATTACTTATTTTAACATTCTTTTCTAAAAATCTCTTTGTGTTTGTGAAGCTACACATCTATTCAGGTGAACTACACATTCATCACAGTGTCCTGTTTGTGTCAGACTATAAATACTTACTGAAAGAATGGATAACAGAATTATTCCTTTTACCTTAGTATGATCTTGAAAATGACCAAAAAAATTGGTAGAAACAACATACTATTTAAGTTAAGAGATCAAGATCCAAGAAGAAATTACAACAATTCTTACCAGTGTGATTTTGCTTGTTACCTAAAATCAGTTTTTTCAGTATAAAATTTCTTCATATAGGGTCATTATGAGGATTAACTATGCTGAATGTGAGTAGTTTGTAAACTACAATGAATTACAAATATAATTAGAAGAAAGGAAGAAATGAAGGAAGAAAAAAGAGAAGAAAGCAGAATAGTTTTACATAAAAATGGCATAAAGAAGAAATTCTGATAATAATAGCAACTCTGTTAAAGTACAAGAAACCTGGATTTTATGCCAGAAGATGGAGATTTTGGCCCCTTTCTGATTCTTACTGTTTGTTTGATACTGGATAAATCTCTACATCTTCCTTATAAAAATTTAGAAATTACACTTACCACATACCAATTTACATTCCCACCAACAGTGTACAAACTCTCCAGTTTTCTCCACATCACTGATACTTGTTATCTCTTTTCTTTTGTGTAATAGCCATCTGAACACATATAAGGTGATATCTTATTATGGTTTTGATTTGCATTTTTCTGATGATTAGTGATGCTGAACACCTTTTAATATACCTGTTGTCCAACTGTATGTCTTCTTTGGAAAAAATGTCTATTCCAGTCCTTTGCCCATTTTTTTAACCAGGTTATTTGGGAGTTTTTTGTTATTGAGTTGTAGAAGTTTTATATATTTTTTGAATATTAATCTCATATAAGACATGTCATTTGAAAATATTTCCTCCCATTCCATAGGCTGCATTTTCATTTTGTTGATAGTTTCTTTTGCTGTGCAGGAGCTTTTTATTTGGATATAGCCCCACTTGTTTGCTTTTGTTGCCTATGCAACAAAAGAATTGTTGCCAAGATGCATGTCAAGGAGCTTTTCCCCTATATTTTCTTCTATAGGTTTTATGGTGTCAGATCTAACATTTAAGTCTAATTTATTTTGAGTTCATTTTTGTGTATATATAATGAGGGTCTATTCATTCTTTGGCATGTGGATATCCATTTTTCCCAATACACTTATTAAAGAAATTATTCTTTCCATATTGTGTATTCTTGACATCCTCATCAAAGATTAGTTGACCACATATTTCTGGGCTCTGTATTTGTTTTTATGCCAATACTATACTGTCTTGGTTACTATAGCTTTGTTATATGGTTTGAAAGCAGGGACTATGATCAGTCCATTTTTGTTTTTTCTATTTCTGTGAAAAATACCTTTTGGGATTTTGATTAGAATTGCATTGAATCTGTAGATTGCTTTAGGTTGTATGGACATTTTAATAATATCAACTCTTCCAATCCATGAACACATGATTCTTTATATTTATGTGTGTCTTCTGCAATTTATTTTATCAATGTCTTATAATTTTCATATACACTAACAATCTCATATATATATATTGTATATATATGAATACTCACACACAAAAAGAAATAAAATTAATATCTGAGACATCCACAGTCTCACGTTTATCAAAGTACTAATCACATTAGTCAAGATGTGGAAACAACATAAATATTTGTCAATGTATGAATGAATAAAGAAAATGTGACTTTTATTTATATATAAATTTAATATTATTCAGCCTTACAAAAAAAGAAAATCCTGCCATTTGGAACAATATGAATAAACCTAGAAGACATATGCCAAATGAAATAATCCAGATGTGGAATGATAAATATTGTAAGATTTCACTAATATGTGGAATCTAAAAAGTCAAACTCATAGAAGCAGAGATTAGTGCTTGACAGTGGTTGACAGGGACTGGGGATGTATAGGATGGGGATGTATAGGATGTATAGGATGGGTAATGGTAAGATATTAATCAAAGGGTACAAACTTTCAATTATAAGATAAATAAATTCAGGGATCTAATGTGCAGAATAGTAATAATAGTTAATAATATTGTACTGTATACTTGAAATTTGCTAAGACATTAGATGTTAAGTCTTCTCACCATATACACACAAAAAAGAGGTAACTATGTGAGGTGATAGATGTGTTAATTAGCTTAATCATGGTAATCACTTCACAATGTGTTTATATATTAAATTATCATGTTTACATCCTATATATAAATAATATTTGTCAATTTTACCTCAGTAAAGCTGAGGGAAACTCCAATATTTATTTGTCAGTTTTAGCTTGATGCAGCTGAAGATGGGGGGAAAGCCACTTCCTATGGGATCCAAAAAAATACTATTTTTTGCTAACTTTCATACTAAATTGTTACTGAGTATATATCCAGTTGATTAAGAAGTAGTATGCATTACAATTAGTACAAAGCTAAGCAATGGAATGATTATAAATTGTACCATAGAGAAATTAAAAATCCAAAAGGGAAGCCAATTGTGAATGCAAAAAAAAAAAAAAAAAAGAGGAGGAGGAGGAGAAGGAGGAGGAGGAGGCAGAGGAGGAGGAGGAGAAACAGCAAAACGTTATTTTTATAGGCAAAAGTGAGGAGAAACACTTAGGAAACTGAGTGAAGAACAAATTATTTCTTAATACAGGAGTGTGAATAGCAGAGGGGTTAGTATAGAAGGGTTTGTAGAAGGGTCACTTTAATGTCTGAGAACATAGGTAAAGAAGGACATGTGCAGAAGAGAAAAACAGAACACAGTTAAGAACTTGAGGGAACTCAGGCTATATTGAGAAATGTCAAGTCTCCTGGAGTGGGTAAAAGAGAGAGTTCATGGGAAGGAATTCAGGAATCATGGGGAAATTTAAGTTTTCATAAAGTCTTATATGACATGCTAAAGGATATTGACTGTAACCAGTAGGCAATTTAAAATCACAGAAGGATTTTGAACAGAAAACTTATGTAATTATAAGCAAACTTAAAATAAACAAAAAATAGATGATAGAGAGTTCCGTTAGTAGGTTATTAAAATAATCCAGATGTGAGCAAATGAGCCATGAATGTGAGGTAGTGAATGGGGAAAGAAAGGGTATAGATATGAACATTTCTTAGAAGGTAGAATTGTGAAGACTTGGCATATGATTCAGAAATCAAAAAATCAAAATAATAACAAAATGGCATATATGTATTATTAATAGAAGTATTGTGTGCATAAGCAAAGGAAAGAAAAAAATAGGTGACTTGTGAACTTATAAAAACAATAGAAATATCTGAGTTTCAGATGCATAGCAAACCAGGGCTGAAGAGTAGACTGATCCATAGAAGAACATTGTGAATGTTTAAAGGCTACAAAACAAAAAGAAACAATAACAAAAAAAAATGATATAAAGAAACATTATTTTATAATACAATTCAATCCAGATTTGCAGGATTTAAAACTTAAAGCAGTTTTAGGGATATGGCCCTTTAGGGGAAAAATAAAATAATGAATATCAAATAGTCTTGAAAATATTTTTTAAAAATAACTTTTATAGTAAATTAAGTTTTGTGGTGAATACCACAAATATCACAAAATCCAGAAAAACACTTCACAATACTGGTTTCTTATTGTTTTTAGTTAATTTTGTTTTATCAACTCTTCATATAACAAGGGTTTTATAGATTCTAGTTCTGTAATTTCAAATCTTCTGACTCCTCCACTACCCACATATTTCTGCTTCTAGGTTGCATTGGACAATTTGGGCATATGACTTTGATCTCTTTTCCTTTGAGTCTTCCCTGTAGACAGTAAGAGTATTCCTGAGAACCTTTCTGACACTGGACTGGATTCCAATAATTTAACCTCTACAAGAATGTGACTGTGAACTACATAAATATATCTCACTATACACAAACTAAATGCATCTCTAACTCTACCTAAATCAGATGTCAAAATTGCTCTTGGTGATCTCAACACCATCTGCTAAAAAAAAATGTATTACAGAAAGAAACATGAAATGGAAGAGAAAACTGATCTAGGAAATTGTGTGTAAACTAGTTTATTTTTAAAATTTTAATATATATATGTATATATATATTAAAGCAAACTTGGTGTTTATATACATAAACACCAAGGAGGCCTTGAAAGATACTCATGCAAGTGAGAGGCTGAGAAACATGCTTCATTAGCTTTGTGGTAAAATTCTTTTAAAATATAATTAAAACACATTTTATGATTTTTGTAAAGAAAAAATAGTTCTTTTTAGATTAGTTGATGATGAGAGGCCAGCAGTACCTCTAGGGAGAAATATCCAGTACATGACAATTACAAATCAGAGGTGTTGGAGGGGAAATAGACATGAGAGCAATCATCCTTGGAAAGATAGTCACTGGAGGATACTAAATAAATGACTACGAACATAACACACAACACAACCTCTTTAAGGGAGGCAGATTTGAAGGAAATGCCCACTAATGAACTGTGTCCTTAAGTATACAAATAGCAATGAAAATGTGGCATGGGGCTAATTTCCTTTCCACTGTGACTATATGCTTACTGAAGGAGTTAATGGCACTAATTGCTTGGGGACAACTCTGTGAAGTACATTGTATTTGCTTTGCTGAGAAATAGCCCAGAAAACATAAAATCTCAGATTAGTGATTATAGCCCCTTCACAAATCAACTATAATTTATCTGAGTGGGATTTTATATTAAGATAAAAACCTAACCTCCCATCTGCATAGACCAAATAAATTTCCATTCAACACAGGAGCAAAGGTTCTCCAGATTAACTCTTCATGGCTGGGTTGCTTGATGCCATTTCTGAGTCAACACAGATGGGAATGCATGCTGTCATTCTGTTCTTGAGTGTGATCCTCTGATTACAGTGGAAGTGAGATGACAGGCAGAAAATGAAGGACTTTACTTAGGAAGTCCCTGAACAAAAGTAAATCAGTATTATTTCATTTCAATATAATTGGTTATTTAGAAACTTGGTTTTGGCACAAGTAGATTGTCCAAGTAAACTAGAAATTGTGTTTACTCACAAAACACATGTAACATCATGGTAATTAGGCATGGCCTAGAGAGCTGACAGCTAAGCAGAGGACACAGTATGAATCCAAAGTAGCATAGAAAAAAAGTATATAGATCGATGGACAAGAATGCCCTTCTCCCCAACCCCAGAAGTCAGAATTAGCTGTCATCATTGTAAAAATCTCTAGAGAAAAGGGAAGTCAATGGCAAGGCTACAAGGAAAGTGGTGAAAGAAAGAGAAGAAGAACTGAGGTTTTCTTTCTGTCTCCTTTTTTTTTTATTGTCAATGACACTGTGTTTTACAGGATTCAGAATAGGCAACTGAGACTACACTGGAGACTACAGAATTTTGAGAGCATTATTACACTCTATTTTGCTATTATGGCTGGAGTGACAAGTAGAGCACATTATAAAGGTTGAATGTTCAAAACAAAACAAAAAAAAAGTATCCCCATACTATCGAGATAAAAAACTTTATACTATAACGATAATATGTATCAATATGACTCTTTGCCAAGAGAATTTGCAGGATGTCATCCTTGGAGGGTATGAAAGCACTACCTGGTTTAGCATATTAGATAGTTCTATAATATATTACCTACAGAACAAAGTTGAATATTCTTTTACAAAGAGTTATCATCTGAAACTTCCATGATTGTGGCAGGCAGGTAGGAGGTTACATAATGGTTAGCATTCCTACCAACATTGGTGATAAAATTTACATGACCATGAACAACTGAGGGGAGATGGAGAACTGATATTCCTAACAAAGAGCTCTCCTAGGGTTGTTGCACATGGATGTTCAGGCCAGGCCCTGCCCAATGGTGCCCGAGCAGAAGTGGGCAAATGGGGATGGAAATCTCGCCAGCCAGAGTGCTCAGCTGAATCATCCTATAAGGGGGCACTTCTGCAAATCTGCTCAAAGACCAGTGCATTGCAGAGCCAGTGGTCTTCACAGGCAGCATAATAGGTCTTTTTTTGTCTGAAACCACCTAGATTCTTCAAGATGGGACAAGTCCCAAAGTACACTGTGATATCTGTAAAAGATTCTCCTACAGATGCTCTTGCCCCCTTCTCTTAGTACCTTATTATCAGTAGAAATGTGGGGAAAAGGTAACAGACTTTTAAGTAAAAGTGGATTTGGTTTAGATCACAACTACCTCTGCCCCTCTGAGAGTGAGTGATCTGAGACAAAGTATTTCACCTCTCTCAGCACAAATTTCTGCTCCCTCATCCCAACTTTGGCATCTGGATTTTTCTGCAGGAGGTAAAAGATGGAAACTAGATAACAGTGAATTTCTGTAATGAATAGCTGTCTATAATGGTGATGTTATTTGTCTAAACTATCTTTCCTCATTTTGAAGTAATGCTGTTCTAGGCACAACTGGTATGCTTATGCTTTCTAATCAAGCAGCACTTCTGTTTGTTATACTTTGGTCAAAACCTTTTTCATGTAAGTTAAAGCTTTCTGGAGCTATGAAAAAAAAATCCTGGCAATATACTTTCCCTTCTAAATGAACAATTGGGAGTAGAGGCAGTCCCACAATTTGGCAGCTTCTCAAGGGAAAATAATTGTTAACATTCATTTTTTTTTCTAAATTCAGGATTTGTTGTCTGAACTCCTTAAAAATCCATATACATTTCCATATGTGGATAGCACTCTATGGAAAGATCTTTTAAGCGATACCAAAACATCTCTTCCTCTCAAGATGCTTTCACTCCGGTCAGAGAGAAAGCCATATAATCAAGGGACTATAAAACAAGTCATTCATTTTTTGATAGATTTATTCACTTACTCAACAAATACTTAATGAACATTTGACATGCCCTGGGAATTATACCAGAATCTAGTTACACTGAGATGCAGCAGAATTCATACATAAAAAGAGAACACAATCTAATGAGAAAGAGACAGGTATATCAACCATTATATTACTGTGTGCTACGTGATACATTTAGATTTGTGAAATAGGGCTAAGACCTTTATATGTAAAAGTATGGAATTGGGTTCCACCAAGACTTTAATATGAAACTCCTGTTGAATATTTGCCTAATGTCCAGGATTGTCACACTGAATTCTGTATCATTTGGCCAGAAAGTCATTCAAGATCTCTCTTCTTAGCAAAATTCTACACGTTTCCAAGATCTGTTTCTGTAACAATTTTGCTATAAAATTTTCTCTGAAGCTTTCAGGCAGAATTTCTTTCTTTGCCCAACATAAGTCCATACGTATTTACAAAGATAGCACTTATTTATTACAATCTTAAGCCTTATTTGTTTACATTTCTACTTCCTTCATTAATCTGGGAACTTCTCAAGGCTGGCCGTTCCTGCCTTCTGGGGCATAAAAGTGTCTAGCTTGGTACTCCAAGCGTGTAAGCCTCGCAGAAGTCCTACAGGAGAAATAAAGAAATAAAGAAATGCATGACTTTTACTAAGACTTTTGTGGATAGGAATGGATGTCAAATGTAGAATCCCTGTAAAACACTTCAATGATAACTTCAGTTGCTCACATTTATACATAAATTATACCTAGTTAGATAAGCTATCTTTTATAAAGGTAAAGGCAGTTTTAACAAAAGAGCATCAGCCTTCAGAGGTCACCAATAGAATCAAACTTCTTTTTCATTTTTTATTCTTACAATTTTATCTAAGAATCTTAACCCATTTAAGCCTTAGTCTACCTCATAATATTTTTGAAAATTAAATACTAATCTTTTATTTTATCTAAATGAAGAGATTGTCCTTGCTGAGGTATAAATATCTGGGAATGTTAACAAATTCAGTTATTATAATATTGTAATACTGTAATGTTATAACACAACATAATATTATATTACTTATCTATTTGAGATTGTCCACTACCTGACAAATCTTGTACATTTTTTGAAACAAGGGAATTTCATTAAGAACGACTTTTAAATCTATAGTAAGCTGACACTTTACATGTTGCCAGTGTTAAAGGAGATATCACCTTGATAGCAGGGTACCAAAGAGGTAATAGCATAGATGGAATCCATTAACAAGAGGTCTAAAGAAAAATTATGATTTCTCAATTTTCTTCCAGCATTTTAAATCTGCATTAACGGGATGTGGCTTTGCAGAATGACTGCAACCCACATCAAATGGAATATTCAGTGATCTGGAGCCCAGAGAAAGCTGGTGGGGCAGTGATCTGACAAGCTTAGAATAGTCTGGAGAGACACTTTTATGTCTGAATTTCAATTATTATACAAAGAATGAATTATTCTGCATTGATCCTTCTCTCCCTCCTGCCCCGCCCCCGGCCTGGACTTTGTATTCATGTCAGTTGCACTTGCCATTATAACAAAACACGCTCTCCCCTGTATCTATACTCATACCTCACTGCCTACCATCTTCCTTGTGCATGGTAATTTATCCTTCAAAACTTAAGCATCATCTCCTCCTGGAATTCCTCTCTTAGGCTTCCAGATTGAGTGAGGTGGATCTCCTCACATGTCTCTTTCATCATATTTAGATCAAATTCTATTCATTGAAATTACAGGTAGCATTTTCCTAAGAATAATGACTTTGCTTCACTCAACTCAAAATCATCTGAATCTAGCAAAATAACTGGCAAATAAAAGATGCTTATTAATACCTTATCTAAGAGCCAATGGAAAAAATAAGATTGCAATTGATCAGGCTTTGGTGAATTTGTAACTCAATATTCACTGTGTTAGATTACCTGTTGTTACCTGGTAAGTAGTATCCTTTCTCTTACATTTTATATTCTAGTATGGTTTAAATTATCATTACTGTTATTCTTTCCTAAAGTGAAAATAAAAATCTCATTACTGTTATTCTTTCCTAAAGTGAAAATAAAAATCTCATTAGTTATTCTTTCCAAAACATAATTTTTTTAAAAATATTCTTTTACAATACTGAAATATATTCTATTGTTTGTCTCTGATCTTTTATCCAGTTATACTGAGGCCTTCCTTAAGTGTGTTCCAGTAATTGGCCTAATTGGAGTTGACTAAGAATTTTTGTTTTTGTTTTACCGTGAGGCAAATTTTTCATTCTCCACAATTCATCCACAAAGCATTAATTGGGCTCATAATATAAACTACGCCAGGCAAGAATACAAATTTGAGCAAATCATGATCTCTGACTCAAAGGGATGAAAGAAAATTGAGTGAACATATATGTGGCTGTAGACTTTCAGTGTGGACATGCATGGATAGATATATTCCTCCATGTTTAATTGTTTAGTCTGTGTCCAGCCTCAAAAAAGCCTGCTATATAGAGCAGAATTTCCCAGAATAGGACACAAAATAAGGGGGCTGCTTTTCCACAAACTACTCTGGACAACAGGCTGGTCACCTTGAAGGATGAGTCCTTCTTGCTTGTGAATTTCCTGTGAGTCCAGTAGAATGAGACAAGTTTGTTTTAAAATACAATGGGCTTTCATTTTTTTAGGAAGATTAGTGTGTGTGTTTGTGTGAGATATTTTTGATAAAAGTCTTGATGCTCTAAAAAGAGTACAAACTAACAATGTATTTCTCAGATTAGGTGGGTAATTTAGAACACCAAGTCATTTCACAACCCTGGGGTGGACAGAGGCACATAGTCTACTCTCAGAATCAATAATCAAAACAAATCCTATCCCAGCAGGACATATGGTATCTGTCCAGTTAATAAAAGCTTGAGCTCCTATTTTTAGATTTATCTTCACACTAGGGAAACAGCAATGACATAAAGGAGATTTGTTCAAAAGCCACTAGCCCTTTTCAGAAACCAGTTTTCCTTTAAATAGGGGTTTCTTTCTTTCCTTTCTATCCTGTTCTAATTAAAGCAGATTTTGGGGCGGAACTCACATTTTCAATGCCATTTTTTTTTCTGTTTTCAGAGTTGGCCCAGAGCTTTCTATTTGATGAATAAATCACAAGCTTGCTAAAGAAAATATTTTTTGTTCTATTGTTTTCAAGAAATCTCCAGGAACATGGGGATTTTAGAATCAACCCCCATGGATTCCCTGCCAAATCACTGAAGGTCCTACTGTTGTTTAGGGGAGGTAATATAACAGTGGCTGTGTTGAAAGCCCTGTGAGCTTCCAGAATTTGGGTAAAATAATTAATTCTCAGACCACTGAGGTCAAAGGTAGTGGAAGTCAAAGATGGTTAAAGGACTAGAGAATGAGACTTGGCTGGGAGTAACAAAATACATAGAAAACTACAGAACTGGGAACTAATGCATTTCCAGTATGGTTCTCTCATCAACCCAAAACTCTCCTATGCTCTCTATGGCTTCTGAGTTTGAGAGGAACATGAATAGTCTTCTCTTTAGTTCATGACTAAGCTCCCACTGTGGAGCATTAAAAAAATTTTCAAGAAGTCACATTTGTAGTTTAATCCGTTTGGGGAAAGGGCAGAGGAGCAAAAGACTGACTAGACTCTAGTGAGAGAAGCTTCCTAATCACAGAGCTGACCCTAAAAGAGAGTCAGAGGGAAAACATGTTTTGACATCAGGAAAAAGGGACTTTAGACTTCATCTCTGCAATTCTCTGGGCCACACTAAAAAAAAGTATTTTATCTCATTGAGCCTTGGTTGATTCACTTTTAAAATAATGCATATATTTTATTCATCATACTTTTCATATTCCAGGCTTTGTGCTAATAAGAACTTGACTAATATTATTGCATTCGAGGTAGAAAATAATATATTTAGTTTAAAAAGAAGATACTGAAGCTTAAAACAAGCAATAAAATATAAAGTAGGAATATCTTGCAAGGGGGTAGTTAAAATATAAAAAGAAATAAAGTATGTAGAGTACCTGGTGTGTAACTGACATATCAACACTAGTGGTGCTGAGGGGGTTGGTAGTGCTGGTGGAGGTGCTGGTGGTAGGAATCATGAGCTGTGCACAGGTTAAGGTGTAAGGAGCCAGGAGGAGGAATGTGTTGGATCTCCTCCAATCTTAGCTCAGTGCCTTGCGTGGAGTAGTTATATAATACATATGTATTGATTGACTTGGCCAGGATTGTATGGGGGCCATTGGACTTTGTAGGCTGGATGCAACCTCAAAAAGGAGCACATGCCTCAAAGCTGGCTTATATAAACTGTGCACTATCAGAGAAAATGAGCACAAGGCTTGGGTAAAAACAAACCTGTAATGAGGAGTTATGGAACTCCAGGGAAGGTTCTGTGAGGGTAGCATACTAACAATTTCTGAAACAAGTTCTATACTTTTCTAAAATTTCACCTTAAGCAGATGGACTATTTTAAATGTGAGTTTCAATAAAACTCAAACCATCTGGACCTTTTCAAACTCAGGTTTCAATACTTCTCAAACTACCTATAAAAATGCAAGTATAGTATTAATATTAAGCTTTTATACTTGTGAAGAATAAATGAATTGAATATGAACACTTGACAAATACATTGAGATTTTATATAAGCTTATGTGATTTTTAAAAATAGTCCCTTAAATGGCTTTGATTGCAAAAATGAAGTGGCATGTGTTTTAAAATGAGTTGCCTCAGGAAAAGAACTTCAGGTAGTGTTTGATATTGGAACCAGATAACTGTGAAAAGGATGGAGGAACTATCTTCCTAGACATATTTCTCTTTTGATGAGCTATCAATGTGATAATACAATATGACATATTAAATACCTATTACAGTCTTTACTAATGTAATTTAGATTAACCTCAAAAAAAAACTGCAAAGCCAAGTACTCTAACTTCTTTCTTAAATGTTGAATTTGGGGGGCGGAGATGAAGCCTTTAGGAGGTTCTATGGTGCCACTGAAGGACTGAATTTGGAATACAGGTTTGACCACAAAACATGTGCTCTTATTTGTAAACAAATCACAATATGTCCTCTAGTTCTAGTACTTTGTATAGTACATTTGCTTTGTCATGTTGTTATCTTAAGAAAATTTTGGGCAAAATGTCTCCCGAGCTAGGATATTTATTTCTTAGCCTGGGTGCCTTGAGGAGTGAAGTATCTTTCCCAACCTTTATTTTTGCATGTATTTGTCATGGCATCTAGAGATGTATAAAAAAATGCCAGTGAGAACCCACCTATATTTAACTTGAAGATTCCCAAAAGGCCTTGGCATCTAACTGGAGGAGATCTGATCCCTCCCTTTTAAGCATCCATGGTCTACTGAGAGAAACAGTCAATAAGCATATGGTCATTAAACATAGGAAGTGAACATGAGGGTCTTATAAGAAGAAAAGAGGAGAGGAGAGGAGAGGAGAGGAGAGGAGAGGAGAGGAGAGGAGAGGCACCTAATCCAATCTAGAACTAGATGGAGGTGATTCCTGGAATAGGGGTATCTGAAGTTGATCTTGAAAGTGAGTGTGGGATAAAGAGGAAAAATGGTAAGTGGTAAGCAATGGGAAGGTGGTGGTAGAGGGGGTACAGAATGAATAATCATTAAGGAGGCAAAAACCAGGACTTCGAGTGTTTGTGTAGTTGGAACATAAAATATAATGCGAGGAATGATAGGGCATATGTCTAAAGAGATAAAGCATAGCCTGACTATTACAGGCCCTGCATGTCATTTTAAAGAGCTTGGATTTCTACCTCTGGGGGACAGGAAGCCACTGAAATGTCTAGCAAAAAAGCTGCTTCTCAGATCTGTATTTTAGATTAAAATACCAATAAATACTAATATTAATATTACTAATAATAATTCAGTAGTTTCTAGAACTAAAGCCTTTTCCATATTTCCAAATTTTTTATCCCTACCTAAATGCCTTGCTCATGTTTGTGTGGCTGGCTCACCACTGTGACAAAGTCCCCTGACTTTCCAGATGGCTCTCGGGAGCTAAGCTAGTTCCCATGGTCCTTTACTTCTTTAGCTGGAAATTTATTGCACATCCCAGCCTATCTCAGGCTATCCTAATCCAAAATGCTTCCTGGACATAAGTCACCATGACCTCCTTTGAGTGTATATCATCGCAATCTCCAAAATTCCTGTTCCCACTTAAATGTGAGAGGTATAGGAGAGAAAGCACAGTCATCTAAGGTCATTTTCATGGATTACCTCCCTAAAACAAAACTATGAGTAGGTAGTATCATTATTATTGCTATTATTATTAATATTAACCACATTTTATAGATAGGGAAAGCATACACAGAAGCCGGAAGTGGCAGAGCTGGGATTTAAACTCTGGGCTGTCTGGAGAGGCTGAACTTCCACATCGTATTCAACAGAGATACTTAATATTAAGTCATTTTTAACTTGAACTTTAAGCAGTAATAGAAGGACTAACAACCCAAATCTTACACCCATCTGCCAAGTCTCTGACAGATTGTTTTCATTTTTATTTTATTATTTCGTTACTATTTTAATTATTTATAGAAACAACACTATAGAATTTTGACTTGCTTTATAGCTTTTGAGCATATATACATATCCCTCTCTTTTCCTGAATAAAGATATGTGACCAGAGTGTAAGAGTCATTATAAAAAGTATGTTTAATAAAACTGAACAGCCATCTTTAAAAAAGGGTTTGCCATTTTAGAAATCCTCAGCCATCAACATGAGTGACAGCAGTCACCAACACATCAGATGCAATGCCTAGAAGGTAGATTGTTCATAAAATATGTTTGTCATGCCATTCCAAACTTTTCTACTGGCTGAGACAGTAAGATAAACACAGTTTCTCCCTTAAGCCAGTTAGTTATAATTGAGTAGAGGATTTTACCCCAAGGAGCATAGCTTAATGCTTTCAAAAAAGCTAAGGCCTCCCAAGCTAGAAAAGCATCTTCTAAAATGGAAATCATATAAGGGCTCTTTTTAAAGCAATGCAGCAAAGTATGATGGGACTGGAGGGTTTAGTTATTCTGAGTCTTCGTGATTTATAAAGATGAATGCAATGGAAATGGAGATAAAATTTTCTGGTCCCCAATTGCAGAGAGAGAGGCCATTGTGAAGAACAAATTCTATCTTTATATTAAATCCCTCTGCTAATCCTGTGGGCTAAAATAATAGCTGGTTGGAAATACAGACATGCATTCCCATTAAGAGACCATATCTGTGTCTTCTGGTGGGAAAAAAGGAGAGGCATAACAAACAGACAAACAAAGCAAAAACAAAGACAAAAACAAAAACAAATCTGGCTGAATAAACATGTTCATTTGCCATCAGTATCATCAGATTTTCCTGAACAACTTAGCCTGCAGAACTTCTCAATGATGCTGGAGTTGTTTCTTTAGACTTTTGTTTTAACCTTAGTCGTTCTTTTAATTACCCTAAATTACTTTCATATTCTAATAAGAAATAAATTAGTATGAGTTGGAATCACTTCTAGCTTTATTGATTCTAACTGGGCTTCATACAAACTAAGTGGCCCCAAGGAATTTGCTGGACCTTCACAGCCTTTCTTTCCCTTATCTGTGTGGTGGGGATGATGCTGTTCTCCTAACTCCTGAACATTTTATGGAGTTGGATAAGATAGAAAACTGTACAGTTTAGTGTCTGACATACAGATCATATTTAATATATTGTAGATTTTATAATTATTTTCTCAGTCCATTGATAAGAATGGTATTTATCAACTACTACTAATAAAATGATTTTTTAAAATGTAGTAAATCTTTAGTAATTTTAGTAAATTTTTAATAAAACAACTTGTCTATAAATTAAATTAGGCTTATTCAAAACCTCGAAAGAAGAGTAGTAGAAAATTTTAAATAGAAAATGCTGTATCTCATGTAGTGTATTATACATGTTAAATTTAGATAAATAATAACCAAAATTTGTACCTAATATTGGAACTCTATAGAATATTGACAAAAAGGGGGAGAGAGGATTTTATAAAAAGTAACCTCACAGGGTTATTAGATCATAAATTCCTAACTGAGCAGGCCATAGTGAGTAATCACACCGCAAGCCCATAACTTCTTTAGTAAAAGGTTTACAGAAGCCCTATTCATTGTTATAAATCTAGGTTAACACATCTTTGAAATGCCAGAAGTAACCCTCTTTTGCAGAACCTTCAAAAGAATAACAATCCTCAAGAGAGCATATAATCTTGTTAAGTATCATTTAATCCAATCTCCATCTTGTTTTCCCCCACCTTCATGTACTCATCCTTCTGTCCTCTCCTTAATTTCAAATGCATAAAATAAACTGCAAAACTGGTACTCTCTGGAACATTTGAGATCTTGCTCCCCAGCATACGTCATCAGCTTGGCTCAAATAAACTCATAAAAATTCTCCACAGGTTTGGATGTTTCTTATGTTGACAGTCCTATTGGATCTACATTTGTCTCATTCAAATTTTAACCTGATGTGTGGGGACAATGTACAGGTAATACTCTAATACTGTAATGATGACCTTATCTTATACTCTATATAGGAGGCTGCATTCAGTCTCATTTAAAATATTCATACATATTTATAAATTTTCTAATTAATTGCTCTTTAAAAATATATCAAATATATCTTGAGATTAAAAAATTTTTTTTTTCTGAGGTCTTTCCAAAACATTGTTTAACACATTTGAATGGTGCTGTTTTGTATGCTGGTTTTAAAATGAGATAAAATATGTTTTAAAATAAAATTTTAATTAGCTACCCTGAAGCACTTCCACATAACCCTGAATACAGAATGATAATAATTCTAAAGAATAGGATCAATATCTATATTAATTTAAATTTAGGTGTAAATATATAATACAGGTACAATACATATAAGGATATGTATGGGAGAGAAAGAACCAAACACCTAAGTATTAGAAATATCATAAGTAGGTTGTGATATGAAAATTTGTGTTTTTACTTTTAGTTATTTTTATTTTCCAAGTTATCTACTATGAGCATATTTTTGCTACTAAAATTCAGTATGACAGTTTAAGATTTTTCTCCTCAAAGCTGCTTGTCTTTTCATTTTTAGATGAGACTTGATGTAAATTAAAAATAAAAACTATGAGTCAGTGGATTTGATATTACTTCAAAAGATTTTTTTAAATTGCCACAAGCCTTGTATTCTATTTATCCTGTTTCTATTTATTTACCATTTTTCTCAGCAAATAGTTTTGAGAACTCTCTATATGTCAGGAACTGAGGTACCACTGAATAAATCCTTTTACCCAGGCCTTAGGGCTGGCAAATAATTTTGCAGCACATTGATGTTATTCATTTTCTATATTATTATACTAAAGAGATGCCTAAAAGCATTTTTCATAGAAACCTATCTACTGAACTCCCCCTCTAAAAAGATATGTGTAATATATGTTTATATGGATGTGCATGTGCAAAGCGGCACATGTGTGTCAGTATGAAACAAATTATTTTTATTAAAATATTCTTATGTTAAAATTTGTACAAATATTTTAAATGTTAGGCTATAGTTTCAAAGTTATTAATTCATGTATTATTGCTTTTAATGTACTAGATGATAAAAATGACTAACACATTAAAACAATTGATTATTTTGACAAGGCAAATGATACTACCTTATTTCCACATGAATAAAAATGTGACTTTTTTCCCCAAAATGCAAAGCCAAATTAAGTGGATTTTGCATTAAAAGTGTACATAAAATACTCATTCTACTAGAATCAGGATGTGCTTGAATGCAAAAATAGAATTCTTAAAAGGCTAACTCATAATGAAGAAGAACTTAAAGTTTAAGTGTAAATGTTTCCTGGACGTCCTTGCTTGAGTTTGCAAGGCAATTCACAGGAATATTTACAGACCAAACCATGAAATATTTTGAATGTATTTATTTCTAAGCCTCTCAGAAGCTTTCTGAGTTATAAGCATGGTCTGCAGCCATTCATTCCAATAGTAGAATTTAATAAGTCTCTAGATGCACTATCACAGCTGAATATAAGAATGAGCCCTAGAACTAATTCAGGGTAAGGTATACCAGAGCTATTAGTGAGCTGAATTTATAGCATAATTTGTCAATCACTGGAGCTCTAAGGCATCATTTTGTTCCACAAGAGGTCAATGAATGCATTCCTCTTCTCTCTATATGTGTTAATTCTACCTTTGGGCCATACTAGGATATCATAAAATTTGGATTACATTTCAGTTGAATCCATATACAATATGTGTATATACATATAGTATATTTTTTAGATTGTATTAACAAATTTTTCCTGCAGATGCCAAATCTTTAACTGACAAATAACTTACTGTTAAAAATCTAGCTTCTTTATAATATGATAATAATGATATATTATTGATTCCACTTATCTCTTTAGAAGCTACTGAAGCATAAATAATACTGCTTTTTTTTCTTTAGCAAAACAGTAATTTTATATTTTTGATAAATTTATTTACAAGACATTGGTTTTATTGGATTTATTCCATTTTTAAAGTTACAAAGGTAAATCTGAGCATGTTAGTTCTGTGCATCTCTTTTCAATGGCTCATCATCTACAGAATACATTTCAAATTCTGCCATATAGCTCACTAGAAGGTCTAGGATATGTTTCTCTCTACTTTCCTAGTTTATCTCCATCACCCTTCCACATTCAGCTATTTCCAACTCCTGTGCACTCAACTTGCCATGCCTTTTCTCACTGCTCATTCTATCTAGAATGCTACTCCTGTTCCAATCACAAAACATACTCTTCTTAAAGGTGTTATCCAAGTCCAATCTCCTCTGGCTTTTCATAAACTCATAGCCAAGTCAAGTTCTCCCTCTTATATGGTTATAGCATTATTTTATATCTATGTTTTTGTATATCTACTTCCCACTCTAGAGTGGGAGTTCCTCAGGATTGGAAATAATAATTTACTACTGCCTGGCACAGTGTCTGAAGAATATAGGTATTTAGTTCATATCTATAAAAACACACGAGTGAATAACTAGATTCAAGAAGTTTAAAAGTGGCAAAGCACTGATAAAAGAAAGAAGCAATACTAAGGTCCCTAATCAAGGAATGTCACTAAATGAAGGTACTTCTGGTCTCCTGCATGCATTATGCAAAAGAACCAAATGAACCAAAGTTGATTTGTTAATATTTGTAAGAGAGGTATCCTAAAAACTTTACAATATGACATTATGTAAATATAACATATTATACATGTTTACATAGAGATGTAGATATAGATAGATGATAGATGATAGATAGATGATAGATAGATAGATAGATGATAGATAGATAGGTAGATGATAGATAGATGATAGATAGATAGATAAACAACTTGGCCATAATCACTTATTAAAATAGTATTTCAAATAAGTTCTTATTTCTATATAGAATTTATGCTAGATTCCTTCAAATTATAGATTTGAGCCAAAGTTGAGTTCAAAATTCTACTCTTAAATGTATAAAAACATATTTGTTGGCCATAGACAAATGATTGTTTTGTACTACTATTTTCACTCTTGGTTTTGAAAACTTTCTTTATTGTGCTGTTTCTTGTTTAAAACAAAAGTATTTTTTAAATTTGTTTTGTCTTCTAATCTCTATATAAACAATATGTAAAAAGATAAGTAGGAATGAACTTGGAAAGAGAGGCTTGTATTTACAAAGTAAAAACTCAACTGCCTGCAGGTATAAGAATACTAAGAATGATAGGATATGAAAAAACAGTTGGGAGTGGTGGGGTTTGAACCTAATTAGAAAATACCTGCCTTGCTCAGAGCAGCAGCTATATTAGCTGGTAGGAGGACTATCAGCCAGTGTGTTATCAGAAATAAGACTACTTCTTCTTCTCCTCTTTCTCCTCCCTGCTTTCCTTTTTCACAACCAAGAAGAAAAATCTAAATTTTTGTGAGAAAAATCTGTGAGAAAAATCCTACCATTTTATGGTCTGTGGTCTAGGCTAATTCACTGGCTAAGTACTTGGACATTATATGTATTCATTCTCACATTATACAGGATTCAAATGTATTTCTTTGAAGAAAAAAATAGTCTACATTGTGAAATTTTCCACTCTCTTTCAAGTAGATAAATTTGAGTTGGTAATTTCTATGAATGCCAAGGTATGTCTGCTCTTCGATCTCAGACACCTCATATTTCCCTGTCTTGTGGCATTCCCTTCAGGGTTAGGTTCTATCTCTTCCCTCTACTATATCTACATGTTTAAATTTTACCCATCCTTTAATAAATATCTAAATTTTTTTCTTCCATTTTCTTTGACAGAATAAGAGTAATATTCTTTTAATTTCCCATTAATGTTCTATCTACCTCTTTCTATACACATCTATATCTACTCAAATAATGCATATTCATGTTTTATCTTATATATCATAGTAGATATTAAGCTTACTCCTTTGTTTCCTGTGCAGAACTAGGAATAGTTTTTGTGCTAAGGTTGCTATCACAGGTTTTATATTTGTTAGAGAACTATAAATGAGTTTTAATATAAAATGCAGAATTAATCTTCCCTGATAAGAAAATGACCTTTGAGTAAAGCACTTATAGATAAAAAGTAGCCAAGTTGTATTTAGTTTGCCCTATTATCCAACTGGCTGTTCTTAAATAAATAATTTCAATGAAAAGAAAGTTCAGATAAGTCTGAAAATGTTATCCTTATTTTTTTTATTTTAAAAGTTATATGTTTGTTGTAAAAACTAGTATTTTTAACATTAATAACATGTATTAATAATTAGTATTAATAATAATTAGTATTAATAACATTCTGATAGTATTCCTTGATTATTTTTTAAACTAATGAACATATTTCTGATTTCTTTAGAAATAGTTTAAGTTTCTTTTTTTTAAAGTAAATGGTTATATTCTAAAACAAAACAAAATGGAAAAGATAAAGTTGAAAGGCAGAGTAGAAACCTATAAAAATGCTTCCCCCCTCAAAAAAATTAGAGATATTAGGCAATGGGTTCAGATAATCAAGTCATAATTTCTCCCATTTTTAATTAAAATGTAAATAATTTCAGAACTAGACATAGACTACAATAGAGAATGGGAAAATTCATAGGATTTGGAGTTGGAACAGATGAATTCAAGCCTATGATCTTGAAAGAGCTATCTGTCTCTTCATTTCCCATTTTCACATTGGAACTTAAAACATTATTTAAAAGACAAAAGAATCCAGTGAAAGCAAACTAACATTGTTCTTGTGAGAATTAAATAATATATAAATGTGGACCATACAGTATAAGCACTGTGCAGCTCTAAGTCATATAATTTCTTTAAATAAAACTATTTTATTTTGCAGGGTAGAACTCTAATGGCTAGGATCATTACATGAATGAAACTTGATAGGAATTTAACCTAGCCCTGGGTTTGGCATATCACTGACTTTCTATATTACTTATAAAAGAAAGGTAGAGTAGGATTAGATAACCTCCATGAGATATTTAGAGGTATTTTTAAAATAATTTTAACATATAAACTTTGTTTAAAGATAAGGGCTATCATGTTTTAAATACTTCCATAGAATAGAATACTTTAAAATGTTTTAAGCATATTTTACCATTCTAGTTGGTTTCTTGACAGTACCACTGTTCCTTTGTCTATAGAGAGATACTGAATTAAATTATCAAAACCTCTTCACAAAATTTGTATCATTTAATATTCACTAAGGGTAAGCTGAAAGTGTTAATAATTTGAAGCAATTAATTTACTTGAAGTTATTATTCTCATGAAAATTGCAGTAATAAAGAAAATCCACTTTTAAAAAAATTAGTGAATCATTATCTCAAATGTGCAAAGAATTCTTACAAAGACAATTTTTGCTATTATAAAGAAACAGAAAAAAATACAAAACTAGAAATCACTTATGCCATTATTTTTTGTTTGTTTAAGAAGAGAGATTATCTCACATTTACCATAAAATAAAAATAAAGTGGTGGAAAAGAAAAAAGAAAACATCAACTCTGGTTTCTCCAAATAGGAGAGTTTGAGAGTTAATCTTGCTAGAGTATTCTGAGTTTCTATCACAACTCAGGTTATATTTCCAAACATCTGAACTCTAAATGGACATTTTTCTGAGATTGTGGACAATATAATTTCATTACATAGATAATTGTAAAATGTAAAATGTTGACTCTATTTTGGATTAACCTCTAGGGTCCTAGCTACACTCCCCTTGCACTAATATTCACAGAAGAGAATATTTAAAGTGAAAAAAAGGAAATGTGATTACCACATAAAACTGAATTTTATGTGGGCAGTAGACTGACTCCTTGGACTTGTGAAGAATACTACATGATCTTTCTTAGTATAAGTCAAGACACTGAATTTTTTTTAAGCCTGAAAAAGCAGCTGCTCAATGACATTTAAAATCACTATACTGAATGGAAAAGGAAGACTTCCTATTGATAGAAAAGTGACATATTTTTCTGCCATAGTTTTACTTATAAAGCAATATGCTGACTGTAGTCTCCTGTGTATTTATCTCCTCTAGGCTTCATCAGTGATGATTTACCATTGTTGTCTAAGCACCGATATAAGAAAGTACTTGGTGTGCTCATGCAACAATACAAACAGTCAAAGAGTTCCTAAGTCATCAGCTGGTAGAATCTGAAATGAGTCCTGCTTTCATTAACATAATAGTTATGATAGTAGAGGCAACCTAGACCAGCTAAATTCCTCTTCACATCTCAGCTCCTCTGAATTGTCATACTATTTATAATAATGTCAACTATAGAAATATTACTTTTTACCTCATCCATGTGAAGTATCACGTATTAGCCTGGCATTTGCTATGCAATGTCTATCATTTCTTTTGTCATTTTCAATGTTATATTCACTATATGGGAACACGTAGATTGAACTGATGTTCAGTAATATTAGAAAACTTATTGAGGTTACAGTGTTAAGAACTGGGCTTCCCTCTCAGATTCTATTTATCAGTTCTCAGTCTCAGCATTCTTGAGATAACCTATCTCCTACAATTTGAGCTTTTCTCAGTAAAGAGAAATGAAATGACCTGGTGATATCATACCACCACCTCACCATTTCTACAAAATATGCAGAAAATTCCTACCTCTACTCCAAGTGTTTCATTACTGGAACAACTTTTTGTTGTAGAACTCTGCCATAAAGCATAGTTCAAATCCATCTTATTCAAAAGGCATTCTTATATTTTACTAGTTATAACTGATTTGAGAATTTTCAGATCCTGACTCTGCTGACTTCCTGTCTTAAGGTTCTTGTCTTTTCACTTTATGCTACAGCAACACAAAGCCACTGGTCATCTCCTGGGCAAAACATGTACTTCCTTATTTTGTATTTCTGCTTATGCCCCAACAGAGATGTTTGCTTCAAAATATTTAATCACTGAGAATTTATTATCATTCTTTACATATCAAATTAGATATAACCTCTTCTAGGGAGCTTAATTTGGTTTTCAAGGTTGATGTTCCCTAAATAATATTCTATTCTTGTGTTTCAACTCTCTGAGTATACCATTATACTATACGTATTCATGAATATGTCTTTCTCCCTCACAAGAAAATGTCTTGTTGCCTCCACTGCACCTTGTCTAAAGACTGGTATATTTATAAATAAATAAAGAGAATTTTTATAACATCAAAATATGCCTTGTACATTAGTTATTTCTATATGTTTGTGTATTCCAGCCTAAGTTAGTTATGTATTAATTTATTCAATCAATAATATACATACCCTTGCCCAGTGTTCAGAAGCACAATTCTTTAAAGATTATCTGAATCAAATTTTGTCTTGAACAAATACTAGCAGTATGATCGAGAAAAAGTTTTTTAACTTTTCCCCATCTTAGTTTTCTCATCTAAAAATAGACATACAAATAGTTCCCATCTACTAGAGTTCTAATGAGAGTCAAATGATTGCATATATAAATAACCCTTATAATACTGCTTGATTTATAGTAAGTATTCCATTTTGTTAAGTTCTATTATTAGGTATTAATTTAGTTAGTCATTTGCATGTACATTAAATGAATACTATAACCAGAAAATGCACTCAAGTATTAATTAGGAAAACAAAAATCTAAGGCTTAGATTCTCAAAAAAAAAAAAAAAACAATATGGGAAAAGAGAAAAATAACAAAGAAATATCTAGATTCCATATATACATTATACTATATACACCATATACACATTACATACATATATACACACATTTATATAAGTAAAATATATGATAAATTCCCATAATGTCATAAAAATGATTAAGAGAGCTGTGAGAATGAGGTGGATATCTTATTTACATCACATAGCCAAAAAGGGCTTCACTGAGAAAGGTCATTTAAGCTGAGAAATAAAAGAATGAACAATTCTAAAATTTGAAAAAAGACTATTTTAAAAATATATACTATAATGTGCAAGACCTTACAGCTGAAGAGAGCCAAGTGTGCTGGAGGAATTAAATAAAGGCCAGGATTTAAAAGTGTGAGCAGTGAGAGAAAGCATGGCACAAAGTTGGGGAAGTAGACAGGGGCCAGACAATGCATGACTTTGTAGTCTAAGGTAAGAAACTTGGCATTTATTCTGTGTGGAGAGGAAATCATAAGGTTGTATATTCCTGCTTTCTGAACAACCTTACAACAGCTCCAGAAGACAACCAATAAATATCACCATATGAACCTGAATTCCTTAGAAAGTAGCCAGTCAAGATAATTCTACACTTTAAATAAGTAGATAAGTAGATAGATCAAATGAAGTGTTTTTGTAATTGTTTTTTCTTATTAAATCATATGTAATATTAAAGGTGGTTTCATAAGCATATAAATCAGAAAAAATATTGAATTAAAGAAAATTTAAAATGTGTCTTTATTGCAGGACTTACACATTCTTTAATACATTACTTGGAGGATTCTTTAGGTCTAGAAATACATTGTAACAATCCACTTTGGTAACTGGTGGCTGGAATAAATTAGAGTGTAATTAAATATTACAGTAATCCACAACCAGATCTGTTGTATGGCCTTATAAAATACTTAAACTTCCTAAACCTTGGTCCTTTCATTATAAAATAGAGAGAGTAAATAATTTCAAATGGTCATGCTATGTGGTAAATGTGATCATCTCTAATTAGCCCAATGCCTACCACATTTTGGTCAATAAGTATTACTACTTAGAAACAAAAATATGCTTACCAGAATACATTTGTATAATTTGTAGGTATAAGATTTATTCAGATTATCCTAGAGTTTATCAAAGATATCAAAGTTAAGTAGACTATTTAAGTCTAAGTTTTATTTTAAAAGAAACAGAGTTCATATGTGTTTAACAAACTTTAACAAATTTTATAAAACTCAAAAAAAAAATGATGATAAAAAGTAATGCACAAAGCCAACCTTGTACCCAGAACTTGCAGATACAGGGTTTCAGAGATAAGAACCTCAGTTCATTTAATCCTGCAATGATAGTGGCCTCTGATGACCTTCAGTGATCCCTGTTTTCTGATATTCATGACCTTGTATACATACTAAATCACAGCTGGCCTTGTGACTAATTAGAATATGTAGAAGAAGTGATGATGTGTAACTTCCAAGGTTAGGTTATAAAAGACAAGTGGGCTTTGTTTTGACCTGTTGAAATACTAGTTTTGAGAGAGCCACCATGTCACAAGGACACTCAAAAGTCCCTGCTTGCCAATAGCCAGCACCAATTTGCCAATCAATCATGCGAGCGAGCCACCTTGGGAGTGGATCTGCCAGCCCCCAAAGCCTTCAAATAACCACAACTTTGGAATATATCTTGACTTTAACCTCCTAAAAGGCTATATTCCGGAACCACTGATTAAGCTATTCTTAAATCCTTGCTTCCTATAAGATATGATAACAAATATTTTTATTATTTTATGACACTACATTTTGGATATTGTTTGTGCAATAAATCAATAAATCTATAAACTCCTCTGAAGACACAAAATGATGGTAGGACTTAGTGTAGAAAGGAGAAGCCAAGGTCTTAATTTCCTCAGTGAATAAGGGTCATGGCCAGGAGTTAACAAGGATGTGCTAGATAGTGAGCAATAAAAGAAATGTAGGATAGCAAACTCACTTATGAATACCAAAGTATATAAGATATGACAAAATAAAGAGGTTCTTTGAAAGAGTTAGGATAAGTAGAATTCATAAAAGAAAAAACAATGTTTATGTTGAGATCTAAGATGTAGAAAATATTCTGTGAAAAGTTGAAGGATGTAGAGGACTATGGTAGTTATGGAACTGACTATCCATACAACACAACAGACGGATAGAGAGATCTGTTAGTTAAGAGAGAGGACGAAAGTTAGAGCAGGGTATAGCAGAAGACAGATGACCACAGGCACTTTTCTTTTAAGTAGTAGCCAAGATTATTGGCTTGTGATCCATGATGAATATAAATGACCACTATATTTTTATTAAGTATCAGTACTTAGAAGACTCCTAACACTTAGCAAATTTCTGACATATAGAAGGCACTCAATATATTTATGTTGAATGAGAAATCTCTGGGTCAAAGAAAGAGATTTGAAAGTTATTAAGTTACAGATAGTAATTCAAACAATAAGAGTGAAAACAATCATCCATGGTGAGATTCATAAAGTCAAAAACCTCCTGAGAGAAGTAATTAAAATAGAGTCAGGTATTAGTGCACATACTGATGTGAACTAAATATTCTACACACACACACACACACACACACACACACGTAACCAATGGCAACTATTGATATAGAAGAATGGAAATATGATAGGTATAATTAAAAAAATGATTATTTAATTAATGTATTTAAATTATTCAACATTCATGTGATATCTAAAAGAAATTGTTTGACCTGCAGTGTCAGCTCCACATGGGGACTTGTTAGAAATACCAATGCTTTGACCAAACCTCAGACCCAATGGATTAGAGCCCAGGCATTGACTCCTAAATATGTAATTAGAATATTGCCTTATACCTCTTAGACAAGAAAAAGCTAAAGAAGTTTATCAACACCAACCAGTATTATAAGAAATGTTAAACTTATTTAAGAAGAAAAAATAATAAAAATATGTAAAATAAAATGGCAGTAACTACATACTTATCAATAATTACTTAAAATGTAAATGGATTAAAATTGCCAATTAAAAGACATGGGATAGCTGAATGGATAAGAAAACAAGACTATTACATATGCTGCCTAAAATTGATTCACTTCAGATCAAAAGACACAGACTGAAAGCAAAGGGATGTAAAAAGATATTTCATAAAAATGAAAATGCAAAAAGAAGCTGGGGTAGCAATATTTATATCATACAAAATACACTTTAAAACAAATGCCCCAGCAATTCTACTTCTAGGTATTTATTCGAAAAAAAAATGTAAAAAGACATATGCACCCATATGTTCATTGCAGCATTATTTACAATAGTCAAGGTATGGAGGCAACCTAAGTGTTCACCAACAAATGAATGGATAAAAAAGAAGTGGTACATGTATACAATGGAATAATACATGCCATAAAAAAAGGATGAAATTTTGCCATCTGCACCCATATGAACAGACCTATAGGGTATTACACTGAGTAAAATAAGTCAGACAGAAAAAGACAAATATCATATGATATCCTCATATGTGAAATCTAAAAAAAAAAAAAAAACAAAGTAAATGAACAAATAAAACAGAAATAAACTCATAGGGAACATTTTGATGTTTGTCAGATGAGAGGTGTGAGGGGTGGGTGAAAAAGGGAAGGGAGAAAGATGAGCAAATCGCCAGTTATAAAAACAGCTGTGGGAATGTAAAGTACAGCATAGGGAATATAGTCAATAATATTGTAATAGCTATATATTGTGTCAGATGGGTACTAAACTTATTGGAGTGATCAGTCTGTAAGTTATATAAACAGATGTCTAATCACTATGTCGCACACCTGAAACTAATATAATATTTTATGCGAACTGAAAAAAAGAAATTTTAAGGGTATTGACTAACACTTTGTCTAATAAGCAATTCTATGTGTGCACTTTAGAAGCATGCTCAATTCCATGTGGAAGGTTTTGGTGTATTCTAGGACAAGTATTTTCTCATTATAATATCCTGCTGTGGGAAAATATTTATACCATTTCTTACAAGTGATTATTGTAATTTTAAAACTTTTTAAGTGATGCAAAGCTGACTTTTACATATATACCATACCATATTTAAATATTCTTAATTTTAGAAAGTTCTTAGGTTTTTTGAACTAATATCTGACTCTAAGGAATTCCTGCTCTTACACACTTGTAAGTGTAACCTTGGGAAGGATATTTAATTTCTCAGAGTCACACAGTATGCTATAATAAATCAGAGCAGGGATATTCAGTCAACTGTGGGGAATGATTTGTGATTCAAATTCCTCAGCACAAGATACTTTTTCTTAACCCTATGTGGAACTAAAGTTTTAAATGCAGCATTTAAAACCTCAAAGTAGGAAACAATAAATCAATAAATGTGTCATGAATTTGCCATGTAAGGATATCATCTTTAATTCCTTCTTTTATCCTCTTAATTTAGTTCATATAAACTCCAAAAATGATTGTGTAAAAATTGTTCCTATGTTCATATGCATTTATTAATATAGATCTACATTAAAATTTAATCTTTTCTAATTATCTGCATTTAAATATCTGTGTACCATATGTTCTATTTATAGTCAGCTTACATAAAAACAACAGCTGCCCTAGAAAAATAATTGCTGAGAAAGAACCAGGGTATAACTAAGTAACAATGGGCATTTGATGGTGAAATAAATATATTTGACTGAAAGCAACTCTGAATGTTGAAATGGAAATAGAAAAACATCTATGGGCATGTTGCTTCTCCTTCAGGAGCAACCAAATTTCAGATATAATTAGGTAACTATATTCTCCGTGTGTATTTTTATTGCTTGTAAATCACCAGGCTTCCATGATTCTCACAGTTCACATAAAGAGAACTGATATATTAATATGTAAACAAGAGAGACTGAATCTAAAATGTACCAATAAAATAGCTTGATTACTAAAAAAGTATTAAATAATTATTTATGAATTTAACTTCATAGAATCTCAAATTTGCTTTGCATATTTCACTGACTTTAAATCTGTTTTGGTAGGCCTGTTTTGAAAGTTAGTGGAATATAAAGAGATATGTTTTGTTTTTTTTTTTAAATAGGATTAAGTCTAATACTGGGACTGTAGATAGTATAATTTCAATACATGTTTGTATTAAATTGGTCAACAGTAGGATGAGTGTTGATGCTAGAAACTAAAACATTTCCACTTATTGAATCTTGCTTTGATTTTTAATGCATTTGTCTCTAAACTGAATGTTTTAAAATTATTTATTAATTTTAAATGTATATAGTAAAAATAAATTTTAACAAAAGTTCAGGGAAAAGCAGATCTTCATTCCATTTTGGATCCTCTACCCCAAACTCCTATTAATAGATTTTAGTATCCTTCAAAGTATTTTCTGTCCTTTTCCCCTTTGTAGCACGTACTAGATAATTAATATTTGAGTAAATATATAAATCTATATGTATGCATGCATATGTATGTCTATCTCTCTACATATAATATTATAAAAATAAGAAGTATGTATTCTGTTGTAAACCTTATTTTTATTTTTGTTTTGTGGGTGGGTTTGTATGTTCACTTTATCTTAGAGATGCTTCCAGTATATATAGATCTAATTTTACTGCATTAGAACTTCCAAATGTTCCATAATAATAATATTTAATCAAACCAAATTAATAGGCATTTATTTTCTAAATTTTTATTGTTACAAGTAACATTGCCAAAAGTATCTTTTTTATGCATTTGGGGGCATTATCGTATGTATATCTATAAGACAAAGTGAATTTGCTGGGTTAAAAGGTCTGTGCATTTTAATTTTTGACAAAAACTGACAAGTTATCCTCAAATCAGTGGCATTTTTAAAACATGACTGTATTGTAGGCAGTCCATTCAAAAATTCAAAATTTCCATTACCCCATTTCCCCCATACCATTTTACTCTAAATAAACATAGATATTCATTTATTTTAAAGTCTTCTGTTCAAACAGTTACCAAACAAGTCCCTTTTTTCAAGTGTCCCTCATGTCCTCACATAAACATAAAATCTAAGTAAAAATATCATGTCTGTCTGGCAAGCATAGCTTCAACACAGAAGCCCTGGGCGCCTTTCCAGTCAAATTGTCATACCTTATCCCCCTTCTCCAAAGGTATTGAACCAAGCCATAATCCTGCTGACAAAGACTCTGAGTGCTTATTTACCTAACACCTTGTCATCATTGCCTTTTTCTCAAATGTGTTAATATTTGCCCATATGTCAAGAAAACTAAAGGTGTCTCATTATTATTTGACCAGGCATTTATATCAAAATTATAAAAGTGAGTGAGAATCCCACTCATTTCATTCAAATTCTTAAGAACTTCATAAGCCTGTTCATTATTCTTTATCAAGAGCTATGCTAATTTTCTCATTATTGATCTAATATTACAACATGAATTCTGAAATAAACACCCTAAGCTAATTGACTTGTAAACAAGTTTTAAATTTTAAAAATTACAGGCAAGTTCCTAAGTGTATGGTAGATGTGTCCCTGTGGACAGATGAAAAGTCAGAGAAGTCACTATAGTAGCAATTATTATAATAAAAAGAACCAAACAAAAGAATGTTTATATATTATTTAGTGAACAAGGCATTTTAAAGTGCGAGGTAGTGCTACAGCTTTATAGAGGAGGAAATAAAGGCTCAGAAATTTTATTCACCTACTTAATGATAGAGTAAGAATTTAAAACCTGTCTCTTTTCATACCTGAAATTCTTTTCACAGTACCATATTTGTTTTTATCAATATGAAGATCTGATGGGAATCATTAAAAATCTCAAAAATCATGATAACTATAGAGATTGACAGAATTCTAAGAGGAACAAAGAGGGAAGGAAAGCAAAAAAGAGAGAGCTGTCTTTGGCATTTTGCATCTGAGAAATTGTGAACTGGTTCCTTCAACACAGTGAGTAAAGAAAGGTCTTGAACTCTGAATTGGACACCTTGGCTTCCAGAGTTGTGTCCCAAACTTCTTTTTCTTTTTTTTTTTTCTTTTTGGTCAGATTTTGACATCTGCATCTGTCATTCATTCTCAACAATTACAATTGTATTTGCTCTTCATATAGCTGTAGGTCATACAATAGTTTATATTCTCCCTGAATATAAGTTCATTGTAAGTGATTTAATGTGACAGGAGACAGAAAATTGCGTTGGCAGACTGTTACTAAATGTAATTACTCACCAGATCCAACCCTAATCAATTAACCACAGCATTAAACAACATAAATTCTGGATTATTTTCTATGAGAAAGGTTGCTACTCCTGTTCATTCTCAATTAACAATTTCACTTTTTTCATCTACTAGGTAGAGCCAAGGCCAATAGATCTGTGTTAATTTGTTATAATCATGATTTATATTTACATGGCAATTGCAATTTTTAAAGTACTTTTACATCTACTCACTCAGTTTAGCTGCATCATTCAATAACCCATTAATGAAAACAGGTAACATCACTGCCACCTTTTTAGGTGAAAAAATGAAACTTGAAGAGGTCGATAGCTTTTTCAATATGACATGCTTAGAAATTTTCAAATATCAGATAGATTATATAGCCCTTGGACATTAGCAATCTTAGATATTTTTTTTTTCCTGAAAACTCCTAAGCATAACACATGAGAAAGCCAGGATTTAGAAAATTTCAGCAATTTGTCTAAAGTCACACACCTAGAAATTGGTAGAACTGGGAACTGAACAGTTTTATATCCTGGCCCAGTGTAATACTCAAATTATACTGAAATTCCTAACAAGTAGAAACAATATAAAAATCACATATTTATTGGAAAAAAATTATGTTTTAACAATGTCTGTCTACCAAGTCTTTTACAACTTGTCTTACTTTTGGTAAACCTAAAATTTTTAGGTTATTATCTATAAACTGTCAAGAGAATGTATAAAATTAAAAACTTGTTTTATCAACATAACACAAAATATATTTAACTTTGTTTGCGTTATTGTTTTATTCTGAATGTAGGCTCTTTACATTCTTAATTCTAAGCCACTTCCTTCTTCAGTTTAATTTCCAGACCTAACACACTATAACTTCATATCATTATCTCACTCCCTTTGACTACCACTGTCAGGATCCTGGACTTGTATGTTTTCTCTCTGCCATCCTTCTCGACCAAGCAGCCTTATATATCTTCAATTCAACATTATATCCTTTTACCCCCAACACATGTTTTGTTCTGTTTTACTGCTCCTTTTATATTCTTCATTTGACACTTATTCTTACTCCATAAACTCTGCTAACTTCATTTGTCCCACATGTGTTTAATTAAATTTGAAAAGCTATCTTGTATCACACTAATTCCAGTATATCTGCTCAGACTACCTAGTTCATTTTGATGAATCTTGTTTTAAAACGCCTAAAACACACCCTTTTGGAGAAAATGAAGTGTGACCAAAAATAAGATAGCACCCACCATTTTCCAAGCACCACTCAGAGACCTTTGCACATGTTATCATCCTTAATCGTTATAGCAGCCCATTTTTGGTAGGTTCAGAAAAGTTAAATAAGTTAGGTTCATTAAGTTAGAAAGCTAGTATTGGAAACCAGGTTATAATAATGCTACTACTACTAATAATAATTATAATAACATTAATACAATTGCTTTTAAATTATTTCTATACATAAGGGATTGCTAAGTGATTTAGATATATTATGGAATTTTACAATCACAATAACAATCATAATAAATAACACTAACCCCACTATACTGATAAGGAAAATAAGGCAAAAAGTAGTTACTCGTGCTACTCGAAGATTTATAACTTGTATGTAGTGAAGCTTGGACTTGAACCAAACCAAATGATTTTGTAGCTCTTGAACTTTTAACCATGTTAATATACTTCAAAGAACATATATGTAGCAGTACACCATGATTTATTATTAGATTTATTATCTGTTTGACTCATAGATTCTGTATCACACTTTCCTAAAGATTAAATAGTCTTGAATCTTCACTTTATAATTGTCTTGGGAGTCAGAGTGTCCTTTAAAATAACAATTTATGGATCACTTCTAAGTGTTAAGCCTTCCTTACACATATTAACTCAAATTTCTAACTTGCACTGTAATTCTGAGTACCTAAATTTTAAAATACAGAAATAAAGGTCTGTAATTACACAATAATAGTGGCCACACCACCACAATCCAAATCTTGTTCTATTGCTAAGTCTCTACTTTCCACCATTCACCACTATCTCTTCCATTAATAATGTGGTTATAACATTGTTGGCAATCGATACATATTTGATAGTGGATCTTCAGCTTCTGCCTGATTTTGCTAAAACTGAAGAATCTTTTTTTTGTGTAATTGCATCTTCCTAAACATAAATCATAGGAGGTTGTGGAAAATCCTTTCCTCTACCCATGATTTATAATTTATGTTAATGAGAAATCCTACTGAGTATAAAATGAAAACCATATTTAATTATATATTTAGAAATTTACTTACTTTGAAAATAAATTATACAACATTATGACTCTCTAATCAGTATTGTGACATATGGCCATCATATAGTCAACAGCCTAAGTTTGATAGTATAGAAATGATTAATAAACACATTTCATAGGTATTTAGCAAGCTCTTAGTAAATACTTGTTAAATAAGAAGATAAAAATTTTTTATGTACTCAGTTATGCATTCAGTATTAAAACTAATTAACATTCCTGCCATTACTGTACCATCTTGAAAAAAAAATCTGATTCTACAAGCCTCTCAAATTCTTTGTCAAGGCGATCTTTTCTTCTTCCTTTAGGAGATTATTAGCAGAAAAATGACCAGGCAAGACTAAACTCTGTGTTTCTCTCATTATCAGTAAGTACCTTGTGGAGAAAAGAAACAGAAATAAAGCCGATGTATTTTTAATGTATCATTTTATTTAAAATTTATAACAATCCTGAAAAGCAGCTATTATAATAAGTTAATATTCAATTAAATTGAGCCTAAAATGTAGTAACTTGCCACACAACACAGTAGTGGCAGAGTGGAATAGGAATCCAGGGACATCTTATTTTGGAGAGCATGCTTTACTCTCTATTTTAAACTCTTTGTTGTGCTCTTACCAGTTGTTATGTTCTTTCCCCTTCTGATATAAAATAGATGTGTCAGTTAACCATGTCCATGAAATGCTACATAACAAATCAATGTGAAACTTACTGGCTTAAAACAACAATCATTTATCTTTAGGGATCTGCAGAGTGTCTGGGTCAGCTGCTCTGACCTGAGCTTATCTGTGGTGTCGTCTTCCACAGGTCTCATACTCCTCCTGGGACCAGCAGGCTAGCAAAGGTATGTCTGGTGATGGCAGAGGCATATGTGTGAGCAAACTCAATTTAAGAAATGTTTTATCTGTACCATATTTCTAACAAAGCATTAGTTAAAGCAAATCACACAGTATCACCCAGGGATGAGACATTACACTGCACACACAGTTGAGGACACTTTAAAATTACTAAGCAAATAGCAAATCTATGTAGAGGGATGAAGAATCATGGTGAGAATGCAATTTAACACAGGAAGAGGTAAACACTGGAAAGCTTGATAAAGATACAAAGTTTGGGCTACCTCCAGAGTTTAAATTCCTTTGATCTGGGTTTAGGCACCAAAATACATATTTTAACAAGTATCCTTGTGATTCTAAGGAGTGGCCCATCCTTTGAAAAATACTCTTCTATGTAGCATTTTTTTCTTCCTAATATATGACCCCTTGCCAGTTCTCACAGAAATATGTTATTTAACATACCAACCAATGGATCTATTATGCTAAAAATGTCATGTCTGGGACTCACCAATCAGAAACTCAGATTTCTGCTCTAGCTCCTGAAAAATTCCATTATAAAATATCTTGATACCTGATTTGTTATTAATACTACAAAATATTTTGACACTGTAACAAACACATACTACAATTGCTGTATGTGATATTGTAATCGCTAACACCAAAAGAATTATCAAGCGCAGCCTTACTTTGAAGCTTATAGCACAAGATGAAGGGAAGAGATACATATATGAAGTAACAGTGACAAATAAGCTTTATTTGTATAAAAACCTATGAGTGCTCTATTACCTTAATAATGAAAAAATAATTACTGGGCAAAGTACAATTTGATGATAATATAAAACAATCGGTACTCAAATTTCTTCAAAATTGTTTCTGAAAGTCTCACCTTCAACATGTTCCCTTAATATTATGATTTTATAGTGAGGGGTATTCTACAAGGTGCTAATCTCTAATTCTTTGTAAGTTAGAATTTCCTAGGAAGTCTGATATTTATTTCTCAACAGGAACAGAAGTCATTGGGGGTGATGATGAATTGGTGTTGAACATTAAGACTGATACAGTTGCAAAAAAAGTAGAGGAAGTTGTTGGAAATCTCTTCTACAAAAAGTCAAAACCAAGTATCATTTTGATTTGATCTGAACTGAGATGAATTAAGTCTTCTGTTTTTAGGATGTTTTGCTTATTTTGCTTTGAATTTTTGTATTTCCCATTTTCTGAAAGCTGTTGCTATGATATTTATTAGTTAGAAATGTGTAACTATTATATCTTCGTTGCCAATTATGACATGCCTTTTAGAATTATACAATATCCTTGCTTTCCTCATGAAATGGTTTTTATTCCTGATCTATATTATCTAATCTTAAGACTGCAACTCTTGCTTTCATTTACTTTTTGTTTGCATTTGTCTAATATATATATTTTTATACTTTTACCTGAAAAAATAATTACTAAATTATAATTACTAGATGTCCTATCTAGTATACTTGTTCCTATTATTAATGGCTATCATTGCCTTTGAGCTATTTTACAATTCTAATTAAAAAAAAACTGATCACAATGCAAATGATTCTTGTACATAGAAATGCAAATGAATCATGTTCATTGAAGATGCAATTTATTATTGTTTTGTAGATACCAACTAGTTTTTCACCTACATATTGATTTATTTCAATATTCCTGTTGCCTATGTATGTGTTAACTTTTTGAAATCTACTTTGTAAGGTTTATAATATCTTACTGGTTCTATCATTATATGAATATAAATACATACTATAAAAACAATTTTTCTTAATCACTTTTAATTTCTAAACTTTCTGAACCATGTTGCAAGAGTGCCTCTTTGATACATTTACTTGTTTTTTTTAATCTAATCTACCTATTCTTTTGCATTTACATTAAAATTTTTTAATATAAATAATAATTTTCTATTCATTAAATTATATACATACTATAAATTAATTTCATTTTAATAAATATTTATTACTATATTATAAAATCTTTCACTGTATTATCTTTTCCTAAAGATTTTCCATTTTCTTCTTGTTTGGGTGGAATTTATCTTTAAGTAATTTCCTATAGTCACTCATATGAACACTAGACCTTGAGAAAGAGAGAAAATACAAGAGTTTTTAAGCATATGAAAATATTCTCAACTTCACCTATTTTGAGAGAAACACACAGTCATACCAAGAAATCATTTTTTATCTATCATGTTAGCAAAACTCTAAGTTTGACAGCAAACTCCATGTACTGGAAAAATTGGCTCTTTGATGTTGATCTGAATTCAAAATAATAAAATTTATAAAAGGCAATTTGTAAATATCTATTAAAAAACACCTTTTACATTTCACCTACCAATTCTACTTCATGGAATTTACTTTAAAAATACCCACACGTGTTTGATATTTGTACAAACTGTATTATAGCGCTGTTTCAATAAATAGATACATGTTCCTTGTCCTGAAATGGATTGGGGCATGTGTTTTGGCTATCTCTTTTTTAATTAGAGTGTCTACTGGGGTTATTCTATCACTATCTCCCAATTAATTTGTGTCTGTTGAAACAGAAAACTTCTCTGTTTAGATCACAAATCTCTGTATTAAAAATAAACAAGCAAAAAACACCTGTGAAGTCCACCCTGAGGAGCCTCTTCTATACCTGGACATGAGTTAATATTATCATGTATTTTAAGCTAGAACTTGATGATGTAAGGGGATAAGACTTTTGGTAGTCTTATTTCTGGACAGATAGAAATATTTTATGACCAGAGTGCAGACTGTGATAAACTAAAGTTGGCCTAAATTTGATGCCATTCCATTTGTTTCATTTCGAATGGCTTGTGACTTGCTATGATTGATAAAATGAGGCAGAGTGATTCTATGCAACTGCACAGAGTAAAATTTAAATAGGCTTTTGAAAAATCTGCAGCTTCCATTTTTAATTCTCTCATTTGTGGTTTCTAGTTTCTATGATCTACAGAGCTAAAACCATGTAGGGAGGTCACATAGAAGAGAACTGAGGTGCTCTAGTACACTGTTCCACCTGACAGCTAGCACCAACTGTATGAGTGAGCTTAGAGGTTCTAGTTGTTTTGAGTCTCCCAGATAGATGACTGCAGCTCCAACGAACAGGAAATACAACAGAACTTCATAGTTGTACCCAGTCAACACTAGTCATGAGAGATTATAAACGGCTATGACTGTTTTAAACTACTGAGTATGGTGTTATTTTTTCATATACAGAGACATAGATAATATTTGCTGAATGAATTCTAAGGGTATATCCTAATATGCCTGTGAATTTCCAAGAGCTAAAGATGATATGTTCTGTTTCCCAGTTCCTCTCTCCACATCCTACAGACTCTCCTTTTGTGGGCTATTTCCTGAAAAGTAGCAGAACTGGTTTTCAAAGTAACATTCTTTGGTTAAGAGAAATTTATTTGAAATTATATATATTATATATATATATATATATATATATATACATATATATATATATATACATTATATATACATTATATATATATATAATTATAGATATGTGTATTATATATATAGATGTGTGTATTATACATATAATACACATATATGTGTGTGTATTTATTTATATATATATATATATATATACACACATATATATGTATTATAAACTTATGAGTTTAAAACTTAGCCAAACCATTTGTTAGCTATGAAACCTGATTAAGCTATTTAACATTTTAGAGCCTCAATTATCACTTTTAAAATGGCAATAACACCCATGTTACAGGATTTATGTATGATATGAAATAAGACAAAAATCACCCATCGAGAATTTCATAAGCACAGAGACTTTGTTTTATTCAATAAAGTTAACTGCTACTATTATTATCTGACAAGTAACAAAGTAGCTTGTTGAGTTGGGTCCATGAAATGACTCTTTGAAAGCAGAAGGAGGAGGTCGATATCCTTTTATGGTATAATCTGATATCGTAATTTAGTTAAAGAATGGTAAAGATTATTTTCTAGGGAAAGGATTTCACTTTTCTATACTAATAAACACTCTGGGAAAATTTATCAAACATTATCTTGGCATCTGTGATTGGAGAAGTAATTTTGTAAAGTAGTTCACACATACACATTTCCCTCGTCACACCACGGTATGTGTTGGTGGGTAGAGGATGGCAGAAAGGGTTCATCCCCTAAGTCTAGAAAGACACAGGTTCCTTATCTCAGTAGCCAGATGCCTATTCAAACATTCCTGACTCCATTTAACCTGCATGTACTCTGAGAGAAAAGCCATGTTGATTAGCCATCAAAGTCCTAAACAATAGATAGCTTTTCACTGCTTTCCTATTAAACTAAATATGAATCACAATTTAAAACATTCTAGAAGAAAATATCAATATGGCCATGCCTCCCTGAACAAGCCCGATCTGATCTAATCTCGGAAGCTAATCAGGGTCGGTCTGGTTAGTGCTTGATAGAAAGAGTAGGTGCTATAGGCATAAAAATTAAAATTTAAAAAAAAATAAGAGATTGTAAGCTGACAAGGTCCTTGTAATCTGTGAAATCAACCAATGGTTGCCTTGCCTTAAAAAAAAAATAATGCTAATTCTATTTGTTTCTTAAGTAGGAAGGTTAATGAAAATGATAGGAGACATCTTTTTTAAACTCAGTTCCATTATGTATGAACAGTAAATCTCACTTAATGTCACTGATAGGTTCTTGGAGCTGCAGTTAAACAATGTATATTGAAACCAATTTACCACAAGCTAATTGATATCAACAAGAGTTGAGTTCCTACAGCATCTCATCAATGTTATAATGAAATGACATTGAACAAAACAACATTTTTCAAGGATATGCTGTACTCTATATCACTTCCCAGAGCCTTCTCTATTTTATGCCTGTGTAAAATGTGGATTCAGATCTACTGTTGTCTAGTGCTTCTACTGTGGACACCACCTGGGAATCTACTTCAGAGTGGGAATGAAAAAAAAAATAATGACAAATGAAGAATTAGGAAGATTTTTTTTCTACATTGGTTCAAAGTGTGGTTTTGAGGCCAGAACATCAACATATCCTGAAACTTATTAGAAATGAAAATTACCAGACCTGCCACAGACCTGCTAACTCAAACTCTGAAGATGGAATCTAATGATCAGTGTTTTAACAAGTCTACCAGGTTATTTTGAATTCTTAAAGTTTGAGAACTACTATCAGTGTAGTGGATCCAGGTTAAAAAAAACTTAAAAACAAAACAAACTAAAACCTTTATCTCTCAGAAATATGGATTTTAAGATTGATTCCATCAAACAAGAAGTAAAGACAGTAGGTGTCAATAATGGATGGTTGAAAGAACTCTACTTCTAGAATCAGAAAAAAATAGAATTAAAACATGACTTTAATCCTGATTTTTCTCAACCTTTTTCTGATTTTGATCTCACTGTCTGCAAAATAGAGATAATAATGTCTCCTTCATTACGTATTAAATCAAATAACAAAAAGATCTAGTATAGCACTGGGTACACAGTATTTACTCAATTTATTTTGGTGTTTGCCAAAGATACAGAAAGTAACTTCAACTCAAGAGCAGTACAGACTGCCTGTTTCAGGGGTAGATAGAAGTTTGCGAAAAATGAAGATGGTAAAATAAAAGCAGCACAAAGATAGGCATTGATGAGTTTGCTGAATCATTATCACATAGGCTGCTTTTTCACACACTGTAGTGGAGAAACATTAATAGGTATATCTGTGCAGGGAAGATTATTCATTCATTTGACTGAATTTAGGGCTTCATTCATTTTCCATTACTGGATACCTGCCTATGAAGGGCCAGGAACAGTGCCAGTCAATGAAAGTTAAATAGGCTATTCAAAAAGAGGCAGTACAAGATATAATTAAAGACTTGGGCTTTGATCTGACCTTTCTTGTTTTGAATCCAGGCCTATCAGTTATCTGCCATGTGACCTTAGAGAAAACACTTAACCTCCAGCGTCTCATTTTTTTCATCTTTATTATTAAAAAGATGGTTGTAATATCAAATACCTTGTAGGATTGTGGTCAGAAGAAAACAAATTAATACACATAAAAAATTAGATGATTATCCAAGTAGCATAGGCCCTTAATAAATGTGGGTTATGGGCATCTCCTACCACATAGGCAGAATTCACTTTAAATGCTTTCCTTGACTTCCCACTGTCTGTGTGACTGAGTCCACAATGTTATCCTTGCAGTCCTGTAGAATGGTATTTCTCAATCTTTAATGTGAACAGGATCACTTGGGTGTTCTGAAAATGCAAAGTTCAATTTAGTAAACCTAGGTAGGGGTTTTTGCATTTCTAACAAACTACCAGTGATGCCAGTAATGCATGTCCACGAACCACAATTTCAATGCAAAACTACAATCTTATTTCAACTTTAGAACGTAGTCCATTACAAGTTCTTTAAAATATGGTATGAAAAAGAATGACTAATTTTACCCACTTGAAGTTCAGGCAAGCTTTTAAATAGATATTGGTTATAAAAAAAGACAAGTTATAAGACCAGAGAAAATGTAAGAGTATTCTGTGTTATGACTTTGATGTCAAGGACACAGAGTTTAAATTTGATTTAGACAGCGGCAGGAGACCAGAGCAATGACTGAGAAGCAGAATTGATAGAGTTTCAGGGCAGAGAAGAAGGCTTTTACTAACTGCTGTGCTGAGAGCTCCACAACAGAGATGGGGAAAACATAAGTCATGGGCATAGCATTATAGTAGCAGGAAGCAATTTTTATAGATTTCTACACATCTTATATTAAATTGTGGTAGAACATTATTGCAAAACATGTTGTTTGGGCAGAATTCAATTTATTTTATTATTACATTTTACTTTAATTTTAGGAATACTATTTATCTCATAGAGATAAAAGATTAAATGAATTAATAAATATAGAGGATATAAAGTGTTTAGACTAGCACTGTACCTGACCTACAGTAATTGTTAGTTAATTTTAGCTATTATTATTACTGAAGGATATTGTCTTAGAGGAAATAGTGTTTATTATAAAAAATAAAACAAATTCTATGTGTCATTTATTTTAAAACTTACAGAAACTTTAATAAATAAAAGACATAAAACACATTACTCAAAGCCATATAATTTGTATGGACATAGCTAGATTAGAACTCAATCTGTCTAGTCATAAAGGTCTAATTTTTCCACAACTACATGCTTAATGTTTAAGGCTAATAGTTAATCTTTAGTTTTTTTTCATCTATAAAATTAATGTATAATCTTTTAGAAACCAGGTGATCATTTAAGTGAACAAGGTGTAACTGTATATTGAAAAATTTATAGATATAAATTATAATCAAGTTAGCAGATCGTTTACACCTATATTCAGCTATACACCTATTCTCAACTGCAATAAGTAGTTGTTTTTAAATAGAATATATGTTTATAAATTAATTTTACTACCTATTTTATTAACATCAATAAGCTAAAAAGAGAAAAAAAACATTTATTAACTCTTGAATTTTCAACTCACACAACAATTATTCTAAGAATAAAGCCACCGCAAACAGTACACTTCAGGCGTATTAGTCTTTCAATTTCTTCCACATGAGTCCCAACTCAGGATCTTTTTGAACATTTCCTTGGCTGAAAGACATTATCCCTGGGTCTTGACTTGGCTAACTCTTTTTTATCATTTAGATGACAGATAAAATGTCATCTCTTTAGAGAGAAATTCCTGACCATTAATCTTAATTCTCTCTCTCTCTCTCTCTCTCTCTCTATACCCACCCCTACATGTTCAGTAACTCTGTATCATGTACAGCATTTTAATCTTTTGGAATACTCATCACTATCTGAAATCTTGTCCATATGTTTTTCTTTGATTATTGAAATTTCTTTCCAAGGAGAGTGTCAGAGTGTAAGCATCTTGAGATCAAGAACTTCCCTTCCCTGCCGAGTTTAGGCTGCAGTCTCTGCACCTGCTACTAGCACAGAGCAGACACCTAATAACTATCTCTTTAATAAGTAAATACGTAAGATATAGTCCCTGTCACCATGAATCTTGAAACACCAAAATATTCACTACTCATAAATATACTTAGAATAGTTTAAAAAGTTATTCTTTGTCAGGGTAGAAAAGGCCCTTGATCCAAAATTAACATCAGTTAAACCTTTATTTTATAATACTTTTAGATTTGCAGTGATATTTCTACTATATAGCTTTTGTCATTGTGAAAATAAGTAAGAAAAATCTCGTTTAAAATCAGAGTCAGGAAGCCCTGACATGAGAATTTTCATGCACTACTCCTCACCTCATCTTGCAGACTCCAAAAGGAAGAAGCATCCTCTTACATATCTGGAAAGGAAGAAGCCTATTTTACTACTTCAGAGAAGAAAGGAAGACTTTCTCCTTGCCAAAAACAGACCCAGCCAATGAGAAACCTCCATAACTCAGCCAATGGGAAGCCATTACACTTTGAACTCCCAGTTTCCTCCAATGGATATTTAGTTCATAATAGCTCTTCCTAACTATCCTTTTTTCCTGTCAAGTAATAGTCTCTCTCCTTTGTTCTTCAGGCTTGCTTATGGTTTGTCATAACTAGCCTATCTCAAATTGCAATTCTATGTTCTTTCTGAACCAACCCATTTTGTTTGTAAAATAAGTGGCTGTTTTTATTTTTAACTTATTTTGACAGGATGTAAGAAAAAGGTAAGGAAAGGACCTATAATGACTGTGAGCAAGCCAACACGCATAGATTTTGCTGAGTGTAAGTCCATAATTCTGAACACAGAAATTCCATGTTTAATTCCTTACACCCCTCTTAGTAACAAGTGAACTTGGGCATAATGTTAGATCAGTAGTTTGTCACTTAAGTAGTGAGTGAAATAGAATCACTATTAAACTAAATATAATAAATATGCATTTATTTTTATTTTTATGATATATTAAGCAATACCACTACATATTAACTTTAGTTAATAGAATTTCTAAATGCTGTAATCAAACTATTTGTCATATGCATAGACCTAATGGTTTCCCTAAGTTATCAGAAAAAAGAGAGGTATTTGTTAAGAATAGAAGAGTGACTTATTGGGGGAAAAAATAGGTTTGGTATTGCTATGGTCCTATATACTATGGTTATAATTCTTCAACCTTATACCCAGGAAATACTCAAGATAAAATCAAAGAATATATAGCATTTTCAGTTTTGTATGTGAAAGGGAAAAAATGTCTTATCAGAAGTTTAATTCTTAGTACTGCCTTTTTCACACCAAAGTATTTCATTTTTTGAGAGCAATGAAATTATATTATGCTATATATATATATATATATATATATATATATATATATATATATATATAATATTAAACTGTGAAAACAGAATCTGCAGAGGTGAAGTAGTATAAAAATAGTCTTTCTACAAATTTTGTGATTGAAAGTAAAGATGTCAAAGCAGGCTTAATTTTAATACCCATAGCATACACATACTAAGCAATTAATAACTGCTCATGAAATTAAGATTGTTTTTAGTGTTTTAGTATTCATTTTTAATTTTCATATTTATTTTTATATTAAAATCTAAATCTCCCCTTTTCTTCTTGCTCTTTCAAAATGTTTCTTTGGGTTGATGATTCTGACTTTCCTATTAAGTCCTTTATCTTATGCTCCTGTTTTCTTTGTTAGTTATCAGCAAAGAAATGTAGTGTTCTATGTAATAGTCACCTCAGTTTCCAAACATTTGCTGGATACCAATTTTGTTCAGATAAAGATTTTGTACAAGGCTCTAGGAGGGTGCTAAAATAAACAAATATAATCCTATGCTATGAAAGACATATACATTGCTATGAGAATAATGTAAAGAGATGAAAAGATAATCACCCAAGAAGTAACATTTGTAAAATGCAAACTTTCCATGTCACTTCCCTCCTTTGAGAATGTTCACTAGCTTCCCAATTTCCTTAAGACTCCTGAGTATGCTTTATGAGCCTTCAAATATAACTCTTTATCCTCTCCAATATCTATTTCTTCTGTATAGATCTCTCCATCACTCACTTCTAAGCTTTTGCCTATCCTCTTCTAAAATTAATTTTCCTCTCCCCACTCATCTTTAGATCTCAGTCCTCCAGGAAGCATTCTTTACTCTTTATGTTAAGCATCCTCTTCTTTGTGCCCCAGGTACCCTCTGTTTAACATAATGAATTACAAAGGGTATTTACATGGTTATATGCCGCACACAAAACTACTATGTGAGGCTGTACCATGATTATCTTGCCCATTCTTATATTTTCAGGCCTCAGTTCATTGCCTGAAAAATAGTAGTTACTGAACATATATGCAGGAGCTGAATGCACAGAGAAAACAATGAGTGATGTGTACAATGAATGAATGAGAAAAGAACAGAAGAAAAGGAAGATAAGCTTTTCTAACTAATTTCTGAGTTACTCAGAAATTTTTAGATATTATAAATTAATGAAAAAATTAAATAAACAATAATCCTAATAACTACTGTTTATTGAGCTACAAACATCTGACAAATTAATGTATATAATATTTTATCCAGCACTTAACATAGTGCTTGGCACCAATCTATATATCTTTTAATTAACTGTTATCCACATAAAGTCCCAGAAATGCAGTTATTATTATGTTTTCTCATTTTATACGTAAGGAAACTGATAATTAATGAAGAAAAGTAATTTCCTTAAGATCACATAACAGCACTGCTTGATTCTAAACACTGAATTTTTAATTATGTCAAAGTTTTCTAAATTTTTCAGAAATATTAGAACCCTTCTTCTCTCTTCCACAATAAACTTTATATATGACTTCAATATCTGAGGCTCTGAAAATGCACCAACTCTGAGATGGGACAATCTATTCCTACACCTCTTTGTATAAGTTGTTCCCAGAGTAATCTCTAGAGATGCTTACAAGTTTATAGAGGGCATTTAGTACCTCACTGGCCCACTTCTTGCTCCCTGTATTATATGAGTAAGTTCTCATAGCAGCAATATTAAAAATCTCAACTATAATTTATTTTGAAACCTTGCCAGCATATTTTCAATATAATGCAATATATTTGCTTTGGTCTAATAGGGTACCAAGTTATTAAATCAAAAACTAGATACAAGGAGTTTACTGTCTAAGAACACTGCCCAGCACTTCTGAAGTTTAACATTTAATACTCTCTAGGCATGGGAAAGTTAGAATTTAGAAGTAGAATTTAGAATCAGGTGGGGGTCTCTGGAAGTTAATGATGTGATAAAGTTGTAGCTCTGCATTTAGTTACTAAATTAACATTATGCAGCAGTAGATTACAGTCCTGAGATAAACTTACTTTTTTTCCTACTCTAGGCTGCCCTTCCTACATGACAAGAGAAAAGTCTTAAGAAATCGATAGATCTAAGTTCATAACTTAATTTTGATACCTCAAAAAAGTAGACCTTACTTAGACTATATCTCTTATGTAGGTGTTTATTTTAGGACATGGTCTCAACAACAGGAATGAACTGAGTGAAAGAGGGAATGAGGACAAGTCAATCAAAGTGTACATTATTGCCACAGGCAACCAAGGATCTATTTCCCTGTGGCCTAAGAGGATAGGCAATATACTAGGTAATATATATTTAGAAGGATTTTGTCTGTATTTTATTTATTAAAAAGTTATTAGACATTCTTTGGACAGGAATGCCATCTTGAAATTTCATAGAATCCTAGGCCATAGACTTTAATTGGAATTCAATTAATATTTTATTCAAAATTAATTAAATAAGTGATGTTTTCTTTTGATTTCTAAGAAGAAAAAATGGTAGATTAGACAGGAAGGAAAAAAGAAAGGAAGGAAGAAAGGAAGGAAGGAAAAAAAAGAAAAGAGAGAGAGAGAAAGAAAGAAAAAGAAAGAAAGAAAGAAAGAAAGAAAGAAAGAAAGAAAGAAAGAAAGAAAGAAAGAAAGAAAGAAAGAAAGAAAGAAAGAAAGAAAGAAAGAAAGAAAGAAAGAAAGAAAGACAGAAAGAAAAAGAAAGGGAAGGAAGGAAGGAAGGAAGAAAGGAAGGAAGGAAGGAAGGAAGGAAGGAAGGAAGGAAGGAAGGAAGGAAGGAAGGAAGGAAAGAAGGAAGGAAGGAAGGAAGAAAAGAAGAAAGGAAAGAAGGAAAGAAATTCAAATTTAAAAACTGAGGATTTTAGTTCTTTTCTTTGCAGGACTTCACAGTCTACCTGAACTCAGCCTTTTAACAAGAATTAAATCTAGTAAAAATTCAATGGCCAAAGTGAGCCTAATTCTGGCATTTGTTCATAATAGGATACTGTGAATAATCACGTCCACTCATAAAATTATTTATGCCTACATGTTCCATACTACATGTGGGAGTCAATTCCATTTTTCTTGACTAGAGGGAGCTACCTGTGAAAAACAATAAAAGGCTCAGAATGGGCAAATTAACTTTTGCCTACTTCTACACCTGGCAAAAATGCAGAAAGTAGCAATTCTGTGTAATGCATTATAAACAATCAAATCTGCCTTTTGGAAAACCATGCTTCTAATGAACATTTGCAGATATCTGTTAAAACCAAAGGGATAAATTATACCTTGTATGTACATAATAAACTAAGCAGTTTGGTGTGAGAATTTAGGACAACCTTCCAGTGAATATAATGTTTTAGCCAATTTGAGAGAGATTTAGAAAATAATCAGCTATATCTTAGGAGATTTTAATTGAATGAGGAATTATGAAGAAAATGGGAAAGTAAGGGTTGTATCTGTCTTGCAATCCTCCTTCCTAAAGGATAAACTCAGATAATGAGACACAAATTCTAGACTTAGAACTTGGCTCTGCTTCACTCTGTTCTTGAGTAAGACTCAGATGCCTCCTCTGTGAACCAAGGGGTGCATCCTTGTCATAGAATACTAGGATACTCTAGCACTAGAAGACTCCTTACAGACCATCATTTCCAGTTATTCCAAATTTAAATGTCTTTAGCAGCCAGATAGAATACAAGAATTACGAGGTTAAGCATAAGATCATTCAGGATTCTGGTATCTGTAGATCGAATTTTCTTCCTGGACAAGTAGTTTGAGTTCAATAATTCTAACATTTTCCAGTAGTAATAAAAATATAAGGTTGGAAATATACAAGATTTGAGTGAATCTCATTTGAATTTTAACAGTTAAACTATCTACTAGTGTGTGTGTGTGTGTGTGTGTGTGTGTGTGTGTGTGTAGACACACACATATATTTAAATTATCTATTAGTTTAAATATATATCTATCTATCCAGCATCTGACAAGTGATTGAACTCACTTTAGAAACCAAATCCATGCTAATTCCAGCACAAACACTGCTCATGATTGTGTCACAATGATCTTAGGCCAGGAGATAAATTAACTAGAGCCAACTTGTGACAAATTCAGATTTTAAACTAAGATTTCTGGCTCTTCAGATTATTTCTGCTCCTTCCTATCTAGCATATTATTTAATGTTTGTGAGCTCCAGTTTCTAAATTTATAAAACTGAGCTCTAAGTCACTAACTTTAAGGTGCCAAGTCTGTCCCTCAGTCTTTAGTGTATTTGATTTAGCAGGAACACTTGATAGAGCTGCTCCCTTCCATCTTACTTAAGCACTTTCTTCATTTATCTTCTGGGAAAGTTTTCTCCTGATCTCTTCCTAACTCTTGTTGAGGGTTAAATGAAGCAATATATATACAGCACTTCACACAATCCTTGAAACTTAATAAATGAACAGTACACAGAAGCTTCTGTCATCATCATCATGATCATCACCATCATCATTATTCTCTAGATTCCTTTTCCAGGCAGAATTACAGTCTCTATTGTACTATATTTTAGAAATTGAGGATACAACAGTAAGAAAAAAAGACAAAAATTCTTGGCCTCAGAGAACTCATTTTCTAGTGGGAAAGATCATATGCTAAACAATAAATGAGTAACTAGCTAAGTAAGTAAATAAATAAATAAATAAATAAATAAATAAAATATATAGAATGTATAAGGTCAGGTGACATTTTAAATAAAGATCTCTCAAAAACCTAATATTTTCTTAAAGTTTAAAAAGACTTGAGAGTATGAATTCTTTGGATTTCTGCAGGATACACATTCTATACAGTGAACAAGCACAAAAGCCCTGCGACAAAGTGTCCCAGGAAGAGGTTAAAGCATATTGAACTAAGGGGAAGGTAGTAAAAAATGACAAATGAGAGTCTGTAAGTCATTGTTGGGAACCTGGCTTGTCTCCTGTGTGCGAGATAGAAAGTCAGTGGAAAGTTTTATGTAGAAGTGTAACAAAATCATTCTGGCTGCTGTGTAGAAAACAAATTGTAGGCAGCCATTGATATAAGCAAGGAAACCAGTTACTTCACTATCAAAGTAATAAATGGGAAATGATGGTTGGCTTGAACAATAGTAGTAGCTATGAAAGTAGTTAGAATAGGTTACCTTTGGGATGTGTTTTGAAAATAAAATTGACAAAATTTACCGAAGTAATGAGTGTGAGATTTAAGAAAAAGATAATATTTCGGATAGCTTCAAGATTCTTGATCTGAGTGACTGGTACAGCAGAGTTCCACTTGTTGAATCTATGGCAAGACACTTTTGAAAGAATATTTGTGTCTATTTGGGGACATGTTAAAGCAGAGCCCATTAAAGACCCAGACAGAAAAATCAACTAGGCAGTTGCATATGTGTGTCTGGAGAATAACAAGGAGATTCAGGATAAAAATGCATATTTTGGAGTTTTCACTGATTTGTTGGTCTATAAATCCATAGACGAGATTAGATTATAGACACTGAGGGCAGAGAGAAAAAGTAGTCTGGGGACTGAGTTCTAGGGCAGTCTCATATCTTAAAGACAATAAAATGAGGAGTGACAACAAAAGTGCTTCAGCATGAAGAATTAAACGTTTATCTCAAACGCTCCTTCAGGTCAAATAAACTGAAGACTGAGGCATGAATTTGGTGCCTTAAATTTAGATTATTACCTCTGTTCTATTATTTTTATCTTACTTTAAACTGATCTTAGTAGTAATCAAACAATTGTTTTTATAGAAAGTTAAAATAATTTTGGTCATTTCTCCCCATAATCTTGTGAAGGCTCTGAAATCCCAATGGTTTTTACAGTAATTAACATATTATATGATATGTTAACAAAGCTTATATATCCATTTCATCAAATTTCATTGTTTTATGTTTCCTAATATTTTATAACCTTATTTATATAGGTCTCATTTCTTTCCTTTTACATTCATTCCCAAATATTTTATAGACTTTTTCATAATTGTATATAGAATTATTTTTTTTTCATTTATAACTAATACTGCTGACAAAATGAAATATTGATTTTTATATATTTATTTGTATTGTAGATAGTTAATACATTATCTTATTTTACTGATATTTGATATTGGGCTATTGAAAAATAAAGATAGATCAAAGCTAGGCTCCTCACTAGCTAAGGTAATTTATACAAGGCATGTCAGATTTACAAATTTTAGCTTTCTCTACTAAAAATAGAGATAATACAATCTACTTTCCCCAATTAATGCTTAGTAAATTTACTCGTATACATTTCTTCCTTTCTTTGTCCTCTCATTTTGTTATGATTTCTATAGTTAATTATCACCAACATTTTGAAGCTTAAGTCAAACGTTCTCTTAGCTGTGGCCTTTTCTATATAATGTTGGACATTTACAGAAAAGAGAATTATAAAGCTTTTCTTCAGAAACTTACATTCAAATCCCTTAGTATGATATTCATAGTATTTTTGCTTATTTTGTTTTTAGTTTTTGCTCCCAAATAACTTTTCTGGCTCAGTCTTCTATAATTATCACTCAGGATGTTCTAAATGTGAATATCATTCCCACTACAGAAAACCCAGACTGCACTAATCCCTCTGATAGAGATGTACTGCCTTCTCTTTTGTTCCTTCCTGACTAAACCACTCTTCTTTCCTTCATCGCTGTTAAAACAAAAACAGAAACAATAAATCTAGATATTGAAGAAAGAAGTATGCCTGAATAATATAGGAACTCAAAAATGTTTACAGAGAAAAAGATATGCCTTTCCTTGTAAAATAGGTAACAGATACCTTTACCGTTTATCTACTCACTCAGAAAAATCTAATCCCCCTAATGCATTTTCCACACTTACAAAGAAAGTAAAACTTTAAATATAGTCAGATACAAAGTAAATCAAATAAATGGAGTTAAAACTTAAGATTTAAATTTCAATGCCCCTTAATGTTATAGTAAGTTCCATTTGCCCACATTTGTTTTTCTAATTCTCCATTCTTCTACTCAATGAATGTTCAGATTAAATTTGCTCTATAGCTACATTAATATAAATTTACTGGGATGACTCTGGGAATATTTTACTTTGAGGTCACAGTCATTCATTTTGTTTTAATGATGTCACCAAAGTCAATGAAATTGACATAAGCAATTTCACTGAACATTGTTTAATTTTGTTTGATGAATGCAATGACTTTCATCGTGAAAAATAATTTTATATTTAATAACATGGGAAATGGAATTTATTTTGCAAATAGAAGCCCAACAGAACATTCTATGAGTTTTTATTCCACCTAGTAATTTCAGCTCAGTCCAGTTCATATAGTTTCTAGGCACCAATTCCTCAAATGGAATAAAGGTTTAGGAACTTATACTGTACTTTTCACTTTTCTAAGATGAGCACTAAAGTGAATATTATTTGTTAGACCAAAACTAATATTTTTATCACTTAAAACATAATTTTATATGCAAAGCTTTCACATTTATCATTTGAACTATATAGAATTACGTAAATAGAGTAGAAGGGCATAATTTGTTATTATTATTATTATTATATCAATATGAAAATTGACTTAGAAATATCAAGAAACTTGTCCAATTCTCAAAATTTGATAGCAATATATATTCAGTTCCGTATTTTAATTCAAAATTGGTAGTCTATATTCAATAGAATTGGTTTCTCTTTTCTCTTGTGACAATATAGGCTATTAATAATTATAAATTATTATTTGCAATGAAACTGTGGGGCTACTCACAAAAAGCTGAAACCCTAAATCATAAACCTATATCTTTTAAGCAACTACAGTACATTCAAAATTTGAACGTGAAGTAATAAGGAGTTGATGTTAATGGGAAATCAAAGGAGCAATGTTGAATCAGAAACAAGATAAAGAGTTCTATTATTTAGCTTAAATGACACATTTTTTTTTATTTCTATAAGTTCATAACAATCTACTTGAAAGGCTACATATCTCTGATGCTGAATGGTGACAATTGTATAATGGCTTTTTTGTGGTTTTAATCTAAACCAGTGGTTCTCAAATTTTTGAATAGTACATCTTTACAAATTTAAAATCATTTAGGAGCCCAGTGTATGGTTTATATTTATTTATATTTAACATATTTTAATTTAAAACCTATATGTTTATAAAATAATAATTTTAAAATAATTTAACATAATATATAATTACATGTTTATAGAAATACTATATTTTTTGAAAAATAATCTTCTCTTTCCAAAATATAAATATAATATGATGAATGGCACTTATATTTTTGCAAAATTTTTAATATGTACCTTTAAAAAATAGATAAATTCTCATATCTGCTTCCATATTTAATCTTTTGCGATATCACATGTCATGCAGTCCCTGGAAAACTTCTATTGTGCACTCATGAGAGAATAAGGGTGAAAAACACAAATCTTATCTTAGTATTATTACAAAAATAGTTTTGAAGCTCAAGAATCCCCTGAAATTTCCAGGGATCCCCAGACACACTTTCAGAAATGTTTTTCAAAATCAGTAGTCTATACTTATCATTCTATTTATCCAGAAAAGTAGGTTTAATTGCCCTGTGACAGGATTGCAGTGTTTCATATATAACATCTAAAACTCAGTGAAGCAATTCATGAAACATAAATGGAAATAAGTCGAGGTGCCTAAAATTTGAATTATTTTGGGTTATGTCAGAAAAACAGTTTTAGTCAGGTAAATATGGTCTTATTTTAAATAATTATAGAATGTGGGATGTATCACAAGAACTGGAAAAAGGATAGATTTTGGAGACTTAAAGATGCATCGAGACCTAGAGAAACAATTGTAAATTAATTTTTGTTCTTAGTTTTAGATTTTGTTTTTGTTTTTGGTTAGGCTTTGAATGGCATAGTTAATCTTGTGTTTCAGTCACCACAATCAAATCATTTTTCTAAGATTCTCGAAGCAAGAATGTACTCTATGTAGTAACTTAAGGACCTGAAAAACTGAGGGGGATGTTAGCGCCTATAAAAATTATTTAAAAATTGCACATGGACATGGGTCAGAAGTGCTAGCTGAAGTTGAACATACATATACATCAATGTATATTTTTCATTTCTTTTTTTCCAATAAGGGTACATACTGACACAATATTGCCTGCTGGCATTACTACCATAAAAAAGAAATACTATTAAAGTAATAATACATTTGACCTCCTTGGTTAATATTCAAAGTGATGGTCAAGAAGTTTATAAGCAAACATCAGCTTTCTTTCACACCTCTTAGCTCATTCTGCAAATTAATAACATCATCTTGGGAGCATTCAAGACCCTGGATAATGAATGTTAACAGCAGTTCCTGTTGGCTGCACCTGAGGATGCATTTATTTTTCTCATTATCTTACATACAGTCTTTTAGCTATTGTCTGCCACTGCTGCTCACTCAGGAAGCCACAGAAAGTGCTAAAGATGTCAAGAAGCAATAAGCCTCATTTATTTTTATAGCCTTCATCAGCATTTTTTTCTTCTCTCCTTCACACACACTTTTTTTTTTTTTAACTTCAAGGCTTATAATAGAATCTGCTGATTAGAATCAGAACCATATCTAAGTACAGATATGAAAGACCTTTTTCTGAAGGTGATGGGCTATAGAAAGGGCACTTTATCTATATGATACCTCTGGCAGATACTGAATCTAAAGTCGATTAATGGGTATTTCTTGTTTCCTTTCTGGCTATATTCTAGACATTTTATAATTGATTAAAATTAATAATATTATGAGAGTAAGTAAATAAAAGACTTGGATAAATAAAAAATAATTTTATTTCCTTGTGGATTAAATATTGACAGCAAGGTTATGGAGGAAAATGCTACATGCAGATGACTAGAAAGCAAAATATTCTATACCTCTTTAGTTATTAAATGGTTATCCTTGACTTTCATTTATCATTAAAAAACATAAGTGATTATAAAAAATATACTATGAGATAAAATATAATTTCATGTTGGAGTGGAAATCTCTCCAAGCTTGTTTGTGAATAAACTTAGATATGTAGGCTATGGGACTGAGATGAACTTATATGTCAAGACAATTCTTTCCTGTAATAATAGAACATGCAGCCTGGAATAAACTTTAGAAGTCATTTTCTGAAGAAAAAATAAATTTGGATATGAACAAAAGTTGAAACTTGCCTGTCAATCAAATGAGCTAAATAGACAATGGGAGGTAAGATACTAACTTCAAAATAATAGGTAGGTTATAATAGCAAATCATTCATATTATCAGGGTGGACTGAAAAATGACAAACTTTGAAGAATATCCCAGGTATGTTCGAAGTTTAAGATTAGCAATCTTTTAGAAAGGAATGATGCTGAAGGTGGGTTTAAATTATGCATATAACACTTTATTTAAAATCAAGAAAACATCAACTGTTTATATCAAAGCAAGTAGGTACTGGTAAGTATTATTAACTACACATACATTCACTTTCTTATCATTATCATGTGTCAGTTTGAACTCAGAAAATGAATAGGCAAGATCCTGGTGGTGTGAGTGTATTATGGGATTGATATTTCTGATGGAGATGAAAAAGAGGTGGTAGGAGCTGTGGGGGAGGGAGGCAGGTGTTACTGAGAAAGATAACTGACCAAAATAGAATATTGATGACTTCTCCATATCTCTCCCCTTGTTGGCAACAGTTTCAAAACGCAATCTATACTACTTCCATCTTCCCAATTCTCGTTTGTGATCTGGCTAGTTGGTCCTTGCTATGATTAGCTGTTTTTACACACTATCAAATTAGCATAGGCTGCCCCTAATAGCAATGGTCAGTTGAAGTTGAACTGTATTGCCCTTTGATCCATTTTGATCTGAATTATGCTGTCCTTGATATAAGAGTCCCCAGTGCCAGGTATGGTAAAAAAGGCAGAGGGTTCAATAATGTAAGGAACTTAGCAGAATTTAAGGGCTTCCAAAACCAAAAGAAGAATCTTAAAACTGAAGGTTTCAAGGAGCCATCTTTATAAAAATGTATTGTAAATTAAACATTCTATAAAGTCATGGAAGAATTACAGGAGAAGAGTTTTCATTCTAGTTCATATTTAGATCTTTACTCTGTACCAGTCCAGTCAAAACGTACTTGCAGATTACAACTCTAAGATCTTAAGGGCAAACAGAGAGGGTCAAAACAAAGACAACAGAAAAGAAATGTCTTCAAAAAATTAATTGTACAACTTTTCAAACAGATTTTACTTCGTAAGGCCACAATGTACATCATAAAGAGGGGTGTTAGGGAAGAGTCACTATCCAATTACCTTTCTTCAAACTAAGTTTACAGTCCTTAATGAGGTTTAAAATCCATAGAAGTTCAGAATTTTTATGCCAGTTCTTATAGTAAATGGTCAGAACATTTTTTATGGTTTTAGAACCATATTGCTGATATTATAATCAACTATTCACTTTGGTAGATAAGAAGAGAAACTAAGTAAAATGAACTAAGAAAAACAACTAGCCTACTACATATATATATCAATCACAATAACAGTTTTGTATAATACACAACGGGTCAATGAGAAAGGTATTGCTTTGTAACATTGAAAACTTTGAAATTTAGATGAGGATAGAGATATATTTGTAAAATGTAAAGAAATATTTAGCATGAATTGTATTTGAGACCATAGCAAATTTTATGAGAGAATTAATTGGAGACTTCGTGTAAGTGGTAGCATAGAGATTTTTATTCATTCAACAGATATTTATCTAGTGTCTTCTGTGTGTCTAAATCTGTCTTTAGTTATAGAGATAGATTAGAATCTTGATGGACAATGTTCTTGATGCTGTGACTGTAAAAGAGGTTCTATCTCTATAGTTTTTCTGAAAAGATGATTTACTCAAAGTGGGGTATATACAAAATGCATAAATTTGAAGAAATAGTGGGAAATAAGAGTAGATTTTGAAAACCGTGATATGATGGAGTTAATAATAATCCTTCAAAGCTCTGTTTTAATGAAATGCCCCAATAATTTCTGCATTTCATGAATAATCCCTGTTGTCTACGTCTAAGTTTCATTGGAGTTCCTCCTTAAGATTCACATGATATTAGGAGCAATAAGTCCTCTTAATACCCCTATTCCTAATGCAATTAAATGTAACTGATCTGCAAGCTGCTTATCACCTCAGCACTTGAAATAAATACTTTTCTTGTACTTGGTCATGTTATTGAGGGCCTAGAAACTTCACTTTATAAAATCATGTAAAACATTTCAAATTAATGTATAACATGATGAAGCAGAATAAAAATACAGCTAGAATAGCAAAAGTTCTAGTCAAGACTTTGATGCTTACTATGTTTATAACTCTGGTCAAGTCATTAACCATCATGTCTTAGTTTTCTTGGATACAAAATTAAGACAGTTTTACTCATTTTGCCTTCTTTCTAGGGTTAGTACAGATATCTATGAATATGTACGAATAATCTTTGACAAGCAAACTAAACAAAACAAACACAAACACATTCAAAGTTATGTATCATAATTTACATTACATGACTGACAGTTTCCTGAACTGTACAGAGTGTGATGCTGTAAATACTCTCTAATCTGTCACTCCCCCAAAACATAAAATGCCATCCACTCTACTCCTTTAGAACAGTATCCTGCTTTATGTTCTTTACAGAGTCCAACTAATGGTGTTTGTGTTGGTGACATCAGCAGGTTAAAGACAATAGGAGGCCTTTAAGCAAGTCACTTTCTGACTTAAAGGGATAAAATAGGACAGTATATGGCTGAACAGAGATCAGCTGTGTCATCCTAAAAATGTTAATGACCCCAATTAGACAGAGAAACCTCAGAAGACTTTTGTAAGCAAGTCTTCAGTATAAGAGAGATAGCCTTAAAAATTTAAGAGGAAAGGA